>OX459118.1:20312500-20785000 GCA_949775105.1 Oldenlandia corymbosa var. corymbosa | reverse complement strand
TTAGGATAGCTCCTAAAGTACGATTCGTCACTTCAGTTTGACCATCAGTTTGTGGATGACTAGTTGTGCTGAATAACAACTTAGTACCCAACTTTCCCCACAACGATTTCCAAAAGTAGCTAAGGAACTTAACGTCCCTATCACTAACAATTGTTCTTGGAACACCATGAAGTCTTACTATTTCTTTTAGAAACAAATCCTCAACGTGACGTGCATCATCTGTTTTTCTGCAAGCAATGAAATGCGACATTTTAGAAAATCTATCCGCAACTACAAAGATAGAATCCATACCTCTTTGATTTCTAGGTAAACCAAATATAAAGTCCACAGATATGTCCATCCAAGGTTGTGTAGGGATAGGCAATGGCGTGTAAAGTCCATGAGGAAGCGATTTGGACTTCGCTTGTTTACACTCCACACATTGATTGATGATAGTCTGAACGCCAGACTTCATTTTGGGCCAAAAGAAATGCTCTTGGAGCACATCCAAAGTCTTAGGCACACCAAAATGTCCCATTAAACCTCCACTATGCGCCTCGCGTATCAAAAGTTCTCGAAGTGAACACTTAGGCACACAAAGTCGATTTTCTCAAAATAGATAACCTTCATGTCTATAAAACTTTTCAAAAGCACTTTGCTCACAAGCAGTAAAAATATTAGCAAAATCAATATCATTACAATATAGATCTTTAATAAACTCAAATCCCATCAATTTTGCATCTAAAGAAGTTAACAAAGTTTAACGTCTAGATAAAGCATCAGCAACAACATTGTCTTTTCTCTTTTTATACTTGATAACATAAGGAAATGTTTCAATGAATGCAACCCACTTAGCATGTCTTTTACTTAGACGGTTTTGCGATTTAAGATGCTTTAGAGATTCATGATCTGTATGAATTATAAACTCCTTAGCCAACAAATAATGTTGCCCAGTCTCTAATGCACGAACCACAACATAGAGTTCCTTGTCATAAGTAGGATAATTAAGACAAGCTCCATTTAACTTTTCACTAAAGAAAGCTATAGCACGTTTATCTTGCATTAAAACAGCACCAATACCAATACCAGAAGCATCACATTCTAACTCACATGTTTTGTTAAAATCAGGCAATGCTAAAACAGGGGCACTAGAAAGGTCTCGTTTTAAGTCATTAAAAGCTTTCTCTTGGGCTGGTCCCCAAACAAATTTGACTTCCTTTTTAACCAACTCATTTAAAGGAGCAGCTTTAGTCAAAAAATCTTTAACAAACCTTCTATAAAAACTAGCCAAACCATGAAAAGATCTCAGTTGTGTCACATTGGTTGGTGTAGGCCAATCCTTAATAGCTTGTATTTTAGATTCATCAACATGAATTCCTTTTGCACTAACAATGAAACCAAGAAACACAACTTCATTTACACAAAATGAACATTTAGGCATGTTAGCATAAAGTTTCTCTTCTCTCAATGTTTGCAAAATAATTCTCACATGTTCAACATGTTCTTGTAAGTTTTTAGAATACACTAAGATATCGTCAAAGTACACAACAACAAACTTACCAATATAATGCCTCAAAACATGATTCATTAATCTCATGAAAGTACTAGGAGCATTAGTTAACCCAAAAGGCATCACTAACCACTCATACAAACCAAATTTTGTTTCGAAAGCAGTTTTCCATTCATCTCCTTGTCTGACTCTTATTTGATGGTAGCCAGATTTTAAATCCACTTTAGAAAAGATAGTAGCACCATAAAGATCTTCAAGCATATCATCTAATCTAGGGATTGGATGTCTATACTTAATAGTTATCTTATTAACAGCACGACAATCTATGCACATACGCCACGTACCATCTTTCTTAGGCACAAGTAAAACAGGAACAGCACAAGGGCTGAGAGATTCTCGAATTTGACCTTTAGCAAGGAGTTCTTCAACTTGCTTTTGTAGTTCCTTTGTTTCCTCAGGATTTGCTCTATAAGCAGGTCTATTCGGGATGACTGCGCCAGGAATTAGATCAATTTGATGTTCTATTCCTCGTATAGGAGGAAGTTCATTAGGCAACTCCTCAGGGAATATATCCTCGTACTCTTGAAGTAGCCTTTGAAACACCTTAGGCAAATTGCTAGGAACTTCGGTTAGTAAAATAGAATTATCACGAAAAAGCATTAAAATCATACTTGTTCCTTTTGCAAAACACTTCTCCACCGATTTGGGACTAGCAAAGAAATTTTTACCCACTGGCTCTCGAATGTGTAGACCATTTGAATATCTCTTTGGAACGTCCAAAGTAGATTCATCTTTAGGACTCTCCTCTTTCATTCGTCTCTCTCTCTCTTGAATCATTCTCATATTACATTCTTGAACTTGAGGAGGTGAAAGAGGTGTCAGGGTATAGTTATGACCATTCATCACAAACGAATACTTGTTTGTGTATCCATCACGCTTTACTCTTCGATCATACCCCCATGGTCGTCCTAAAAGTAGGTGGCTTGCCTCCATAGGTACCACATCACAAAGTACTTCATCCTCATATTTTCCAATAGAGAATGGCACATTCACTTGCCTAGTGACTCTAAGATTTCCACAATCATTCAACCATTGCAACCGATAGGGTGTTAGATGCTTAATAGTAGGTAAACTTCAGATTATCTACAAGATATGAACTAGCAACATTAGTACACGATCCTGGATCTATAATAGTTAAGCATACCTTGTCCATAACTCGACACTTAGTATGGAAAATATTGTGTCTTTGTTGATCGTCTACAGCTACTTGAGTTTGTAATGCTCGAAGATTGACAAACACTTGTCCAGCCTCAGCATCACTTCAACAAGTCTTGGCATCTTGTCATCTTCTTCATCTGTTTCACTTTCGAAACTTCCATCTTCTTTAAGGATCATAGTCTTTAAAGTTGGACAAGCAGAAGCTATATGTCCTCGTCCCTGACATTTGAAACAAGTAACATCTCTAGTTCTGACTTTGTTAGTATTACTAGATGAAGTAGAATTCTTAACATTAGAAGATGGTTTAGGAATATTAGAAGTATTAGAAGCATTAGAACTACTTCCCTTCTCAAACTTTGAAGAATTACCATACTTCTTTGAATCATCTTTCTTCCATGGTGTAGAAGACTTATGTGGATCTGACTTCTTCTTTGCCAATTGTCTCTCCACAATCCTAGCTTTGTGTAACATCTCAGTTGGATCTAGGTAGTGTGAAAGCTCCACAACATCGGCAATGTTTTTGTTAAGTCCTCCTAGAAACCTTGCCATCATAGCTTCAGGCTCCTCTTTAATATTTGCGCGTATCAATGCCTACTCTAACTCTTGATAGTACTCATCAATAGACTTGGTTCCCTGTGAAAGACTTTGAATTTGTTTACACAAATCTCGATGATAATAAGAGGGAACAAACCTTTTGCGCATGAGTCTTTTCATTTCATCCCATGTGGATAGGGGATCCTCATCATAGAGGTTCCTATCCTTGACAACTTGGTCCCACCATTCTGAAGCATAGTTATTGAATTGGTAAATGACCATTCTAATCTTCTTAGAATCATCATAATCTTGCAATGAAAAAGCACGCTCTACCTTCTTTTCCCATGTAAGATAGGCTTCAGGGTCATTAGTACCACTAAATTCAGGAATTTTAACTTTGAAATTACTAAGTTCATAAGGATCATTCCTATTGACAACACGATGAGCTCTATTACGATTTTCATTACCTTCATCACCTTGAGCGGGACCATTGCGAACCTCTAGTTCTAGATCTTGTATTCTACGACATAATTGAGTAGTAACATTATACAATCTAGCAAGAGTTTCTCGCAGTAGCATCTTGAGAACGGTCTCTTTGCTCATCATCATCTCCAGATGACAACCTTTAAGATCGAAGAACAAACGAGTATATAGGATGTAAGTAGAAAACGTTCCGACCTCACTTCCCCTAACCACTAATCTTTTTCTTTTCCCCCCTTTTGGTAGTATCACACACAACTCACCTTTTGTATACTTTCTTTGGGATTTATATGGCTTTTTCCCCAATATCAAAGCGGAATAGAAAGAAAAACACTCAAGCCTTTTACCACTCAAAGACCTTTGGTAAAGTTCCGGATCGGCTTCAATGTTTAAGTAATAGCAATATGCACCACAACAATTAATTAAACAATCCACTCGAATAAAACACTCAAAAGCAGACAAAATCAATTAGCACGTAGAGTAAATTTAGGGAAATTCCAAAAAAGAACGAGGGAGAACACGAATCTCGTTCGAGTGTTTGGAGAAAATAAATAGGGATCTTGCTTTAGAAGTATAAGCAAACTCAGATTATATCTCAGACTCCAACTCAAACTAAAACTCTTATAGGATAAGGATAAGATTTTATCCTATTTTTAAGATAAGATAAGGATAAGATTTGAAGAGAATCTTATCTTTTATAAGATGAGATAAGGACAAGGTTTTATCCAATAAGATAAGATTAGGATAAGATTTGAAGAGAATCTTATCTTTTGAGAGAATATAGGCAATTAAATAGCAAAGATAAACTCCCAATCAAACACAACTTTATCTAACCTTCTTAGATAGAGATGGACTTTGAATATACCTTTTCAAGAAGATTCTTTCCAACTTCACTTCCAACACTTTTGAAATCTCCTAATGCAAGGCAACCTTTAATGTACCCAATCAAAGAATACTCATTTTTCTCTGCCGTTTTTTTTTGTACGGCATATATATATATATATATATTTTTGTAATATAGGGGCGGCCGAGAGAGACTCAACAATTTTTTTTTTTTTTTTGTACGGCCAAATTCAAAGAAACACCTTCAACACAAAAGCTCATCCAACAATGAATGAAAGAATATTAATCACCCTCAAGATATAGAGATCTTGGATTGAGAGATATATATCAATCACAATCACCAAAGTTTGCTATTGGATGATAAACAAAACGAAAGACACGAAACTAAAAGGAATTGTCCAAGTGGTGAACAACTCAAAAACAAAATATTACGAATACCCTCTTTTGGGAGAGGAAAATTCGAAAAAAACAAGAAAACAAGAAAGAACAAAAATCCAACACATATGCAACAACTAAACAAAGAAGTCCTAACAAGAACTCCACGAAAGGAATAAAATCCTAACCAATTTCACTCAGGAAAATTTCAATGACACAAAGTGTGTTGGACAAGAGAATTTCGGTCCCTATATATAGAGGGGGTGGCCAAAATTTCTTCCCAAGAAGTAGAGGAAGAACACAACTCTTCACCTCTATTCCTATCTCTAAGAATTTGAAATGAAATCAAACTCTAAAGACTCCTAGTTATCTTAAGTGATAAGATAACGAACCTAGACACTTTTATCAGTCTTAAAACATTTAAGACTTGTAGGAATTAATTAAAACTCAAAATACAAAGAGATAATCTCTTAGAAAGATTCCAATGGATAGAATCTCCCTTGAATTAAAACTCTATCATCATATTCTTTGTAGAGTGATCTTATCCATCCATCTTGATGTAGTCTTCATCCAACGGTTGAGTAGACATCAAAAGTTGACTCCTTATTGTAGGATAACTTGAAAACAAGATAAAAAGAATCATCCCAAATATTATGCTTTAAAGAGATAAAGTCTTATCTTTCAAAGAGATAAAATTTGAATGATCTCACCCCTAAACTTTAGGAATTAATTCGACCAACATGAAGAGATGCGGTCGGCGGTCCCTTTGAGGATTGAGGACCGAAATTCTTCTCTCCAAATGGGCCAAGTCCATTTGGTGTCAGTTGTAGCAAATTAATAGTCTTGGGCTTGTAATCTTCAAGCTTAATTTCCTCCTTAGCCCATGTAGTAACAATTAGACTATTAAGTGATTTATCCATCCTCTTGTGCCTAGCACGAGTGATTGGTCCAACAATGTTTGAGAGGGGATGGATGTAAGGATTATTCTTTAAAATAGCATCTTTAGATCCTCCATTAGCATTCACGACCTCAACTTGCTCGTCCTCTCCATTATTGGTAGCAACATGTCCTTCTCCATTAGTGTTAGCTAGATGGTCTCCATCATTTAATATACTCATTTTTCTAAGTGCACCATCCCTCACCGTTCGTTCCGAAAAAATAGGAGATGGTCAATATTATACAAAAGATGATTTTACCCCTCCATGTGCATACTATCTTCCGTTACGGTTTCTTCTGACACAAAGACGGTAAGTACCCAAAAAACACTTTCCTTATCAATTGGGGTTGGCTTGTAACGTTTTTAACAAATGGGCTAAGACCGGAACGAGCCAAAAACAACTCAGGTTTTTTCTGCAATGAGACCAAACAAGTATGCACCAGATAACAATCTAAGAATACTATATTATTTATAGGGTGTGCCGCGTATCGCACGGCGAATGCTCGGCCACTAGCTTGTTAAAATCTGTCAAGGTTTCCCATTAGTTTATTGCACTTTATTTTATCATCACAATATTTGTTTGAATGTGAACTGTAATATGAGCAAGAAAATTGAGTGAAATGGTTCAAATTTTGGATCGGTATTGGAATGATGAGATTTGCGGTTGCTATACCCACAAGGTCGGAAATTCAAAATTCATTGGACAAATCAATTTCTCTTCTATTAGACATAATGTAACTTGTAACCTTTATGATTTACTAATTATTGAAATTCATTAATATATATATATATATGTATAGACACACACACGCGCATAATAGCCACATTTGAATTACTTATAATATATAAATATTCATAGAACTTGGGCTCAATTGTATTTTCAACCAGAAATACAAGTGAAAATAATTGTAGCTTTATAATTCTATAGGAATAAGATTTAAATTTGAGTTCAAGGCTATCATTGCAAGATATTAAGAGTGTCATTCTAGAATGTGAAAATTAATTGACTATAAATAAAAGGATCAAAACTAAAAATCAATTAAAAACATCATTAGTGATGAACCCAAATTAAAAAAAAAAAAGAAAGAAAATCCAGTCATTGATGGCTCTTCTCCAACAACTCTCTCCTTTAATCTCCCTTACTCCAGACATCCCTAAAACATGTTATGCCGCAAAAAGAATTGAGCGCCAAAAAACAGTTTTTGACGAGTTCCCTCCAAATTTTACCGCCAATATGTTTGATCATTAATTTCATAAATAAGCCCAAAAATTGCTTCTATTTTTCATCATTCATGGAGAAACAAAGAGGGTACTCATGCTCCATTTGCCATTATCAAATTTATCTCATATTATATGTTGGGTATAAAAAAGAACTTCATTGTTTTAATACTTGATTTTTTCAATTAGATTGTGTTGGAAATGAGTAATAAGTGAATGAGAATTAAGTTTCTTAAGAGTTGGAAAAAATAGAGTTAAGGTTAAGAAACTTTGTCCCACATTAGTGTCGGTAGGAGTAGGAGTTTACTTTGTAAGTGAGAGCCCAAATTTGGCTTGCAAGTTGCCTTGCCCATACCATACCACTTATCTCCCACTCGCATTCGTCCACGCAGGGGGGTGCAAATGAGGGTCCAATTCAAGGCCAAAATTAGCTTGACTCTGGTGTGCGCGCGACCTGCTGACACGAATGGCAAACCGAACTCTCGCAGGCTTGATTAACCCACGTTTTGCTCCGGTTCGGATTGAATTTTTCAGTCAAAACAGTGGAGAGCATTCTGCACAAATTAATTCCAGGTGACTGTTTTAATTGTCCATGTTAATGGTGCTTAATAGGGCACATTAATGGGGTTTAATTCAGTCAAATATGGGGATTAATTCCCTAATATTTTGTGCAATTTTTTAGCTTTGAATTTGTTGTTTTAATTTGTGTAAATGGCCTAAGCGTTTTTGACATTTTGCCTTTAATATACAAAATTAAACGTCCATTAATGTGCAATGTTTCAGCAAGTTTTTAAAGTCTCTCTTCAGCCTATAAATAGACACTCATTTTCCAAGTTTAACACACCATTTTCCCTTCTTTTCACAGTGTTCTTTCCAGTTTTTTTACTTCTCTTCCGTTTTTGGTGTTCACCGTATTTTCTGAGTTCCAGTTCTCTGGCAGAGGTTCTTTGTGTTATGAAGTCTTTGTGTTTTTGATGTATCTTGAGAAACAGTTGCTCGAGATCCTCAAGCACTTTAAGAAGGGGCAAATCTATTTTAAGGAGATCGTTTTTTTACTAGACTCAGATTTTTTCCTATTCTGATTTTCTTAGCCATTGCGAATACCATCCTATATTTTAGCCAACAGATCGAAAATGAACTGTGACATTCTTTCTTAAGAAAAATCGTTCGTGGCCATTGATAAATTACAACACTTGATTCTAGTTGTGAGGAATTTCTTTTGAGATATTTGTAACTATTTGTATAAGAATTCATTTTATGTGAAACGTTTTGGATATTTTCAGATGTGTTCTTCTGTTTTTAAAAAAGCAAAGCTCTAGATGTTTTTGAATCTTCTTGCACATTTGCCTTTTGCCTTTTGTCCCAGGATTTGTATTGCCTAAATTGAGGATATTTTGCACTTTACAGGAGCACAGCAAAACAGATAAATGACTTGTCCTCTGTCTACCTATTAATTCCAGTTGAATTCCAGTTGAAGGTCTTGCATGATGCTTGTATTTTCTCCTAATGTTTGTTCTATTTAATTATTTCTCCCAAAAAAATCTCAATGTAAGTGGACAATTTTTTTAGGATACAGAGAGTATTATTTGTCTTGTGTTGACCACTTGAATGGTTATATCATGTCGTGACTGAACGGCCATGGAAAACTACCCCTGTGATTATCTTGAATTGCCCCTTTGTAATTCGATATGTAATTTTCACCAATTCAGACTCAATTCATCCAAGTCCTTTTCCTTCTCCAGTTCATTCTCCTTGGCTACGTGTAATTCATCGTCTTCAGGAGTTATTTTAGTCAAAATTATTCAAGGTTGGCTCTGATTAAATTATTAAAGACTCAGTCTTGACTTTTATGATCAGTACATTGGAAAACCTCAGAATTTTAAGATTTAGCTATTTCAAAACAAAAATAAAATATTACTCCCTCTGCGTCCCAAAAAAATGCATTAATTGAGTTTTGAAATTTGTACTGTAAAACTCAATCTATATGGTTTTTTTTTTTTTTTTTTGCTTGAGACAGAGGGAGTAACTTTTACGCCAAAACTTGTTTTGAGATATTATGATTGACACAAGTACCAATGTCTGCCTCTTTCAATGTCGATTCTGATGGTTGATGATTGTGTCCAAGGTAATGTTGTAAGTTTTAGGTTTCTAATTTTGGAGTTGTGGGTATCTTTTGAAAACTTGAAATACTGCATCGAAGCTTCAGATAGCGACCATAAGAAACATTTCAAGAGAAGTATTTCTTTTAAAAATCAAGAATAATCAATTAAAAGGGACATGGGATTGGCTGATGTGTTTGATTTGAGAAATGGTTGTCCTGATCGATGTTGCGTATGAGGTTGTGCTAGTGTTTGTTGTGGAAAAAGAGAAGAAAAGTATGTGATTGACAATGGAAGTAGCTAGTAAAATGGAGATGTTTGAACCACTTTGCTAATTCCCCTAGTACATTCTTCCCTTTGATTAATTTTAGTTTAAGAGACTACTAGCTAACTACATATAATAGTGTATTAATATCTTGTTAAGAATACACAACATATAAGAACATCTTGATAGTTCTAAACGTAAACTACACATTGTAATGTCTTAATACTAAATAACAATTTGTTACATTTAATAATGTATTTGTTGATACAAGTTACATTACAATTTATAATGTCTCAATAGATTAAACTATAAAACTACACTAACTAATGCCCTAATAAGAGTGTAAGAAGACATCTATATTAATGTAGTAATCATCTTTTTCTAAACGCAATTGATAAAGTAAGAGCACTTTTTTTATATTGAGAGTAAAGGTTTATCATCTACCTATATTACCATCATATAGGATTTTATGCATGTTCCATATGTATTTTTCTTCAGTTTCTCCACCTTTCTCAGTGTTCATACAATTTTCTTGTAACTCCAATCTCAGCCTAATTAGAACTAGCTATCAATCCACCGAAAACCACCCAACTTTGCACAGATGCAAATCAAACTTGATATTACTAAAAGTTAAGTGAATTCCTCTCGTCTAAAAGTCATTTCCGAAACTATTATTTTCAAAGATGCTAATGCCAAGTAGTCAAGGACAACCAAAAAAAAAAAAAAAGACATCAAAATATTAAGCACCATGGGCGAATTTCTTGCCTTCTACAACCTGTACATTTTTGGAATTCCCCAAATAGCCACAAAACTGTCAACCAGTCGACTAAACTGAATTTCATGAAGATGATAATGGTTTATCAAAGTGGATTTGTATCAGGAGAGAGGACTGATCTAATGAAATCCCAAATATGCAATCATAAAATTTTGTAAACATCTTCCATGTGATATGTGGAGATGAAGAATCAAATTAGATTGCATTAGGAATTACTAATATAAAATTTAGGATCAGGACAGTCTTCTACCATAAGATGCGTGAGGAAGAATAAGATGGAATTATAATATTAGCGAAAGAAGGAAGAAAACTACAATAATAAATAAATAAATACGTGAACTATAAAAATTTACAATAGGGTAACACATGGATTCCCGTCAGTTCCAAAACTGTGGGCATGCCTAGACTAAAACAGACTAAATAACAAAATGCCATTTAGTCTAATTGATAACATAAAAATAAATGCCCTTTTAGCTGGCATTTCTTACTCATTTCTACTTATAATTTAGTGTCAATTTTAAGGATTAGTTTACTTTTGGGGTGATTTTGCAGTTCAGGAATCTCAGAGGGCCAATGTAAAAAATCAACATAAATGAGGGCTAAATTGCACAAAAAGGCATCAGAAAGGACTGAAATAGAAACTTCTGGAAATTGGGCTGTTGGAAGGTCAATCAGAGCGGGAGCAAGTGGAGAAACCCTTGCTAAGGAAGGAAGAATGGCAGCAGATAATCACAACTTGGAAGAATCTGCAGTAGCACACTCAATTGAGAGGAAGAAGGGCAGCTGCCTTGCTGCCAGATTACTGCTGCAGTAGCTGTTGCTGCTGTCAATCAAAGAGAAGCCACGAGCTGAGATCTTGGTGCCCAAGAAAGGAAATTGCTTTGCCATTATTGCAAGTTGTTGCTGTTGCAAGTGGAAAAAGAGAAACAGAGAATATATGTGATAAACAACAGTTGCAACTCAGCTACTTAGTAACTGATGCTGCTGTTGAGTTGATGGATTGGTTGCTGCAGAAGGGTGAGCAATGACATAGCAAGTGACACAGGAAACAAGGAAGAAAAGGGTAGAAGATTCAGGCTAAATTGGAGGTTGGAAACACAATGATGGAAGGAAGTATGTTGCTGATGTTGCTGCTTACTGACTACTGCAACTTGAGCTGTGAAGAATAAAGAATGAATAAATGGAGATTTGTGGATGCAAATAGTGAGAAGGCACCGGAGAAGAAGACTAACGAGAAGAAGGCTGATTGCGGCTGAAGAAGGAAGGAGCTAACCAGAGAAGATAGCAACTTGCTCGAATAAATAAATACCTTTGGCTGCTGCAACTTGCTGTCTCCTCGGCCCTGCTGCAAAGAAGCCAGATCTCCACCAATCCAAGGCTCTCCAAATCTCTATAAATAGCCAGCCAATAGCAGTAGAAAAACAACATATTGGGTAGTTAGATTAGTGTAAAAGACAGTAGTTAGATAGTTAGTTAGTAGGTTAGAAACAGGGTAGTAGCGGGAACAAGGAGGCAGATTGTCACTTTGTCAAGTGGCGAACGCCACTCGCCATAGTAAGCAGACAAAAACTGTCCCTGTAACCATCCTTTCTTTCTTTCCTCTAACCTTTTGATCTAGATTCGTGTCTTATCTTTTGCACTCTGTTGCTCTCACATTTAACTCAATAAACATGAGTAGCTAACTTAGTTAAGGCTTCAATTAACCTTTTAATTAAATTCTATAACTCAGTATCTTTATGTGAACGTTTTGATTCAGTTTCCTTGATGAGCTGTTGTGCCTAGATAAGTGATTTAATTAACTTTTTAATTAACTTGGCCACTTAATTAAACGTGCTTGCATGGTTATGAAGATCTGGAAGGGGGAGCATAACCTTAGAACTGCTTAATCTAGTCTATGACAATGGAGGAAATCTACCCCGCAGTTCCAGACATCAACGGAAGTTAGGTGAATGGCGTAGGCGATCATAAAGGGCTTAAGAACACAATGGCTTAGGTCAATGACTGGAAGGTAGGTGATTTAGATAATCTAGGTGATGAGAATCATAGAGCCTTCCATGGTGGTTCTCCTAGTGAGGGGAATGAGCTAGTCTTCATTCTAGTTTTGGGATGCCAAGTTTACTTTGCAAGGCAATTCAAAGAAGAAAGGATGGATCTTTACTACCTATGTGATAGGGAGTTGGTTAAAGAGAGCTATCATCGAGATGATGAGAATGTCATTAACTTTGGGGGTTCAAACCAAAGGAGGTGATTCACTCATAGAAATAAGTGCTCAAGAGTATCAAGGGAGTTTGACTCTAGGTGCTCCATGAAGATCACTATCAAGCTAGTGAAAAGAATCATTTAGGTTCTTGAATGGACGGCCTATTTGATCAAACTGTTCAATATTGAGTCCATTGCTACACAATTGGATAGGGTGCAAACTATCTCAATTGTTTCAAGTGGTTTTCCCTTCTTTTGGAGTCAATAAAGAGAATTCTACAAGATTTGGAGTAAATTAGAGTTATCCACAACTTGAGGGGCACAAGACCAATATTCGACCTTTTGGAAGGGCCAAGACATTTTACTTCCACAATTACTGCTGAATTTTGAGATTAAAGTTGTCTAAGTCTAGGAGTTTAATTTTTCGAGTTTATCTAGTTAAGATAAGCCATGTGGGCTGAATTAAGCTAGAGTCTTTTGTTTAGGTGATGGAGACCATCGAGCTAACACTAATGGAGAGGGACATGTTGCTGCCAATAATGGAGAGGACGAGCAAGTTGAGGTCGTGAATGCTAATGGAGGATCTAAAGATGCTGCTTTAAAGAATAATCCTTATATCCGTGATCCACTCTGAAACATTGTCGGACCAATGACTCGTGCTAGACGCAAGAGGATGCATGAATAACTTAATAGTCTAATTGTTACTACATGGTCTAAGGAAGAAATTAAGCTTGAGGATTACAAGCCCAAAACTATTAATTTGTTGCAAGTGACACCAAATGATGTAGATTTCTACCCGAAATGCCCAAAATCGGAAGCGAAACACATGGATATGAAAGGTAACCCTTGCCCCGGACTTTACCATTCCACAAACACTCTTTCAGGAGTTTATTAATAGACAATGAAGCACTGAATGGTGGCAAAAACCCCAGTAACCAAACTGATTTTCAGAATACATGCAAAACCGACGAAAGTAGTAATTATAACAAAAAAATGAACCCCAGGCAAACGACGTCGGATTGCCCTGAAAATTTGACACAATACTTATTTATGGAATGAAAATTTATGGCAAATTTTGAGCGCATTTGGATGCCCACAGCCCCAGTAACCAAAATGGGCAGTAGCTAAATGGATTTGGACCAATCTGCCACAGAAAATATATTGGATTCGTTTATATAGTAAACGAATTTATTTTAACCTGAAATTTGGACACAATATCTCCAATACACTGAAGTTAAAACTCACCAGATTTCAGAATTTTTGGACAACTAAAAGTACTAAAAAAAAAATTGGAAAAACAGACTGACCCTAAGTGATACAACCTGGAGTCATGCAATGTTTGGCTTAATAAATTGACACCCCTGGCCTACTAAACCCTTTTAGACTTACAAGATAGGATTTTCAGAAAATATGAAGTCAAACACATGGAGCACGCAGGCAGAATCAAAGACGCAAGGATCAATCGCAAGATATAACCATGAACACAATTCACGGTTTGGCTAGATTACTTAGTAATAAAGGAATTCGATACACAAATAGATGCAGCCACCAAAACTACACCTAAAAGAGCAATATGACATGAGATCTGAATGGAAAGAGAGCTTAGTATGCTACCAAGTTGATAACAACAACCAAAGTAAAGGAATCACTAACAATCGCAAAGGAAATGGATTCAACGACCTTGGCTCCTCTTAGATTGTTACAAACTTGATTAGAGAGCTCCAACAACCAGGCCAAACTCATCCCTAGCTGCCATACCCATTGCTTAACACTCCCGGAGTGCAAACCACCAAAGTCCAACCTTGGAATTGCAAGATTTCACCATGGACAATCCATTGATGATCTCTCAGTTTCAAGCTTTGAAAAGCTATGGAATTTTCTCCCCCGTTTTTGTTTCTTCAGGAAGAAGACTCTTTATCACATCAAACTTGGCTGGCTCCACAAGTTAGGTGGTGAAGCAAGCAACTAGAAAAGTCAAAAGTTGCAACTATGTTTAAAATAATACAACTAGCTTTCCTATACTATTAGAAAATCTTAGAAAAATAATTACTTGACTTAGTGGACCTTTCCTGGTCCCTAAGGAATCCCTCTTTCAGGTTCTAACACTTAAAATAACTTACAACATCAAAATAAACCAAAAATCAGGCCACAACATCAAATCGGTAAGCTGAAACGGCTCTCCCGGGTTCTTGACTCGGCAAAATGGGCCGTTTTGAGAAAACTCTCAGAAAATTGCAAAATCTCCCGGACAAGCTGGGTTCTACCTCCGATAATGTGTATATAAAATGTCCAAAACGATCATTGGATGTAAAAAATTGGGCCTGGGTGAAGAGTTGTCCGAGTAATGACCTTTTCCCGGCAAACGGGTTAGCCGAATAGGTGCATTTGTTGATTCTCTCGGCAAACATCATTTTTCCTCGGGCAAGTTGAATTATTTCCCCGCAAACCATACCTGAAAGGACCAGAAAACACTAGACTTGAATGGTAAGGAAATTGATCAACCTAGCGTCATACTCTTTCGGTATAGGTACTTCGTCTAACGTAGGAGACCATTGACACTTTCTTGCAACTTACTTTAGAACGTGTCATAGGACCCAGAAGACTTAGGTGTCATGATTGGAGCTTCCTCAGGAAGGTCTACATCACCAAATGGACTTGGTCCATTTGGAGAGAAGGAATTTCGGCCCTCAATCCAAGGAGAGACCGCCGGCTACACTCTTTATGGAGGTTGAATGGATCCCTAAAGTTTAGGGATGAGATTATTCAAATTTTATCTCTTTGAAAGATAAGACTTTATCTCTTTAAAGGATAATATTTGGGATATTCCTTTTTATCTTTGCTTTTTGAGTTTTTCTACAATAAGGAGTCAACTTATTGATGTCTACTCAACCGTTGGATGAAGACTACATCAAGATGGATGGCTAAGATCACTCTACAAAGAAGATGATGATAGAGTTTTACTCAAGGGAGATTCTATCCATAGGAATCTTTTTATAAGATTATCTCTTTGTATTTTGAGTTTTAATTAATTCCTACATAGTCGTAAATGTCTTAAGACTAGTAAAAGTGTCTAGGTTCGTTATCTTCTCACTTAAGATAACTAGAAGTCTTTGATTTGATTTCAAATTCTTAGAGATAGGAATAGAGATGAAGAGTTGTGTTCTTCCTCTACTTCTTGGGAAGAAAATTCGGCCACCCCCTCTATAAATAGGGACCGAATTTCTCTTGTCCAACACACATTGTGTCATTGATATTTTCTGAGTGAAATCAAATTGGTTAGGATTTTATTCATTTCGTGGAGTTCTTGTGAGGACTTCTTTGTTTAGTTGTTACATATGTATTGTGACAATCATTAGACTTATCTATCTTGTTTAGTTCACTTGATAGTGGCATCTTTAGCATTGGATCTTTCGAATTTTGGTTCTTCAGCTCATAGATCTCATATCTATTGGGTTTTCCTACACAATTTTCCAAAGGGTCTCTGCTTGGTTAGAAATAGCTCTCTTCATTCTTGATTTGTGTTGTTCTACCATTGAACTTGTGAATTGATCCACGTGAGATCAAATATCTTTTCTTTTTTTGTTTTCGTGTGTTTTTGTGTCATTACATTCAAATTCTCCAAATTCCGCTGCCTACAAATCTCTGTCTTTCCAAATTAGCAAAGTTTATCTTTCCTTAAGATTGGTTTTGTCACGGATTGCTATCATATTTTGGTTATCAGAGCCTTCTTATGGTTTTACCATAGTTTGCATATTTGTTTATCAGAGGCATAATTGGTGTATCAAGAGTCATCTCTGGTTACCATAGTTGGTCTCAAAATTCGGATTTCTTTTTCTTTCTTGTTTTTCGAATTTTTCTCTCCCAAAAGAGGGTATTCGTAATATTTGTTTTTGAGTTGTTCGCCACTTGGACAATTCCTTCTAGTTTCATGCCTTTCGTTTTGTTTATCATCCAATAGCAAATTTTGGTGATTGTGGTTGATATATATCTCTCGATCCAAGATCTCCATATCTTGAGGGTGATTGATGTTCATTCATTCATTGTTGAAGGAGCTTTTGTGTTGAAGGTGTTTGTTTGATTTGGCCGTATATTAAAAGAAAAAGTTTTGTTTGAGTCTAGGGTTCTTTTCGGCCGCCGCTATATTACAAAAACAAAAACAAAAAAAGACAGAAATAACCGTGCAAAAAGAAAAATCAAGACGGCATAGAAGAAAAGGAGTGTTCTTTGATAAGGTACATTAAAGGTTGTCTTGTATTAGGAGATTTCAAAGAGTTGGAATTGAAGTTGGAAAGAATCTTCTTGAAGAGGTATATTCAAAGTCTATCAAAGAAGGTTAGATAAAGTTGTGTTTGATTGGGAGTTTATATTTGCTATTTAATTGCCTATATTCTCTCAAAAGATAAGATTCTCTTTGAATCTTATCTTGTAAAAGATAAAATCTTATCTTTATCTCATCTTGTAAAAGATAAGATTTTCTTCAAATCTTATCCTTATCCTATCTTAAAAATAGGATAAAATCTTATCCTTATACTATAAGAGTTTGAGTTTGAGTTGGAGTCTGAGATATAATCTGAGTTTGCTTATATTTTTAAAGCAAGATCCCTATTTTTCTCAAAACACTCGAACAAGATTCATGTTCTCCCTTGTTCTTTTCTGGAATTTCCCTATATTTACTCTACGTGCTAGTTGATTTTGTCTGCTTTTGAGTGTTTTATTCGAGTGGATTGTTTAATTAACTGTTGTGGTGCATATTGCTGTTACTTGAACATTGAAGAAGATCTGGAACTTTACCAAAGTTCTTTGAGTGGTAAAAGGCTTGAGTGTTTTTCTTTCTGTTCCACTTTGATATTGGGGAAAAAGCCAAATAAATCCCAAAGAGAGCATACAAGAAGTGAGTTGTGTGTGATACTACCAAAAGGGATGAAAAGAAAATGATCATTGGTTAGGGGAAGTGAGGAAGTGATAGCAATCTCGTAGACGAAGCAAATTTCGTTAATGCAACTATCAACAAGAAAGTACGAAGATAATTTGTCTATCCCGTGAAATTCAAAAGAGTGCGGAAAATTCACAGTAATACAATCGTTTATCTAAGTGATTCTATCCCTTAACTCAAACCAAGCAAAGAACACATTATCCATGAAAGATTCGAATTAAACAACAACCCACGCTAAGAATACCAAGGACACCATTCAATATACTCGATCAGTCATCATTCAAGAGACTCAAGAAAGGTAGGAGCAAACAATGCTCAACTATGAAGGAATACTATTGATTAGTAATCTTCATAACCAACCAAAGATATGCAACACATACACTATCTCAAAATGCTTATGCCAAAGCACAACTCATCCAACAAAAGTAGGACAAACCCCACAATGGAACTCATGAACACACTCATCATGAAATTCGAACACCAAGCCAAAAGAAAGGCTCATCAATCGAACTACTAGAAGTAATATGAAAATAAGAAGTTTTGTTTTAAAACAATTCTATCAAGAAGCATACTTGAAAAGGAACGGTTTCTGCAAGATCTAAAGATGCAAGACAAGATGAAAACCCTCTTGGTTAAATCATACTTGACACGAAAAATGGACACTCCATTTAACAAAAATTCATCACAGGAAAAACTCTCAAAAGAGACAACAAAAATGACCACTCAAGGGTGCTTTTGATTTTCGGCCATGCCCCCTATTTATAGGCTTAGTTTTTCGGCCAGCACCAATAAAAAGAATATCAATTAGGACTCTCTAATCTTATCTCACAAGGAGTAGAAGTAGAAGAGTATTTGATCTCTTTGACTCTATCTAAAATCTAGGAAACCTTATCTAAATGACTTATCCTCAAGTAGGATAATATCTAGAAGGAATCTAAGACTCCTAATCAAAACACTCTAGCTTTATTCAGCCCACATGGCTTATCTAACTAGATAAAATTCGAAAATAACTCCTAGACTTAGACAATAACTAATTCTCGAAAATCAGCTCCCAAATTGTTGAAGTAAAATGTCTGTGTGCTCCATGAAGATCATTGATCAAGCTAGTGAGAAGAGTCATTTAGGTTCTTGAATGGACGGCCTATTTGATCAAAGTGTTCAAGATTGAGTCCATTGCTACACAATTGGGTAGGTTGCAAACTATCTTAATTGTTTCAAGTGTTTTTCCAATCTTTTGGAGTCAATAAAGAGAATTCTACAAGTTTTGGAGTAAATTGGAGTTATCTATAACTTAAGGGGCGCAAGACCAATATTCCACTTTTGGAAGGGCATTCAAGACATTTTACTTCAACAATTTGGGAGCTGATTTTCGAGAATTAGTTATTGTCTAAGTCTAGGAGTTATTTTCGAATTTTATCTAGTTAGATAAGCCATGTGGGCTGAATAAAGCTAGAGTGTTTTGATTAGGAGTCTTAGATTCCTTCTAGATATTATCCTACTTGAGGATAAGTCATTTAGATAAGGTTTCATAGATTTTAGATAGAGTCAAAGAGATCAGATACTCTTCTACTTCTACTCCTTGTGAGATAAGATTAGAGAGTCCTAATTGATATTCTTTTTATTGGTGCTGGCCGAATTTCTAAGCCTATAAATAGGGGGCTTGGCCGAAATTTCAAGGCACCCTTGAGTGGTCATTTTTGTTGTCTCTTTTGAGAGTTTTTCCTGTGATGAATTTTTGTTAAATGGAGTGTCCATTTTTCGTGTCAAGTATGATTTAACCAAGAGGGTTTTCATCTTGTCTTGGATCTTTTTGATCTTGCAGAAACCGTTCTTTTTCAAGTATGCTTCTTGATAGAATTGTTTTAAAACAAAACTTCTTATTTTCATACTACTTCTAGTAGTTCGATTGATGAGCCTTTCTTTTGGCTTGGTGTTCGAATTTCATGATGAGTGTGTTTATGAGTTCCATTGTGGGGTTTGTCCTACTTTTGTTGGATGAGTTGTGCTTTGGCATAAGCATTTTGAGATAGTGTATGTGTTGCATATCTTTGGTTAGTTATGAAGATTACTAATCAATAGTATTCCTTCATAGTTGAGCATTGTTTGCTCCTGCCTTTCTTGAGTCTCTTGAATGATGACTGATCGAGTATATTGAATGGTGTCCTTGCTATTCTTAGCGTGGGTTGTTGTTTAATTCGAATCTTTCATGGATAATGAGTTCTTTGCTTGGTTTGAGTTAAGAGATAGAATCACTTAGATAAACGATCGTCTTACTGTGAATTTTCCGCACCCTTTTGAGTTTCACGGGATAGACAAATTATCTTTGTACTTTCTTATTGATGGTTGCATTAACGAAATTTGCTTCGTCTACGAGATTGCTATCAGTTTTATGTTATTTTTGTGTGTTTTCTTGAAGCTACTTTCACCAATACACATGCTATGTTTAATTCTTACTCAGTACCGCCGGTTCGTGTCTATTACGTAACATTCAACTAGCAGATAGCACTAGAAAGTAAATAACAATCAAGTTGTCAATTCGAATGATATCTACTTTCATAACTCAATACAAGAATTAACAAATACTTAAATTATAGGCAAGAACAATAAATTAAGAACAAACCTCATAATGGAATAACTGAATAAATCCCTTGAATCAAAAAGAAAATCCTTAGCCACTCATGGACGGAAACATGGCAGCTTTATTCTCCATGGAATTTCAAGAAAATTTTAAAGAAATAAAAGGTTTGAGGTGCTAGACTTTGCCTCACGTACGGCTGCCCACAAAAATAAAAAAAAAAGTCTATGTATAAGAGGAAATTAGGTCAGCCGCTGGAAAAGAAAAAGAGATCCACGATTTGCAATTTTGGTCCCTCAAGTTTGTAGTGTTTTCACTTTTGCGCCAAAACTTCTTTAATTTTGCATTTAAGTCCCTAATCATGCAAAATCATCCAAAACAGCTCCAATCTCTTATTTCCAGCTCCTAACATGAAATAATAACAAAACTAATGAATTAAATCCATCCGAGTACATAAACTAATAAAATATCAACAATTAAAACACAATTTATGGACTCTATCAAATTCCCCCACACTTGAAGTATGTTTGTCCTCAAGCATTAAAGAACACAGGAATTTTAAACTTTCTCTTATTTAAGATACGCCTCAGGAACTTTAGCACTCAAAAGAAATAATGGTAACAATGAAACAAAAATTCACAACCAAGTCAAATACGTTATATACTTTTACCCTTTAGCCTTTTGTGTGTGTGTGTAAACCACTCCCTAGGGACATCATTGTCACACATAGCATAAAATACAAAAATTCAAATGCACTTATGCCACTGAAGAGTGAACTTAGGATCCCCAATTCAGATTGTACTTCAATGCAATGTTGCTCCTACACATATTATGAAACTGAAGGCTTACAATTACACCTCACAATATAAAATTCAACACACTTCCCTCGTACCCATTTTTCAATGTCCATATGGCTTTTCTTCAGGATCTTTCCCACTCAGACCCCTACCCAGAGCATTTTTCCACTTGATTTATGTAGTGATTTACATAGTGGCTCAGCAACTTAGGGCAGTCTACTTACTCATATTTTCTCACCGACGGGCCTGAGGACACTTAGCTAGTTGTTTGCCAGATTTCTTACCTATCAATGGGCTAGCATCAACATTGAATGCTCTTCCTTTCTCCCTCTTTAAAGTGTATCTAACCTCAGAAAAGCATCCCCCAACAACCCCTCCCCCACACTTACTTAGTACAAAGTACTTTAAGCAAGAAGGTAAAAAGGCTATTTCAAACCACCACTCCCCCGTTATTCGAGTTTGAAGTGATGATAGGGTTAATGCCTATTTTTGAGTTTCATAATATAGTAAGGTCCCACATGCAAATGGTACAAATACTGAATGAATCAAATCAAACTTTGGCATATCGCAAGAATTTAAGCCACTACACATACATGCTAAGTTTATCCTAGAATTATGGCTAAAGTGCGCGAGTAAAGTATTCAGGGTATAACACATAATGCACAGACTCAAAAGAAATTTTTGTCCCAATGTAACTAGATTTCTTAGAGTCTCAAGTTAAATTCATCATTGGCTATTTTTGGTAGTTTTCATTTTTCTGATTTTTTTTTTGTTTCATTTTTCAATTTTTTTTTTAACAAAACACGCAAAAACACACAAAAGAAAACAAGAAAACACACAAAAGAAAACAGAAAACCCTCCCCCACACTTAATTTGTACATTGTCCTCAATGTAGCTTATTGTACTCACACAAAAGAAGTAAACCAAGGAGCTAAGTACAACTTCATAGTGTGGGATATAACAACACATTTAAATTCAATTCACTCAAATTCAATCCCCATAAAGCAACTAGTGAAACAAAATCCAAAACCAACTCAAAGTAGCATAAAAGACAATATCAAAGTAGCATGAAAGTAGCAAAGTAACAACACAATTGACACTCTCGGCACCAATTCAAAACAAACGTACTCCAGAGAAAACCCTCATCAAAACCGCAGCAAAAAGAATTAACAAAATCGGATCTGTTGTAAAAAGATGAGATTCGAGACTTCCTGGAGAATTTCGGTCCAAACTGAAAGCGCTGAAATTAGAGGTGGAAGCCGTTGGTAGCAGCAACAACAGCAACAACGCTGGACTCCAAGCCTATAAGTGGGAAAACTTTCCAACTTGGGCGGTGGAGAAAACGAACCTGAGCAGCCCTTTGTGTCGGACACGGAGCAGCAACAGCAACTAGTAAACTCCTTCTATGTTTAATTGCTATGTTTAATTGCTATTCAGTACTGCCGGTTCGTGTCTATTACGTAACATTTAGCAGATAGCACTAGAAAGTAAATAAAAAATCAAGTTGTCAATTTGAATGATATCTACTTTCATAACTCAATACAAGAATCAGCAAATACTTAAATTATAGGCAAGAACAATAAATTAAGAACAAAACCTCATAATGGAATAACTGAATAAATAAAATAACCTACTTCAAGCTACAATAGTATAGGGAAGTAAGGTCGTCTCCTCAGGGAACGATGGATTGATTCCTATTAATTAATGTGAATGGAATTCTTGGATTGTTTTTCTAGACTACAATAATAAAATTCAAATAACAAAAAGTATAATAAAGAAAAGAAATCAAATTAACAAACTTTTGACTCAAGGGATGGATAACTCAATTATTTCATCAATCACGGGTTGCTAAACTATTCAAGCAATCTAAGCATTCAACGAAATATCTATTAGGATAGCCGTAATAAATCTAATAATTTCCTGAATTAACTAACCAAGCCTAGCACTCAATCAGTCCTTATCATAATCCGGCTGGGCACGATAGCGTTCCATGCCAAACAATGACAGCATAAAAACCAAAGAAATATATTTGAACCAAAACCTAAACAATTGAGATAGCTACAACTATTCAAACTTTGCCTCATTGATTCCACATTTAAACTAACATGCATATTTAATGTCTCACCAATACGCATGCTATGTTTAACTGCTACTCAGTACTGCCGGTTTGTATCTATTACGTAACATTCAACTAGCAGATAGCACTAGAAAGTAAATAACAAATCAAGTGTCAATTCGAATGAAATCTACTTTCATAAATTAAGACAAGAATCAACAAATACTTAAATTATAGGCAAGAACAATAAATTAAGAACAAAACCTCATAATGGAATAACTGAATAAATCCCTTGAATCAGAAAGAAAATCCTTAGCCACTCATAGTTAGAAGTATGGCGGCTTGATTCTCCATGGAAAACAATGAAAATTCGGGAAAAACAAGAGGTGGGAAGTGCTAGCCTTTGGCCTCTGCACGGCTGCCCTCTAAAATAAAACTTAAAGTATATTTATATGGGAAATTTAGGTCAGCCGCTGGAAAAGAAGAATTAGTCCATGATTTGCATCTTTGGTCCCTCAAGTTTGCATTATTTTCACTTTTACCCCAAAATTTCTTCAATTTTGCATTTAAGTCCCTAATCATGCAAAATCATCCAAAATAGCTCCAATCTCTTATTTCCAGCTCCTAACATGAAATAATAACAAAACTAATGAATTAAATCCATCCGAGTACATAAACTAATAAAATATCAACAATTAAAACACAATTTATGGACTCTATCAAATTCCCCCACACTTGAAGTATGTTTGTCCTCAAGCATTAAAGAACACAGGAATTTTAAACTTTTTCTTATTTAAGTTACGCCTCAGGAACTTTAGCACTCAAAAGAAATAATGGTAACAATGAAACAAAAATTCACAACCAAGTCAAATACGTTATATACTTTTACCCTTTAGCCTTTTGTGTGTGTGTGTAAACCACTCCCTAGGGACATCATTGTCACACATAGCATAAAATACAAAAATTCAAATGCAAATATGCCACTGAAGAGTGAACTTAGGATCCCCAATTCAGATTGTACTTCAATGCAATGTTACTCCTACACATATTATGAAACCGAAGGCTTACAATTACACCTCACAATATAAAATTCAACGCACTTCCCTCGTACCCATTCTTCGGTGTCCATCTGGCTTTTTTTCAGGATCTTTCCCACTCAGGCCCCTATCCAGAGCATTTTTCCACTTGATTTATGTAGTGATTTACATAGTGGCTCAGCAACTTAGGGCAGTCTAGTTACTCATATTTTCTCACCAACGGGCCTGAGGACACTTAGCTAGTTGTTTGCCAAACTTCTCACCTATCAATGGGCTAGCATCAACATTGAATGCTCTTCCTTTTCTCCTTCTTTAAAGTGTACCTAACCTCAGAAAAGCATCCGCCAACAACCCCTTCCCCACACTTACTTAGTACAAAGTACTTTAAGCAAGAAGGTAAAAAGGCTATTTTCAAACCACCACTCTCCCGTTTTTCGAGTTTGAAGTGATGAGAGGGTTAATGCCTTATTTTGGGTTTCATAATATAGCAAGGTCCCACATACACATGGTACAAATACTGAATGAATCAAATCAAACTTTGGCATATCGTAAGAATTTAGGCAATTACACATACATGTTAAGTTTATCCCAGAGTTGTGGCTAAAGTGTGCAAGTAAAGTATTCAGGGTATAACACGTAATGCACAGGCTCAAAAGAAATTTTTGTCCCAATGTAATTAGATTTCATAGAGTCTCAAGTTAAGTTCATCATTGGCTATTTTTGGTAGTTTTCATTTTTCTGATTTTTTTTGTTTCATTTTTCAATTTTTTTAAAAAAACACGCAAAAACACACAAAAGAAAACAAGAAAACACACAAAAATAAATTAGACGAAGCAAAAATAATGTCGTCAAGATAAGGATTTGGAATCACACTTACATGTTGTGGAGTCTAAATTATCAGCATTTGGAGTCACCAATTCTGGTCATAAGATGATAATCGAATAACAAAATTTCATTGTCATCAAATATAAGGTAAAATATAAGCATATCAAATACCCCCAAACTTGAATTATTGTTTGTCCTCAAGTATTTCCAAAGATTAAAACAAATAAAAACAATTAATCATTTAATTTTGGTGGCCTCAGAGATTCAATCATCATATAACACAAAGACCTCGACTACCTCTAATATGCACTACCTAACAAAATGCAAACCATATGCACTTTTAGCCCCCACGCTTGTGTGTGTGTGTGCGATCCGTTTCTTAGGGACATCACTTTACATTCAAGAAAACAAAAGCTCTACTGCAAATATGCCATATATTAACACTTTAACACAGACTCACATTTCATACCATATTTCAATTCAGTGGACCACCATACATGCTATAAAGTAGAAGGACTTATCTCACAGACAACTTATTCCCCCTCGTAACCCATTCTTCGGTCCATGCGGCTTTTCTTCAGGACTCTTTCCAACTCAGGCCACTACCCAGAGCATTTTTCCACTCCTATACATAGTGGCTCAGCAACTTAGGGCAGTCTATATATTTATTTTTCCTCACCGGGCCTGAGGACTCTCCGCTCAAGTTGTCAATTCCTCACCTTTCAATGGGGCTAGCATCAACATTGAATGCTCTTCCTTTTCTCCCTCATTAAATTTAACCTAACCTCAGAAGCATCCGCCAACACCCCTCCCCCAAACTTACTTAACACAAAGTGTCAAAGCAATAAGGTTTTTTAAGGCTGATATTGGGTTAATGCCTTACTTTTCCTTCACAACATGATGGGTTTCACATATAAATCATATAAGTATGAGTGAATCAAACAACTTTCCATGGTATATCTACATCAAACTCATGCAACTATGTCTCACTTTAGACTTATCCCACAGTCACGACTAAGTGCATAAAAAGCAGGGTATTCAAAGTAATATAGAAATTCATAAGTTAAGCAGTACAATACAAAATAGTCTAATTCTTACATGCTATAGATAATCAAACCATCTTCATCATAGGCCTTTTTGGATTTTTCAATTTTTTCAATTTTTTCCCATTGTTTTTTGATGAAAAAAAGAAAATAAACACAAAACACAAAACACATATATTTCTCCCCCACACTTAAAGTATACATTGCCCTCAATGTATAAAACATAAAAGACAAGACAACCAATTGAAAAGAAAAGAAAAGACATAAACAAAAAGAATGAAAAGAAATGACACAACCTTGTGAATGCAAATCAGAGGACCGAAATTGTTGAATAAACTTTTGCAACTGCCATCCAAGCACACGACCAACTTCTTCAGACTTTTGGATGTTTCATTTTCAGCACCATTAGACACCAGAGTTTCGCCCTTCCAACAAACCTAAACACAGATGATTAAGAAAAACCACGAAAATCCAGAAATCAAAGATCTCCAGATAATCAGGAATAAAAAACTTAACCATCAACTTATTAATGAAAGAAAAAGAGAAATAAAACAAAATAAATAATTGGGTTGCCTCCCAATAAGTGCTTCTTTAAAGTCATGAGCTGGACTCCATGGCCAATCAGTCAGAGTACCCATCTCGATACCAGAAGAAACCCTGTTCAGGAGCAACAATGAATCTCTTGTAGTGGTTCTCCTTTCCATGAGAAAATATAAACTTATACTCTAACACTACAACATCCTCTTTCTCAAATTCAATCTTGTACCATTGATCCTCGTCTTGGTCTTTCATTGAACCATTTGTCACATCATCCTGAAAATCTCTTGTACTAGGGACAACCTCACCACATGTGTCTACTTCAAACCCTTCTTTTGAAACTATAGGAATGTTACTCTCAGTGAAATCAACTTGATCTACATTCTTGTCACCAACTCTCAGAATGAGCGAATCATGCTTAAACTACTATGTATATACCAGAAGAACCAGGAGAACTTGTAATATCTAGACTTGTAATCTCTTCGGTCTCTTCTAATTCTTCACATTCAAGCTCAGTTTGAGATGGTGGTTGGGGAGACTGGACCAATGAATCATCTTCAGAAATCTTCTCATTCTTATTCAATTTAAGCAAATTTCCTTTAGGATCATATTCTGGCAACCCCACACTGAACCTATATTGATTGACTTCTTTAATAAGTTGTTGACCTTTTTCACTTTGCCATTCTCGAAGAGCTGCCTCTCTAACACTAAGTTGGGGTTGAGCTAGTGGCTGTTGATACGAATATGTTAACTCTCTCATATTAGGTTGACGAGGTGGTGCCTGTAAGGCTGCTAGCTCTCTCAGAGTAGGTTGACGAGCTGCTAACTCTTTTAGAGTAGGTTGACGAGCTACTAACTCTCTTAAAGTGGGTTGAGGAGGTGGTGGTTGATATACTGATGTATTTGAATGATAACAATCCTCTTGAGAGAAATATGAAGCATTTTTCTTCTCCATGCCATCAAGCAATTTATCAATTCTCTCCAAACATGACGACATCCTAGGAGTCATATACTCGCTCTCAAAACCAGAATTGTACCCAACATCAAATGAATACCCTTGATAATCACAACCATAGTAAGGATCAGAAGACGAATTGTTCCAAGAGTACGGATCTTCTTGATATGTAGGATAGTCTCCATATTCAGAATCATAACTATAATAAGGAGTCTCTCCATATCCATAGTTAAAATTCTCCATAATAGCTCAAATATCCTACAAAATATTGACACAAGAAAGAAAAGAGAATAAAAATAAAAATAAAAATAAAATAAAATAAAAATAAAAATTAATAAAACAAAGGAAAATATATACAAATCTAAATTAATAAAAGAAATAATCTAGTTTTGATATCGGTTATGCCTTCCCCGGCAATGACACCAAATTTGACAAGCCGTCATCACACTAGTCAAATAATTAATTACCTACTTAATACAAGTACTAGTAGTAAAGCAGAAAGCAGGGTCGATCCCACAGGGAAGGTTACCAAGTACCGTTTAAAATTATTTCTTATTATTATTTAGATTAACAATTTATCAATTTAAACTAATCTAAACCTAAAACTATCGATTTTAATTATTTAAAGATATAAATAAGTAAAAGAAAAACCTAGGGCAAAGGGTTCACCAACCGACTATTCAATTTAATTTAATCTATGAATATGTGACTTTTGACTCTCATTAATCTCACGACAATTCACCAATTTAAGAATTATACACTCTCGTGTCATAACCCTCTTATTTAAACTAACCCTATGACTACTCCCGTGACTATAGGGATTAATAAAAGCACATTAAGAACTTTAGAATTACTAGTCGCAAAAGTGGTATTCCTACTCTCGTGGCTCACTACCTAAGTTTATTATTCCTACAAACTAATACTAGCCTTCCACTCTCGCTACTTCAGCTAGCACCTTAAAGCATGCAAATATTGATCAGGTATTCACATGCATGAAAAACAAGAATAATAAATATTAATTAATGAAAAAGTCACAATCATAACTTAAATTAAATTAAATAGTACGGCGGCTACATCCGAAACCCTAGATTAAATAATTTAGCTACACATCATCTCAAAAATAAATAAAACAATGAAACCCGAGAGAAGTAGGCCAAAAGTTGAATCCGAAGTTGCTTCAATGCTTCCTCCTCCGATGATGGTGCGTAGGTGATGAGGGTACTGTTTTGCGTGGGCTTCGTGATTCGGCAATGGAGATGCGTTGATGGTGGAGAAGAGTTTTGGGGGGCTAATTTAATGTGGTGATGTTGTGGGTTGTGTGCGTGGGTTGATAGTGATGGTGCGTGGAGAAGGGGGTGAAGAAGGGGGTGAAGAAGGGGTTGATGGAATTGGTGCGGCAGGGGGGTTTTTCTGGTGGAAGGTGGGTTTTGGAGTTGGGGGAGCTGCGGTAGTGAAGGGTTTTGGCTGTAGGTTTTGTGGTGGCTGGGTGGGGAAGAAGTTTGGTGATTTAAGGTTCAGTTCGGTTGTAAAAATAAATCCCTAATCCTCCTTTTATAGGCTTCCGTCAAAACCTTACTTCATGGAGAGGAAGAAAACTTGTTTCTCAAATAATATTGGGATTAAAATTCTTACCCAATTCCAATCCCAAATCAACCACACAACCATAGTTGTTCGGCCAATTTCCATAAACAACAATTTCAAAATTGCTTGTTTAATCCTCCATTTTTTCAAATACTTCAATTTCTTCCTTGTCAATTTATCAAATCTTCAATTCTCCCTTTGAGTTACTTTTATCTTCATTTTAGCCCATAATTTCAACAATTCCTCCTTTTGAGTACAATTCCTACAAATAAATATAAAATACTCGTAGTGGGCTAAATATATATAAATTATATATCAAATTTCGGCAAAGCCCCCTATTTATAGGCTTAGAAATTCGGCCAGCACCTAAAGAAGAAGATCAATTAGGTCTCTCTAATCTTATCTCACAAGGAGTAGAAGTAGAAGAGTATTTGATCTCTTTGACTCTATCTAAAATCTAGGAAACCTTATCTAAATGACTTATCCTCAAGTAGGATAATATCTAGAAGGAATCTAAGACTCCTAACCAAAACACTCAAGTTTTATTCAGCCCACATGGCTTATCTAACTAGAAAACTTGAAAATAACTCCTAGACTTAGACAATAACTAAATCTCGAAAATCAGCTCCCAAATTGTTGAAGTAAAATGTCTTGAACGCCCTTCCAAAAGTGAAATATTGGTCTTGCACCCCTTAAGTTGTAGAAAACTCCAATTTACTACAAAACTTGTAGAATTCTCTTTATTGACTCCAAAAGATTGGAAAAACACTTGAAACAATTAAGATAGTTTGCAACCTATCCAATTGTGTAGCAATGGACTCAATCTTGAACACTTTGATCAAATAGGCCGTTCATTCAAGAACCTAAATGACTCTTCTCACTAGCTTGATCAATGATCTTCATGGAGCACTATTGAGAGGCAAATAAAGGAATCTTCGGCCGCAAGCAGAGCAAGGACATCTTCCACTAGTACATCATCCTTTGGTTCAAACCGGTGTGGGAGTACTCCTAAGAAGCAGACGGCTCCAAGTTCTATTAGGATAATATGATGAATTATGAAGTCCTCAACAATTCCCTAAGGGATACAAGGCGAATGACTCTTGTATCAACGATTAGGTATATATTCTTGTCTTGAGCTGGCTGGATTCTAAGAGCATGAGCTAGTACCATAGCTCGAGATACGTCTTCCTCATAGACAACCTCATCTTCACTCTCAGAAGCTCCCTTATCATACATTTGACTAGTTGTAGCTTGCTCGGTTGTTGCTATAGCTTGCTCGGTTGTTGCTAAAACCATATTAGATTGATCATGCACATCTTCTTCTTCACTTTCATAGTACCAATCATCTCGAAGTACCATTACCTTCTTATTGGGACAATCAAATGCATAATGTCCTCTTCCTTTACACTTGAAGCATTGTACATTGGCAGATGAACCCGGTTTAACACTTGGTGTCTTCCCCAATGGCTTGGTAACCTCGGCTGGTTTAAGCAACTGTTTAGGTTGACTAGAACTTGGAGCTGTCTGCTTCTTAGGAGTACTCCCCCACCGATATGATCCAAAGGATGATGTACTAGTGGAAGATGTCCTTGCTTTGCTTGCGGCCGCAGATTCCTTCATTTGTCTCTCAATAGTGTCGGTCTTATCCACCAAATCATCTAGATCATGATAAGACTGTAACTCCACTCTATGTCGAATGGGAAGGTTCAAACTATGTAGAAACCTTGTTATACTTTGTTCCTCATCTTCTTCCAATTGACATTTAAGCTTCAAAGTATTCATGTCTTGGTAGCATTCCATGACCGAACTACTTCCTTGCTTAAGATCTTGCAACTCACCTTGAAGCTTCCTTTGAAAAGATGTTGGGACAAAAGCCTTTCGCATTGCACGTGAAAGCTCTCCCCAAGTGGTGATTGCGGGATCTTTGTCTCTTCTTCTCCGACGTTGTACCTCATCCACCATGTAGAAGCATATCCATGAAATTTTGACACAGCTAAATTCAGTTTCTTTCCCTCAGAATAATTGTTGAGATTAAAGATCCGGTTGATATGATCTTCCCAATCAATGTACGCATCAGGATCTGGCTTGCCACAATATTCTGGAATCTTCTGCTTGATAGTGTTCATGTTATCATCAAATCTAGGCTGCCTTTGTCGATCATGCCTAAATTCTTCTTCATGCTCAACACCATCATCATCATTTTGTTCCCTTGGAATTTCTTCTCGCTCTCCTTGACCTTCTTCTTCTTGGTCACCATCTTGTCCTTCATTACCACGTCCACTACCTTGACCACGTCCGGCATTGCCACGTCCGCCATGGATGTTCCTACGTGCAACAAGGTTAGGTCCAGGATTTACCAATGGATCCCTAACTTGGGCAAGTTGGTTTATTTGACGAGCAGTTTCTTCTTGTTTGCGAGTGGTCTCTTCTTGTCGTCGTTGTTGTTGTGCCATTGCCATCGTCATAAGTTGCAATTGATTTGTTAATGCTGCAATCTTATCTTTAAAATCTTGCACAATATCATTCAGCATTCCATGTTGAGGAGGAGGTAGAGCTTTGTCTCCCATGTTTCTTAAAACACAACTCAACACACCCAAGAACGAAAAAAAGAATATCGAAGAACTCACTTCCTGGTTACCCCTCCTAACTATCTATTTACTCCCCAAGATCTCTCAAGAAGGTTTAGAATTTAGTAAGAGATGGATTCCCTCTTTTCTTACCACTATCTTTGTCTTTTAATTCTTTAGTGCAATGAAGAATAGTGCTACCGGGAATGTAGTTTATTGCAACAAATAAAGAGGATCAAAAAGTAAGGTTCTGAAAATAATTGTAACAAGATCTAAGGAAGAACAAGAACATAGATCGAGTAGTTACAATTATGAAAACTTAGATCTTACAAAAAGGCTAATAGAACTTCGAGCAAATTCTGAAAAATAAAAGCTTCGACTTAGGGTTATAGACAAAACCCTATTTCGTCCAATACACAAATAAAGGGCTTATATTTGCGAAACCCTAGCCACCAAAAGATCCAAGTATTTCGAAAAAGATGTGTAAATAATAGTAATTGCACTTCAAATCAAACTCAAATACCAATATCCTTCTATGCCGTCTTTCTTTTTATTTTTGCTCTTTTTTCCACGGCTATTTTTTTTTACTAAAAAAAAGTGGATTAGGGATTAAGATACCCTAGATCGATAATTTAGGAGAAGAAATATTTTTTTTCTTTTTTTTAATGGATCTAACTATAACAACTTCAATCAAATCAAACAAGAATACAATCGAAGCAAAATAGTGAGATCTATAATAAAAGACTCAAAAATTCAAAAGAACAATTAGAGATCTAACCAAAGATGAGTTTTAGTAGATCAAAACAAAAACAAGTCTTCAAGAACCTAAGCTCTGAGGCCAATTGATATAAAGTATCAATTTGCACTTGACTCAACTTGCAAGTTTTCAAAAAACCAAGGCCCTGAGGCCAATTGATAAGACAAAAAATTCATCACACTATTGAGAGGCAAATGAGGGAATCTTCGGCCGCAAGCAGAGCAAGGACATCTTCCACTAGTACATCATCCTTTGGATCAAACCGGTGGGGGAGTACTCCTAAGAAGCAGATGGCTCCACGTTCTAGTCAACCTAAACAGTTGCTTAAACGGGCCGAGGTTACCAAGTCATTGGAGAAGACACCTAGTGTCAAACCAGGTTCATCTGCCAATGTATAGTGCTTCAAGTGTAAAGGAAGAGGACATTATGCATCTGATTGTCCCAATAAAAAGGTAATGGTACTTCAAGATGATTGGTACTATGAAAGTGAAGAAGAATATGTGCACGATCAATCTAATATGATTTTAGCAACAACCGAGCAAGCTTCAACGAGTCAAATGTATGATAAGGGAGCTTCTGAGAGTGAAGATGAGCTTGCCTATGAGGAAGACGTATCTCGAGCTATGGTACTAGCTCATGCTCTTAATATCCAGCCAGCTCAAGACAAGAATCTCGAGCAATGCACCAATATTTTCCATACAAGGTGTAAGGTGAATAATAAGACATGTCTTGTGATCATGGATGGAGGAAGTTGCAAAAACTGTGTGAGCATGGAACTTGTCAAGAAATTGAACCTTCCTACGTTCAAACATCCTCAACCTTACAAGTTGCAATGGTTAGATGATCGTGGAGAAATTAAGGTACGGTCGCAAGCTCGCTTACTCTTATGTTTTAAAACATTCCAGGATGAAGTTCTTTGTGATGTGGTTCCAATGCAAGCATGTCATATATTGTTGGGACGTCCATGGAAGTTTGATCGAGGTGCAAACAAAGATGGAAAGACAAATTAGTATTCACTTGTGCATAAGGGTTTGTCTATTGTATTGTGTCTGTTATCCCCTATGGATATCATAGAATCTCAGAAAAAAATGCAAAGAGAGAGAGAGAAAAGAGATGAAAGTGAGTCGAAAGAGTCAAAAGAGAGTTTGGGGAATGGGAGAGAATTAAAAGTGAGTGAGAGTTTGAGAGAAAAGCCAAAAGCTGGGGAGAGAAAAGGCAGCTTTTATGCTTCTATGGGAGACCTTGGGAGGGCTCTAAATACTCGCACTCCACTTGTTTTAATTGTTTACAAGGATTTATATTTAACTAACACTAACTAACCCCATTGAAAATATTCCTAGTGTTGTTAAAACTGTTTTGCAGGATTATGAGGATGTTTTTCCAGAAGAATTACCAAAGGGACTTCCACCTTTGAGGGGAATTGAACATCAAATTTCTTTTATCCCAGGATCAGTAATTCCTAATCATCCTGCATACAAGGCGAACCGCGAGGAGACCAAGGAACTGTAACGTCAAGTCAAGGAACTCCTTGACAAAGGTATGGTTCGTAAATCTTTAAGTCCTTGTGCAGTGCCTGTCATTTTAGTTCTTAAGAAAGATGGAACATGGCGTATGTGTGTGGATTGTCGTGCTGTGAATAAAATTACTATTAAATATAGACATCCCATACCTAGGCTAGATGACATGTTAGAAGATTTATGTGGCTCTTGCATATTTTCTAAAATAGATCTTGCTAGTGGCTATCATCAAATTCGCATGAAAGAGGGCGATGAATGGAAAACCGCTTTTAAAACTAAATTTGGTTTATATGAGTGGATGGTTATGCCTTTTGGTTTGGCTAACGCTCCTTCTACTTTTATGCGTCTTATGAACCATGTGCTTAGACTTATATAGGTAAATTTGTTGTGGTTTATTTTCATGATATCTTAGTGTATAGTAGAGATGAAGTTTCGCATGCTAAATATCTTTCGAATGTGCTCTCTGCTTTACGTGAAAATAAACTTTATGCTAAACTTGCTAAGTGTACTTTCTGTGTATCAGAAGTTATTTTTCTTGGTTTTGTTGTTGTTAGCAAGGATGGTGTTAAAGTTGACGAGGCTATGGTTAAGGCAATTCAAGAATGGCCTACACCTAAGTCTGTCTCTGACATTCGTTCCTTCCATGGTTTAGCTAGTTTTTATCGAAGGTTTGTAAAGGATTTCTCTACTAAGGCTGCACCCTTAAATCACTGAGTAAAAAAGAATGTTAGGTTTGAATGGGGTGAAGAACAAGAACTTGCATTTAACACTTTAAAGAATGATTTAACTTGTGCTCCTGTTCTTGCATTACCTAATTTTGATCTTACTTTTGAAATTGAGTGTGATGCATCTAGGGTTGGAATTGGTGTTGTGTTAATGCAAAGTGGTAAGCCTATCGCGTACTTTTCGGAAGATTTAAGTGGTGCAACATTGAATTATCCTACTTACGATAAAGAATTGTATGCTGTAATTAGGGCTTTAGAAAATTGGCAACATTATTTAATGCCAAAAGAGTTTGTTATCCCGATCATGAGTCTTTGAAATATTTGCATCGACAAAACAAACTGAATAAGAGACATGCTAAATGGAGTGCATTTCTTGAATCTTTTCCTTATGTCATTAAGTACAAAAAGGGAAAAGAGATGTGGTAGCTGATGCATTGTCTCGTAGATCGTATGTACTTTCTGTGCTTGATTCTAAGTTATTAGGGATTGAATACATCAAGGATTTATATGCTACTGATTCTGATTTTTCATCCATTTTTGAAGCATGTGAAAGTGGCGCATTTAACGAGTTTTATAGGTACGAGGGTTTCTTGTTTAAAGATAATAAATTGTGTGTACCTGCTTGTTCTCTGCGTGAAATATTAGTGCATGAATCTCATAGTGGTGGTCTTATGGGTCATTTTGGTATTTTGTAAACTTATCATATTTTATGTGAGCATTTTTATTGGCCTAATATGAAACGTGACGTAGAAAAAGTTTGTTCTACTTGTATTGACTGCAAACAAGCAAAGTCTAAGTCACAACCACATGGGTTATATATGCCTGTACCTGTACCTACCTACCCTTGGACTGATATTTCAATGGACTTTGTTTTGGGATTACCTAAATCTCAAAAAGGGTGTGATTCACTTTTTGTGGTAGTTGATAGGTTTTCTAAGATGGCACATTTTAATCCTTATCATAAATCTGATGATGCCAAGCATGTAGCTGATTTATTTATACGTGAAATTGTTAGATTGCATGGTTTACCTAGAACTATTGTGTCTGACAGAGATGTTAGATTTTTGAGCTACTTTTGGAAAACTTTGTGGGAAAAACTAGGTACAAAACTGTTGTTTTCAACAACTGCTCATCCTCAATTGGATGGCCAGACGGAGGTGGTTAATCGGACTCTTGGTTCTTTGCTTCGTGTTTTGATCCAAAAGAATCGTAAGAATTGGGAAGCTTGTTTGCCTATTGCTGAATTTGCATATAATCGTATTGTGCATTCTGCTACCCAATATTCTCCGTTTGAAATTGTTGATGGGTTTAACCCCTTAACCCCTTTAGACTTGTCTCCATTACCTGTTTCTCAGTATCTTAATGCAGATGGAGCCAAGAAAGCTGAGTATGTACGTTCTCTTCATGAGAAAGTACACATGAATATTGTGAAGAGAAATGAGCATGTTGCGCAAATTGCCAACAAGGGTACGAAGGAAATGATATTCGAACCTGGTGATTGGGTTTGGGTTCATTTAAGGAAAATTCGATTTCCTACAAAGGTTAAATCAAAGTTAGATCCTCGTAGAGCTGGTCCTTTCCAAGTTATCAAGCGTTTGAACAACAATGCTTATCAACTTGACCTTCCTGGTGAGTATAATGTTAGTGCGACTTTTAATGTTTCTGATTTATCTCCGTTTGATTTTTCAGATGCTGAATCTTTACAAACTTTGGATTCGAGGACGAATCCTTTCAAGGAAGGAGGGAATGATGTGAACATCCATGGTAATCAAGTCCAAGATGATCAAGGTGTTCGGGTTCCAAGTATTGTCCAAGCTCAAGGAGTGGCTCAAGATCCATTATCCAACATTGGCAATATCTCAAGCTAGAAGTAAAAGGATGAAGAGTGCACTTAATAATCTTATATCAAATGGTTTAGCCCAAGAGAATGTCAAGTCTGGAAGTTACAACTCCAAGATTATTAATGTGTTACAAGGCCCATTTGAGCAAGGAAATTTCGGCCCACAACCCAAGCAAGGGAGGCCGGCCCTACCTCCTAATTTTTAGGAGTTGGAATCTCTATCTTTTAGGGATAAAATCATTTAAATCTTATCACACTTTTGGAAGGATAAGATTTGGAAGATTCCCTATCTTTTAGAGATAAGATCATTTAAATCTTATCACATGGAAGGATAAGATTTGATATGATTCTCTTTTATCTAATTTAGAGTTTATTCAAAATAAGAAGTCTATTTCTTGGTGTCTACTCTTAACCGTTGGATGGAGATTAGATCAAGATTGGATGGCTACGATTACTCTACAAAGAAGATATTGATAGAGTTGACAACTCAGGAGGATTCTTTTCAAGATAAGGATAAGATTCTTTTGAGAGAATATCTCTTTGTATTTGGAGTTTTATTTTCATTAGACTAGTGTGTCTTACGTCTATAAAGGTGTCTAGATACATTGGTTTAATAGATAAGACACAAGTTGTCAATTAGAGGTTAAGTTGATTTCTAGTTCTTTAAAGTAGGAATAGAGTTAGAGATCAAACTCTTCTCCTACTTCATAGGAGAATTTCGGCCCCCTCTACTATAAATAGGGGTGTTTGGCCAGGCTTTTATTTGTACCTTTGATGAATTTGATATTTCAATATGAGACGAGAGGAAACTCTTTGTTCTTTTTCTACTCTTTTCGAAGATTAGTGCATTGCCTAATAGATAAGACACAAGTTGTCAATTAGAGGGTAAGTTGATTTTTAGTTCTTTAAAGTAGGAATAGAGTTAGAGATCAAACTCTTCTCCTACTTCATAGGAGAATTCCGGCCCCCTCTACTATAAATAGGGGTGCTTGGCCAGCTTTTTATTGGTACCTTTGATGAATTATTTCAAAATGAGACAAGAGGAAACTCTTTGTTCTTTTTCTACCCTTTTCGAAGATTAGTGCATTGCACACAAGCTTGTGCTTTGTTGATGCATGCGAGTAGAATAGGTGTTTTTTTTACTTGTGGAGCTTTGTTAGTTGTTCATTGGAGCCTTTTCGCTAGCCGTTCTATCCATAAATCGAAGAGATAGGGTTGTTAGAGAGGTGACCGATTGGGTTGCTAACCTTAAACACTTTCTACATCTTCTAAACCTTTCCATCCCTTTTTGGTGCAAATTTTTGTGGTTTGCATATCTTCTTTTCTTTTAATTTTCGTGAGTTGTGGAGTCTATAATATTGGATTTGCAAGTTTTCAAGTCCTGGGAAATTCATAGCTTCAGCGTCGAGGTAAATCTGCCACCTTTGCCTCAAGATTCATATCAATTGGTATCATCCTTCCATATCAATTGATGAGAATCATGTAGCCTTCCATGGTGATTCTCCTAGTGAGGGGAATGAACTAGTCCTTCATTCTAGTTTTGGAATGCCAAGTTTACTTTGCAGGCCAATCAAGGAAGAAGGGATGGATCTAGACTACCTATGTGATAGGGAGTTGGTTCAAGAGAGCTATGATCAAGATGATGAGAATGTCATTAATTTTGGGATTCAAACCGAAGGAGATGATGACCTCATGGAAATAAGTGCTGAAGAGTATCAAGAGAGTTTGACTCTATGTGCTCCATGAAGATCATTGATCAAGCTAGTGAGAAGAGTCATTTAGGTTCTTGAATGGACGGCCTATTTGATCAAAGTGTTCAAGATTGAGTCCATTGCTACACAATTGGATAGGTTGCAAACTATCTTAATTGTTTCAAGTGTTTTTCCAATCTTTTGGAGTCAATAAAGAGAATTCTACAAGTTTTGGAGTAAATTGAAATTTTCTACAACTTAAGGGGCGCAAGACCAATATTCCACTTTTGGAAGGGCGTTCAAGACATTTTACTTCAACAATTTGGAGCTGAATTTCGAGATTAGAGTTAGTCTAAGTCTAGGAGTCAATTTTCAAATTTTTATCTAGTTAAATAAGTCATGTGGACTGAATTAAACTAGAGTGTTTTGGTTAGGAGTCTTAGATTCCTTCTAGATATTATCCTACTTGAGGATAAGTCATGTAGATAAGGTTTCCTAGATTTTAGATAGAGTCAAAAAGATCAAGTACTCTTCTACTTTTACTCCTTGTGAGATAAGATTAGAGAGTCCTAATTGGTCTTCTTTTCAGTGGTGCTGGCCGAAAATTCAAGCCTATATATAGGAGGCTTGGCCGAATTTCTTAAGCACCCTTGAGTGGTCATTTTTTGTTGTCTCTTTTGAGAGTTTTTCCTGTGAGGAATTTTTGTTAAATGGAGTGTCCATTTTTCGTGTCAAGTATGATTAAACCAAGGGGGTTTTCATCTTGTCTTGGATCTTTTTGATCTTATAGAAACGGTTCTTTTTCAAGTATGCTTCTTGATAGAATTGTTTTAAAACTAAATTTCTTATTTTCATACTACTTCTAGTAGTTCGATTGATGAGCCTTTCCTTTGGCTTGGTGTTCGAATTTCATGATAAGTGTGTTCATGAGATCCTTTGTGGGGTTTGTCCTACTTTTGTTGGATGAGTTGTGCTTTGGCATAAGCATTTTGAGATAGTGTATGTGTTGCATATCTTTGGTTGGTTATGAAGATTACTAATCAATAGTATTCCTTCATAGTTGGGCATTGTTTGCTCCTACCTTTCTTGAGTCTCATGACTGATCGAGTATATTGAATGGTGTCCTTGCTATTCTTAGCGTGGGTTGTTGTTTAATTCGAATCTTTCATGGATAATGTGTTCTTTGCTTAGTTTAAGTTAAGAGATAGAATCACTTAGATAAACGATCATCTTACTGTGAATTTTCCGCACTCTTTTGAGTTTCACGGGATAGACAAAATTATCTTCGTCCTTTCTTGTTGATGGTTGCATTAACGAAATTTGCTTCGTCTACGAGATTGCTATCACCAATAATGGAGAGGACGAGCAAATTGAGGTCGTGAATGCTAATGGAGGATCTAAAGATGCTGTTTTAAAGAATAATCGTTACATCCGTGATCCACTCTCATACATTGTTGGACCAATGACTCGTGCTAGACGCAAGAGGATGAATGAATCACTTAATAGTCTAATTGTTACTACATGGGCTAAGGAGGAAATTAAGCTTGAAGATTACAAGCCCAAGACTATTAATTTGCTGCAAGTGACACCAAATGGACTTGGCCCATTTAGACAAAATAATTTTCGGCCCTCAATCCATGAAGGACCGCCGGCCACACCCTCATGTTGGTCGAATTAATCACTAAGGTTTAGGGGTGAGATCATCAAATTTTATCTCTTTGAAAGATAAGACTTTATCTCTTTAAAGGGTAATATTTTGGATGATTCCTTTTATCTTATTTTCAAGTCTCCTACAATAAGGAGTCAACTTTTCATGTCTACTCAAGCGTTGGATGAAGACTACATCAAGATGGATGGCTAAGATCACTCTATAAAGAAGATGATGATAGAGTTTTAACTCAAGGGAGATTCTATCCATTGGAATCTTTTTAAGAGATTATCTCTTTGTATTTTGAGTTTTAATTAATTCCTACAAGTCTTAAATGTTTTAAGACCAGTAAAAGTGTCTAGGTTTGTTATCTTATCACTTAAAATAACTAGGAGTCTTTAGAGTTTGATTTCATTTCAAATTCTTAGAGATAGGAATAGAGATGAAGAGTTGTGTTATTCCTCTACTTCTTGGGTAGAAATTTCGGCCACCCCCTCTATAAATAGGGACCAAAATTCTCTTGTCCAACACACCTTGTGTCATTGATATTTTCCTGAGTGAAATTGGTTAGAATTTTTTCCTTTCCTGGAGTTCTTGTGAGGACTTCTTTGTTTAGTTGTTGCATATGTGTTGTGACAATTATTAGACTTATCTATCTTGTTTAGTTCACTTGATAGTGGCGTCTTTAGCATTGGATCTTTCGAATCTTGGTATTTGAGCTCATAGATCTCATATCTATTGGGTTTTCCTACACAATTTTCTAAGGGGTCACTGCTTGGTTAGAAATAGCTCACTTCATTCTTGATTTAGGTTGTTCTACCATTGAACTCGTGAATTGATCCACGTGAGGTCAAATATCTTTTCTTTTCTTTGTTTTTCGTGTGTTTTTGAGTCTTTAAATCCGAATTCTCCAAATTCCGCTGCCTACAAATCTCTGTCTTTCCGAATTAGCAAAGTTGATCTTTTCTTGAAGATTGGTTTTGTCACGGATTGCTATCATATTTATAGTATTCAGAGCCTTCTTATGGTTTTACCATAGTTGGCATATTTAGAGCCATAATTTGTATATCAAGAGTCATCTTTGGTTACCATAATTGGTCTCAAAATTCGGATTTTTGTTCTTTCTTGTTTTCTTGTTTTTTTCGAATTTTGCTCTCCCAAAAGAGGGTATTCGTAATATTTTGTTTTTGAGTTGTTCACCACTTGGACAATTCCTTTTAGTTTCGTGCCTTTCGTTTTGTTTATCATCCAATAGCAAACTTTGGTGATTGTGTTTGATATATATCTCTCGTTGCAAGATCTCTATATCTTGAGGGTGATTGATGTTCATTCATTGATTGTTGGAGGAGCTTTTGTGTTGAAGGTGTTTGTTTGATTTGGCCGTACAAAAAAAAAAAAATTTGGTGTGAGTCTAGGGTTCTTGGCCGCCCCTATAAAAAAAAGCCGTGAAAAAAAAGAAAGACGACAGAGAAAAAAAAAAGAAGGAAAAAGAGTCTTCTTTGATAAGGTATATTAAAGGTTGCCTTGCATTAGGAGATCTCAAAAGAGTTGGAAGTGAAGTTGGAAAGAATCTTCTTGAAGAGGTATATTCAAAGTCTATCTCTATCTAAGAAGGTTAGATAAAGTTGTGTTCGATTGGGAGTTTATCTTTGCTATTTAATTGCCTATATTCTCTCAAAAGATAAGATTCTCTTCAAATCTTATCCTAATCTTATATTATTAGATAAAACCTTATCCTTATCCTATCTTATTGGATAAAATCTAATCCTTATCTCATCTTGTATAAGATAAGATTCTCCTCAAATCTTATCCTTATCTTATCTTAAAAATAGGATGAAATCTTATCCTTATCCTATAAGAGTTTGAGTTTGAGTTGGAGTCTGAGATATAATCTGAGTTTGCTTATACTTCTAAAGCAAGATCCCTATTTTTTCTCCAAACACTCGATTGAGATTCATGTTCTCCCTCGTTCTTTTCTGGAATTTCCCTAAATTTACTCTACGTGCTAATCGATTTTGTCTGCTTTGGAGTGTTTTATTCGAGTGGATTGTTTAATTAATTGTTGTGGTGCATATTGCTACTACTTGAACATTGAAGCCGATCCGGAACTTTACCAAAGGTCTTTGAGTGGTAAAAGACTTGAGTGTTTTCTTTCTATTCCACTTTGATATTGGGGAAAAAGTCAAATAAATCCCAAAGAGAGCATACAAAAGGTGAGTTGTGTGTGATACTACCAAAAGGGGGGAAAAGTAAAAGATCATTGGTTAGGGGAAGTGAGGTAGGAACGTTTTCTACTAACATCCTATATACTTGTTTGTTCTTTGATCTTAAAGGATATCATCTGGAGATGATGAAGAGCAAAGAGACCATTCTCAAGATGCTATGCGAGAAACTCTTTCTAGATTGTATAATGTTACTACTCAATTATGTAATAGAATACAAGATCTAGAACTAGAGGTTCGCAATGGCCGCGCTCAAGGTAATGAAAGTAATGAAAATCGTAATAGAGCTCATCGTGTTGTCAATAGGAATGATCCTTATGAACTTGGTAATTTCAAAGTTAAAATTCCTGAATTTAGTGGTACTAATGACCAAAACCCTGAAGCCTATCTTACATGGGAAAAGAAGGTAGAGCGTGCTTTTTCATTGCAGGATTATGATGGTTCTAAGAAGATTAGAATGGCCGTTTACCAATTCAATAACTATGCTTCAGAATGGTGGGACCAAGTTGTCAAGGATAGGAAGCTCTATGATGAGGATCCCGTATCCACATGGGATGAAATGAAGAGACTCATGCGCAAAAGGTTTGTTCCCTCTTATTATTATCGAGATTTGTGTAAACAAATTCAAAGTCTTTCACAGGGAACCAAGTCTGTTGATGAGTACTATCAAGAGTTAGAGTTGGCATTGATACGCGCAAATATTAAAGAGGAGTCTGAAGCTATGATGGCAAGGTTTCTAGGAGGACTTAACAACAACATTGGCGATGTTGTGGAGCTTTCACACTACCTAGATCCAACTGAGATGTTACACAAAGCTAGGATTGTGGAGAGACAATTGGCAAAGAAGAAGTCAGATTCACATAAGTCTTCTACACCATGGAAGATAGATGATTCAAAGAAGTATGGTAATTCTTCAAAGTTTGAAAAGGGAAGTAGTTCTAATACTTCTAATATTCCTAAACCACCTTCTAATGTTAAGAATTCTACTTCATCTAGTAATACTAACAAAGTCAGAACTAGAGATGTTACTTGTTTCAAATGTCAGGGACAAGGACATATAGCTTCTGCTTCTCCAACTTTAAAGATTATAATCCTTAAAGAGGATGGAAGTTTCGAAAGTGAAACAGATGAAGAAGATAACGAGATGCCAAGACTTGTTGAAGAAGTCGAAAAGAAGTTGTAGAGATTGATGCTGAGGCTGGACAAGTGTTTGTCAACCTTCGAGCATTACAAACTCAAGTAGCTGAAGATGATCAACAAAGACACAATATTTTTCATACTAAGTGTCGAGTTATGGACAAGGTATGCTTAACTATTATAGATCCTGGATCGTGTACTAATGTTGCTAGTTCATATCTTGTAGATAATCTGAAGTTACCTACTATTAAGCATCCGACACCCTATCGGTTGCAATGATTGAATGATTGTGGAAATCTTAGAGTCACTAGGCAAGTGAATGTGCCATTCTCTATTGGAAAATATGAGGATGAAGTACTTTGTGATGTGGTACCTATGGAGGCCAGCCACCTACTTTTAGGACGACTATAGGGGTATGATCGAAGAGTAAAGCATGATGGATACACAAACAAGTATTCGTTTGTGATAAATGGTCATAACTATGCCCTGACACCTCTTTCATCTCCTCAAGTTCAAGAATGTAATCTGAGAATGATTCAAGAGAGAGAGAGACGAATGAAAGAGCAGAGTCCTAAAGATGAATCTACTTTGGACGTTCCAAAGAGATCTTCAAATGGTCTACACATTCGAGAGCCAGTGGGCAAAAATTTCTTCGCTAGTCCCAAATCGGTGGAGAAGTGTTTTGCAAAAGGAACAGGTATGATTTTAATGCTTTTTCGTGATAATTCTGTTTTACTAACCGAAGTTCCTAGCAATTTGCCTAAGGTGTTTCAAAGGCTACTTCAAGAGTATGAGGATATATTCCCTGAGGAGTTGCCTAATGAACTTCCTCCTATACGAGGAATAGAACATCAAATTGATCTAGTTCCTGGCGCAGTCATCCCGAATAGACCTGCCTATAGAGCAAATCCTGAGGAAAAAAAGGAAATACAAAAGCAAGTTGAAGAACTCCTTGCTAAAGGTCAAATTCAAGAATCTCTCAGCCCTTGTGCTGTTCCTGTTTTACTTGTGCCTAAGAAAGATAGTACGTGTCATATGTGCCTAGATTGTCGTGCTATTAATAAGATAACTATTAAGTATACACAATGCCATCCCTAGATTAGATGATATGCTTGAAGATCTTTATGGTTCTACTATCTTTTCTAAAGTGGATTTAAAATCTGGCTACCATCAAATAAGAGTTAGACAAGGAGATAAATAGAAAACTGCTTTCAAAACAAAATTTGGTTTGTATGAGTGGTTAGTGATGCCTTTTGGGTTAACTAATGCTCCTAGTACTTTCATGAGATTAATGAATCATGTTTTGAGGCATTATATTAGTAAGTTTGTTGTTGTGTACTTTGACGATATCTTAGTGTATTCTAAAAACTTACAAGAACATGATGAACATGTGAGAATTGTTTTGCGAACATTAAGAGAAGAGAGACTTTATGCTAACATGCCTAAATGTTCATTTTGTGTAAATGAAGTTGTGTTTCTTAGTTTCATTGTTAGTGCAAAAGGAATTCATGTTGATGAATCAATATCTTCACTGTGATTTTGCTAATATTTTTACTGCTTGTGAGCAAAGTGCTTTTGAAAAGTTTTATAGACATGAAGGTTATCTATTTCGAAAAAATTGACTTTGTGTGCCTACGTGTTCACTTCGAGAATTTCTGATATGCGAGGCGTATAGTGGAGGTTTAATGGGACATTTTGGTGTGCCTAAGACTTTGGATGTGCTCCAAGAGCATTTCTTTTGGCCTAAAATGAAGTCCGACGTTCAGACTATCATCAATCAATGTGTGGAGTGTAAACAAGTGAAGTCCAAATCGCTTCCTCATGGACTTTACACGCCATTGCCTATCCCTATGCAACTTTGGATGGACATATCTATGGACTTTATATTGGGTTTACCTAGAAGTCAAAGAGGTATGGATTCTATCTTTGTAGTTGTGGATAGATTTTCTAAAATGTCGCATTTCATTGCTTGCAGAAAAACAGATGATGCACGCCATGTTGCGAATTTGTTTCTGAAAGAAATAGTAAGACTTCATGGTGTTCCAAGAACAATTGTTAGTGATAGGGACGTTAAGTTCCTTAGCTACTTTTGGAAATCGTTGTGGGAAAAATTGGGTACTAAGTTGTTATTTAGCACAACTAGTCATCCACAAACTGATGGTCAAACTGAAGTGACAAATCGAACTTTAGGAGCTATCCTAAGAGCGATCATCAAGAGTAATTTGAAGAAATAGGAAGAGTGCTCACCTATTGCTAAATTTGCTTATAATGGAACTGTTCACTCTTCGACTCAATTTTCACCTTTTGAAATTGTCTATGGCTTTAATCCATTAACTCCTTTAGATTTATCACCTTTGCCTTTGAAGAATCAAGTTAGTTTGGATGGAGTTAAGAAAGCTGAGACAATCAAGAGATTCATGAGAAAGTTCGCCTCTTGAGCGTAGGACTCAACAATATGTAAAGTCGGCGAATCATGGTCGTAAACAAGTTGTATTTGAACCAGGTGATTGGGTTTGGGTACACATGAGAAAAGAGAGGTTTCCAAACTCTAGGAAATCGAAGTTACATCCTCGCGGAGATGGACCTTTTCAAGTAGTGTCAAGAGTCAACGATAACGCTTATAAACTCGCGCTACCAGGTGAGTATGGTGTTAGTGCTACATTTAATCTTTCTGACCTATCTCCTTTTGATTTTGATGAAGGTTTGAATTCGAGGATGAATTCGCTTAAAGAAGGGGAGTATGATGGAGACCATCGAGCTAACATTAATGGAGAGGGACATGTTGCTGCCAATAATGGAGAGGACGAGCAAATTGAGGTCGTGAATGCTAATGGAGGATCTAAAGATGCTGTTTTAAAGAATAATCCTTACATCCGTGATCCACTCTCATACATTGTTGGACCAATGACTCGTGCTAGATGCAAGAGGATGAATGAATCACTTAATAGTCCAATTGTTACTACATAGGCTAAGGAGGAAATTAAGCTTGAAGATTACAAGCCCAAGACTATTAATTTGCTGCAAGTGACACCAAATGGACTTGGCCCATTTGGACAGAAGAATTTTCGGCCCTCAATCCATGAAGGACCGCCAGCCACACCCTCATGTTGGTCGAATTAATCCCTAAGGTTTAGGGGTGAGATCATTCAAATTTTATCTCTTTGAAAGATAAGACTTTATCTCTTTAAATAATAATAATTGGGTGATTCCTTTTATCTTATTTTCGAGTGTCCTACAATAAGGAGTCAACTTTTGATGTCTACTCAACCGTTGGATGAAGACTACATCAAGATGGATGGCTAAGATCACTCTACAAAGAAGATGATGATAGAGTTTTATCTCAAGGGAGATTCTATCCATTGGAATCTTTCTAAGAGATTATCTCTTTGTATTTTGAGTTTTAATTAATTCCTACAAGTCTTAAATGTTTTAAGACTAGTAAAAGTGTCTAGGTTCGTTATCTTATCACTTAAGATAACTAGGAGTCTTTAGAGTTTGATTTCATTTCAAATTCTTAGAGATAGGAATAGAGGTGAAGAGTTGTGTTATTCCTCTACTTCTTGGGTAGAAATTTCGGCCACCCCCTCTATAAATAGGGACCGAAATTCTCTTGTCCAACACACCTTGTGTCATTGATATTTTTCTGAGTGAAATTGGTTAGGATTTTATTCCTTTCGTGGAGTTCTTGCAAGGACTTCTTTTTTTAGTTGTTGCATATGTGTTGTGACAATTATTAGACTTATCTATCTTGTTTGGTTCACTTGATAGTGGCGTCTTTAGCATTGGATCTTTCGAATCTTGGTCTTTGAGCTCATAGATCTCATATCTATTGGGGTTTCCTACACAATTTTCTAAGGGGTCACTGCTTGGTTAGAAATAGCTCTCTTCATTCTCTATTTGGGTTGTTCTACCATTGAACTCGTGAATTGATCCACATGAGGTCAAATATCTTTTCTTTTCTTGGTTTTTCGTGTGTTTTTGAGTCTTTAAATTCGAATTCTCCAAATTCCGCTGCCTACAAAACTCTGTCTTTCCGAATTAGCAAAGTTGATCTTTCCTTAAAGATTGGTTTTGTCACGGATTGCTATCACATATTCTCTATGACAACCATAAAACAAAGGCAATGACACTTGCAACATTCCAGCATAAGCTCTTAAATTTTCAGCAATTTTCTCAAAACTTACCATAGCTTTATCTTGCTGATTTGAAAGCAATTGAGACAAGTCTCGGTTTGCCTCCTTCACCTCGGCCAAAGCATCATGTAAGAAGTCAATTTGACTCTTCATGAGCTGTACTTGAGGCTCTATGCGACCCTCTACACTCTTTGAAGCAACTTGAGTACAATCAGCAACTCCGGATGACATCTTTGCTCAACAATTCTGAGAAACCACCAACAAAAGAAGTAATGTGCCTTGGTTACTACACAAAAACTTCTTGAACCCTAGAACCAAAGTTTGGTTCGGCCAAAACCCCCCCCCCCCCAAGAACCAAAGGAAGATTCGAATAAAGCTCTCCCCAAAAACAAAAACTCTCTTGTGCTTTTAAGAACACTAACTCTCAAAATTTCAGAATAAAGAGAAGAGTGCTTCTCTTGTCTTTCTCTTTTGATCTCGGTATCAAGAAAGAAGAAGAAGATTGGAGGAGAGTGATGTGAGAATTTTCGAAAAATAGCACACCTATTTATAGGCAATGCAAGTCTTTTTGTGCAAGAAAACTCCTACAAGATAGGACCTAAATTTTCTCAAAAATATTCCCCCCCCTTTAATGGATTAAGGCTGCTCGACAATGTGGAATAAAGAAGAAGAAAAACCGGCCTCATATATATAGATAAGGATAGAGTCCTAAAACTTAGGTAAACATAATCCTTTTTGGACACAAATTAGGAAAATCCATCCCTACTTATTAGAGATAAAATTTTCAACCCCCTACTACTAATAGGACTCAAAATACACGGCCACACACATGCACAATTGTATTAGAAGACTCAAAAATTTTTAGATTAGGATAAGACTTCCTTATCTCAATAGTTTTCAAAAATAGACTCACTTTAAAACTCTAATTATAATCTCATTGAAATTATAATTTAACACATGCAAAAATTAGTATTTAAATCCAAGTAGGACTCAAATAAAACACACAATAAATTGTATTACAATTAGGAAACAAAGGCTGCAAATTTCGGCCAATGTGAACACAAAAATCCAAAACCGAATAGGACTCAAATCATAACACAATTTGGACTCAATGACCTTAATTTTAGGGCTAAAATTTTCGGCCATGTGAACACAATAATCCAAGACCGAATAGGTCTCCAAGTGTAACACAAATAGACAACCAAAATTCAAGTTCAACTAGGACTAGGAAACCCTAATTTTTAGCTTCACAATTTCGGCTATACTATGACTCTAAAATTCAAAACCAACTAGGCTTAGCATTCCACATAAATCACACGCACACACATGCAAAAAGTCAGCAAAATTTCGGCTATTAACCTTTTACCACAGTTAAAATTTGAAAAATTACTTTTGACTCACTTAAAAAGGAAACTTGAATATTACCACTTTCCAAAAATGGACAACAACTTTTAGAATCTTTCTAAAAAGCCTTTTCCAAATTGTACTTGGAATGATCAAAAATCACTTTTTACCAAAACAATCCATGGTAAATAAAGTAACAAGAACACCATAATTATGATGTAGGAAATTAAAGTTCCTCATTCAACTATGACATTTGCTTCATAATACTAAATTTAACACAAATCATTCTTAAAAACTCAATGACTCAATAATGCCATCTTCATATGTGACCATTGGAAATCAAATTTTCCAAAGACCAAATATGTAAACTTCAAGAATATATCTCAAAGCCTATAAGATTTCTTGTCATAAATAAGAAAATCTTTAGTAAAACTTCACTCAATTCTCGATTCAACTTTTGAAAATCAAGGTTTTAAACACAAGTCAAAGACTTCAACCCTTAAAGTTCGCAAAATTCAACTTCAAAGACCTTCAAACACTTTGATACCAAAAACTGATATCACTAAAATTCATTCCTCATCAAATGATAAAGAAAGTTTTGAAACTCAAGTTAAGAATCAAGGAAAGTCCAATGATAGGAAGATCACTAATTCGACTCAATCTCAAAGTATAAAACTCGAGAAAACAAAAGACCAACATTTGTTACTTTTGAAAAATCTTTTGACACTAAGATTTAAACAAAAACAAAATAATCAACAAAAATTCGGATCTCTATGAAATTCTCATTAATTGAAAATCCATAAATTCCATTTTACTCATTAGATTCAAATGAAACCAACAAGAAGGAAGGCTTTTTCATTTATACTTTATGTAGAAAATACAAAATCACTAAGCTTCACCTTTCAAAGAATAGATCCAAGATATTTACATCAAGATAAACTCTCAAACCCTCCTCATGTAAAGACATCTCTTTAGAAAGAAAAAGCTATCTCGAGCAAGAAGCTCTTTTTTGGCATCAATTCTCTCCTTAAAGATTCAACACATAAGATCCACTAACTTGCTCATAGGAGAAACAGTTCAAGATGTAGCGCCCACTTTGATTAGATACCAACGTACCATCATCAAACTCTCACATAGACCCCAAAATAACACCACAAGATCAAACAAATGTGTAAGAAGTCTCGCACAACCACACAAAAGACAAGATCAATTTTGAAAACGTAGTTTTCACAAGAATTTGATTTATTTTTTCAACACCCCATTCCAAAACAAGAAGGAACCTTGAAACAAATAAAGATAGTACTACTCGTTAAGTAGCACAAAGCTCGATCACCACACCAAGTAACGGATTCCGTGGTAATTCAAGATATTCTCAAAACCAAGAACTATGAAGTCCTCAACTAAGAAGAAATCTCTCGAAAATCAAACTGATAATAGGAATTGATATGATAATATCAATTAATACCATCACTAAGATAATCCAAGCTCTGATACCAAGAAACTGATAGCAATCTCGTAGACGAAGTAAATTTCGTTAATGCAACCATCAACAAGAAAGTCGAAGATAATTTTGTCTATCCCGTGAAACTCAAAAGAGTGCGGAAAATTCACAGTAAGACGATCGTTTATCTAAGTGATTCTATCTCTTAACTCAAACCAAGCAAAGAACACATTATCCATGAAAGATTCGAATTAAACAACAACCCACGCTAAGAATAGCAAGGACACCATTCAATATACTTGATCAGTCATCTATCAAGAGACTCAAGAAAGGTAGGAGCAAACAATGCCCAACTATGAAGGAATATTATTGATTAGTAATCTTCATAACCAACCAAAGATATGCAACACATACACTATCTCAAAATGCTTATGCCAAAGCACAACTCATCCAACAAAAGTAGGACAAACCCCACAATGGATCTCATGAACACACTCATCATGAAATTCGAACACCAAGCCAAATGAAAGGCTCATCAATCGAACTACTAGAAGTAGTATGAAAATAAGAAGTTTTGTTTTAAAACAATTCTATCAAGAAGCATACTTGAAAAAGAACGGTTTCTGTAAGATCAAAAAGATCCAAGACAAGATGAAAACCCTCTTGGTTTAATCATACTTGACACGAAAAATGGACACTCCATTTAACAAAAATTCCTCACAGGAAAAACTCTCAAAAGAGACAACAAAAATGACCACTCAAGGGTGCTTAAGAAATTCGGCCAAGCCTACTATTTATAGGCTTAGAATTTTTGGCCAGCACCACTAAAAAGAAGACCAATTAGGACTCTCTAATCTTATCTCACAAGGAGTAAAAGTAGAAGAGTACTTGATCTCTTTGACTCTATCTAAAATCTAAGAAACCTTATCTAAATGACTTACCCTCAAGTAGGATAATATCTAGAAGGAATCTAAGACTCCTAATCAAAACACTCTAGTTTAATTCAGACCACATGACTTATTTAACTAGATAAAAATTCAAAAATTGACTCCTAGACTTAGACTAACTCTAATCTCGAAATTCAGCTCCAAATTGTTGAAGTAAAATGTCTTGAACGCCCTTCCAAAAGTGGAATATTGGTCTTGCGCCCCTTAAGTTGTAGAAAATTCCAATTTACTCCAAAACTTGTAGAATTCTCTTTATTGACTCCAAAAGATTGGAAAACACTTGAAACAATTAAGATAGTTTGCAACCTATCCAATTGTGTAGCAATGGACTCAATCTTGAACACTTTGATCAAATAGGGCGTCCACTCAAGAATCTAAATGACTCTTCTCACTAGCTTGATCAATGATCTTCATGGAGTACACAGAGTCAAACTCTCTTGATACTCTTTAGCACTTATTTCCATGAGGTCTTCATCTCCTTTGGTTTGAACCCCAAAGTTAATGACATTCTCATCACCTTGATCATAGCTCTCTTGAACCAACTCCCTATCACATAGGTAGTCAAGATCCATCCTTTCTTCCTTGATTGGTTTGCAAAGTAAACTTGGCATTCCAATACTAGAATGAAGGACTAGCTCATTCCTCTCACTAGGAGAACCTCCATGAAAGGCTACATGATTCTCATCACAAACAATGCTCAACTATGAAGGAATACTATTGATAAAACTCGGCTGAGTATATATAAAATTATATATTATTCAGCCTCGTATAATATATATTTATAGACACACGAGGTTAAGTTTAAACCTAAAACTATATAAAACGTTGTTGTCAATTAGAGGTTAAGTTTAAAAACACCTATAGTATAAAATTTGACAAGCCGTCGTCACACTAGTCAAATATTAATTACCTACTTAATACAATTACTAGTAGTAAAGTAGCAAGTAGGGTCGATCCCACAAAGAAGGTTACCAAGCACCAGGTTAAAACTATTTCTTATTATTATTTAGATTAACAATTTATCAATTTTAAATTATTCTAAACCTAAAACTAACAATTACAATTTTATTAAGATTTTACACAAATAAAAGAAAACCTAGTGCAAAGGGTTCACCTATCGACTACTTAGTTTAACTCAACGTATAGATATATGACTTTGGACTTTCATTAATCTCACAACGATTCACCTATTTAAGAACTATTCACTGTCGTGATATAATTCTCTTACTCAAACTAACCCTATAACTACTGTCGTGACTATAGGATTTAATTAGAGTACATTAAGAACCCTAGAATCTATAGCTGCAAAGGCGGTGTTCCTACTGTCGTGGCTCACTACCTAAGTTTAATAATCCCATGAACTAATGTTAACCTTCAACCGTCGTTCCTTCGGTTAAACACCTTTAAAGCATGCAAGTGGTGATCAAATACTCACATGGAATAGAAACAAGAATATTAAATATCAACTAATGAAAAAGTCACAATCATGAATTAAATTAAATTAAATAGTACGGGAGCTACATCCAAAACCCTAGATTAAATAATTTAGCTACACATCATCTCAAAAATAAATAAAACAATAAAATCCGAGAGAAGTAGTCGCAAGTTGAGTCGAGGAATAATTGATTCGATGCTTCTCCTTCCTTTAGGCGATGATGGCGCATGGAGAAGGGTTGCATGGAATTTTGGGGCTGATTTGGTGTGTGGATGGAATTGAAAAAAATTGAAAAATCCAAAAAGGCCTATGATGAAGTTGGTTTAATCATCTATAACATATAAGAATTAGACTATTTTGAATTGTATTGCTTAACTTATGTATTTCTATATGTTGCTTTGAATACCCTGCTTTTTATGCACTTAGTCGTGACTGTGGGATAAGTCTAAAGTGAGACATAGTTGCATGAGTTTGATGTAGATATGCCATGAAAAGTTGTTTGATTCACTCATACTTATATGATTTGTATGTGGAACCCATCATGTTGTGAAGGAAAAGCAAGGCATTAACCCAATATCAGCCTTAAAAAACCTTATTGCTTTGACACTTTGTGTTAAGTAAGTTTGGGGGAGGGGTGTTGGCGGATGCCTCTGAGGTTAGGTTAATTTTAATGAGGGAGGAAAGGAAGAGCATTCAATGTTGATGTTAGCCCATTGAGAGGTGAGGAATTGGCAACCTGAGCGGAGAGTCCTCAGGCCCGGTGAGGAAAAATAGATATGTAGACTGCCCTAAGTTGCTGAGCCACTATGTATAGGAGTGGAAAAAGGCTTAGTGGCCTGAGTTGGAAAGAGTCCTGAAGAAAAGCCGTATGGACCGAAGAATGGGTTACGAGGGGGAATAGGTTGTCTGTGAGATAAGTCCTTCTACTTCATAGCATGTCTGGTGGTCCATTGCATTGAAATATGGTATGAAATGTGAGTCTGTGTTAAAGTGTTAATATATGGCATATTTGCAGTAAAGCTTTTGTTTTCTATGTTGAATGTAAAGTGATGTCCCTAAGAAACGGATCGCGCACACACACACAAGCGTGGGGGCTAAAAGTGCATATGGTTTGCATTTTGTTAGGTGGTGCATATTAGAGGTAGTCGAGGTCTTTGTGTTATATGATGATTGAATCTCTGAGGCCACCAAAATTAAATAATTAATTGTTTTTATTTGTTTAATTCTTTGGAAATGCTTGAGGACAAGTAATAATTCAAGTTTGGAGGTATTTGATTTGCTTATATTTTACCTATTTATTATATCCCTAATTTGTGATTTTTGCAATATATTTTGAGTACAAATATGCTATTTCTATGATTTTGTCTTTATTTGTAGGAATTGTACTCAAAAGGAGGAATTGTTGAAATTGTGGGTTGAAATGAAGATAAAAGTAACTTAAAGGGAGAATTGAAGATTTGTTAAATTGACAAGGAAGAAATTGAAGCACTTGAAGATTTGGAGGAGTTTTAATTTAAATTGGCTTGAAAAAAAATAACTTTCTTATTCCTGAAGAAATAGGATTTGACGAAAGCCTATAGAAGGAGGATCAAGGCTTTATTTCTGGGGAGAGGAATTTGATCGAAAACCCACCAAAACCTACGCCCAAAACCAAAAATCACCTCTCCACCTTGCTGCCCACCACTTCCACCAAACCTCCACCCTTCTCCACCACCGCCCTACACCAAACTCCTTCCCCCAGCCCCTTCTCACGCAGCCATCAGCCTTACACCAATCAAACCCTTTCTCCACGCATCAAAACCAACTCCACCCTTTCTCCTCCTTGCCCCCACGTCCACGCACCATTATCCTCCCAGCCCACCTCTACGCACCATCACCATCAAATCCCATCCACACACCAAATCAGCCCCAAAATTCCACGCAACCCTTCTCCATGCGCCATCATCGCCAAAAGGAAGAGAAGCATCGAATCAATTATTCCTCGACTCAACTTGCGACTACTTCTCTCGGGTTTTATTGTTTTATTTATTTTGCGATGATGTGTAGCTAAATTATTTAATCTAGGGTTTTGGATGTAGTTATAAAACCATAAATCGAAGGGATAGAGTTATTCATTAATCGAAGGGATAGGGTTGTTAGAGAGGTGACCGATTGGGTTGCTAACCTTAAAAACTTTCTACATCTTCTAAAGAATTTCACCACTCTATCACTGAGTTTAACTTGGCATTTGATTTTATAACTTGGACTAAAGTTTTGGCCTCAGAGTTTTGGTTTTTGAGAACTTGCAAGTAGAGTCAAGTGCAAATTGATACTTCGTATCAATTGGCCTCAGAGCTTAAGTTCTTGAAGACTTGTTTTTGTTTTGATCTACTAAAGCTCATCTTTGGTTAGATCTCTAATTGTTCTTTTGAATATTTGAGTCTTTTATTATAGATCTCACTATTTTGCTTCGATTGTATTCTTGTTTGATTTGATTGAAGTTGTTATAGTTAGATCCATTATTGTTAGTTAAAAAAAAATATTTCTTCTCCTAAATTATCGGATCTAGGGTATCTTAATCCCTAATCCACTTCTTTTTTATTGAGTCAAAAAAAAATAGCCGTGAAAAAAAAGTAAAAATAAAAAGAAAGACGGAATAGAAGGATATTGGTATTTGAGTTTGATTTGAAGTGCAATTACTATTATTTGCACATATCTTTTTCGAAATACTTGGATCTTTGGTGGCTAGGGTTTCGCAAATATAACCCCTTTATTGGTGTATTGGCCGAAACTAGGGTTTTATCCATAATCCTAAGTCGAAGCTTTTATTTTTCAGAATTTGCTCCAAGTTCTGTTAGCCTTTTGTGAGATCTAAGTTTTCATAATTGTAACTACTCGATCTATATTCGTGTTCTTGCTTAGATCTTGTTACAATTATTTTCAGAACCTTACTTTTTGATCCTCTTTAATTGCTTCAATAAAGTACTTCTTGTAGCATTAGTCTTCATTGCACAAAGGATTGAAAGACAAAGACAGTGGTAAGAATAGAGTGAATCCATCCCTTACTAAATTCTAAACCTTCTTGAGAGATCTTGGGGAGTGAATAGAATAGTTGGGAGGGGTAACCAGGAAGTGAGTTTTTCGATATTCTTTTCTTGTTCTTGTGTGTGTTGAGTTGTGTTTCAGGAAACATGGCAGACAAAGCTCTACCTCCTCCTCAACATGGAATGCTGAATGATACTGTGCATAGATTTAAAAGATAGGGAATCTTCCAAATCTTATCCTTTCACAAGTGTGATAAAATTTAAATGATTTTATCCCTAAAAGATAGAGATTCCAACTCCTAAAAATTAGGAGATAGGGCTGGCCTCCCTTGCTTGGTTTGTGGGCCGAAATATCCTTCCTCAAATGGGCCTTGTAACACATTAATTATCTTGGGCTTGTAACTTCCAGACTTGACAATCTCTTGGGCTAAACCATTTGATATCAGATTATTAAGTACACTCCTCATCCTTTTACTTCTAGCTTTGAGTCATTGGGCCTCCAATGTTGGATAATGGATCTTGAGTCACTCCTTGAGCATGGATAGTACTTGGAACCCGAACACCTTGATCATCTTGGACTTGATTACTATGGATGTTCACATCATTCCCTCTTTCCTCGAAAGGATTCGACCTCGAATCCAAAGCTTGTACAGCTTCAGCATCTGAGAAATCAAACGGAGATAAATCAGAAACATTAAAAGTTGCACTAACATTATACTCACCAGGAAGGTCAAGTTGATAAGCATTGTTGTTCAAACGCTTGACAACTTGGAAAGGACCAGCTCCACGAGGATCTAATTTCGATTTAACCTTTGTAGGAAATCGAATCTTCCTTAAATGAACCCAAACCCATCACCAGGTTCGAATATCATTCAAACCCCTTGTTAGCAATTCGTGCAACATGCTCATTTCTCTTCACAATATTCATGTGTACTTTCTCATGAAGAAAACGTACATTCTCAGCTTTCTTGGCTCCATCCGCATTAAAATACTCAGAAACAGGCAATGGAGACAAGTCTAAAGGGGTTAAGGGGTTAAATCCATAAACAATTTCAAACGGAGAATATTGGGTAGTAGAATGCACAACACGATTATATGCAAATTCAGCAATAGGCAAACAAGCTTCCCAATTCTTATGATTCTTTTGGATCAAAACACGAAGCAAAGAACCAAGAGTCCGATTAACCACTTCCGTCTGGCCATCTGTTTGAGGATGAGCAGTTGTTGAAAATAACAGTTTTGTACCTAGTTTTCCCCACAAAGTTTTCCAAAAGTAGCTCAAAAATCTAACATCTCTGTCAGACACAATAGTTCTAGGTAAACCATGCAAGCTAACAATTTCACGCATAAATAAATCAGCTACATGCTTGGCATGATCAGATTTATGACAAGGAATAAAATGTGCCATCTTAGAAAACCTATCAACTGCCACAAAAACCGAATCACACCCTTTTTGAGATTTAGGTAATCCTATGAGCAAATTAGTGGATCTTATGTGTTGAATCTTTAAGGAGAGAATTGATGCCAAAGAAGAGCTTCTTGCTCGAGATAGTTTTTTCTTTCTGAAAGAGATGTCTTTACATAAGGAGGGTTTGAGAGTTTATCTTGTTGTAAATATCTTGGATCTATTCTTTGAAAGGTTAAGCTTAGTGATTTTGTACTTTCTACATAAAGTATAAATGAAAGAGCCTTCCTTCTTGTTGGTTTCATTTGAATCTAATGAGTAAAATGGAATTTATAGATTTTCAATTAATGAGAATTTCATAGAGACCCGAATTTTTGTTGATTATTTTGTTTTTTTGTTTAAACCTTAGTTTCAAAAGATTTTTCAAAAGTAACAAATGTTGGTCTTTTGTTTTCTCGAGTTATATACTTTGAGATTGAGTCGAATTAGTGGATCTTCCTATCATTGGACTTTCCTTGATTCTTAACTTGAGTTTCAAAACTTTCTTTATCATGTGATGAGGAATGAATTTTAGTGATATCAATTTTTGGTATTAAAATGTCTTAAGGTCTTTGAAGTTGAATTGTGCCAACTTTCAGGGTTGAAATCTTTGACTTGTGTTTAAAACCTTGATTTTCGAGAGTTAAATCGAGAATTAAGTGAAGTTTTACTAAAAAGATTTTCTTATTTATGACAAGAAATCTTATAGGCTTTGAGATATATTCTTGAAGTTAACATATTTGGTCTTTGGAAAATTTGATTTTCAAATGGTCACTTATGAAGATGGCATTGTTGAGTCATTGAGTTTTAAGAATGATTTATGTTAAATTGAGTATTATGAAGCAAATGTCATAGTTGAATGAGGAACTTTAATTTCCTACTTCATTATAATTATGGTGTTCTTGTTACTTTATTTGCCATAGATTGTTTTGGTAAAAAGTGATTTTTGTTAATTCCAAGTACAATTTGGAAAAGGGTTTTTAGAAATATTCTGAAGGTTGTTGTCTATTTTTGGAAAGTGGTAATTTTTAAGTTTCCTTTTAAAGTGAGTCAAAAGTAATTTTTCAAATTTCCTTCTATGTGGTAAAAGGTTAATAGCCGAATTTTTGCTGACTTATTGCATGTGTGTGCGTGTGATTTATGTGGAATTCTAAGCCTAGTTGGTTTTGAATCTTAGAGTCATAGTATAGCCGAAATTGTGAAGCTAAAAATTAGGGTTTCCTAGTACTAGTTGAACTTGAATTTTGGTTGTCTATTTGTGTTACACTCGGAGACCAATTCAGTCTAGTATTTGTGTGTTCACATGGCCGAAAATTTTAGCCCTAAAATTAAGGTCATTGAGTCCAAATTGTGTTATGATTTGAGTCCTATTCGGTTTTGGATTTTTGTGTTCACATTGGTCGAAAATTTGCAGCCATTATTTTCTAATTGTAATACAATTTTATTGTGTGTTTTATTTGAGTCCTACTTGGATTTAAATACTAATTTTTGCGTGTTAAATTATAATTTCAGTGAGATTATAATTAGAGTTTTAAAGTGAGTCTATTTCGAAAACTATTGAGATAAGGAAGTCTTATCCTAATCTGAAAATTTTTGAGTCTTCTAATACAATTGTGCATGTGTGTAGCCGTGTATTTGTGTCCTATTAGTGGTAGGGGGTCGAAAATTTTATCTCTAATAAGTAGGAATGAGTTTTCCTAATTTGTGTCCAAAAAGGATTATGTTTACCTAAGTTTTAGGACTCTATCCTTGTCTATATATATGAGGCCGATTTTTCTTCTTCTTTATTCCATCTTGTCGAGCAAATTTAATCCATTAAAGGGGGAAATATTTTTGAGAAAATTTAGGTCCTATCTTGTAGGAGTTTTCTTGCACAAAAAGACTTGCATTGCCTATAAATAGGGGTGCTGTTTTTCGAAAATTCTCACATCACTCTACTCCAATCTTCTTCTTCCTCTTGCTGCCGAGATCAAAAGTGAAAAACAAGAGAAGCACTTTTCTCTTTATTCTGAAATTTTGAGAGTTAGTGTTCTTAAAAGCACAAGAGAGTTTTTGTTTATGGGGAGAGCATTATTTGAACCTTCCTTTGGTTCTTGGGGGAGGGGTTGATCGAGCCATTCATTGGTTCTACGGTTCAAGGAGTTCTTTGTGTAGTACCAAAAACACAATTACTTCTTTTTGGTGGTTTTTCAACTTTGTTGATTAGCAATGAGTTCTGAAATTGCTGGTTGTTGTCAAACAGCAATAAAGGGTGTTGTTATACAAGCTGAACCCAAAGATAAGAAGGCAATCAAGGCTCTATGAGGCATATTATGCTGCCTTAGAAGTGGAGAGAGAGCATGATACTTCTTGTGGTTGGAATGGTCCAATTGAGGATCAGGGGTTGATGTTTGGCGCTGAAGATGGTGATCAACGGACTTGTATCTTCTGTACTAAGTGTTCGGTTGGGTGGTCCAATGAGGTTGATTTGGTAATCGACGGTGGGTCGAGTATTGATTGTATAATCGAGGAATTTTGCATAGCAAATGGAATCAAGATTGATCCGCATACTAGACCATACAAGCTTCAATGGTTGAGTGAAGAGATGGTTGTGGATGTCACTAAGAAGGCCATGGTACCTTTTCAGATTGGTGAGTATAGGGATGAAATTTACTTTGATGTAATTCCTATGTATCTTTGTGATATTTTGCTAGGTAGGCCTTAGCAGTCAGATGTAGATGCTGCGCACCATTGCTCGAAGAATATCATTGTCTTTACTAAAGAGGACAGAAAATATATTCTTAAGCCTTTGGCTTATGAAGAATCTGAATCTGTGCGAGAGAAAAGACGTAAGATAACCTATATACAAGTGAGAGAAAAAGTCGAGAGAGTGACGCAAGAAAGTAAAAAGGGTCACGCTGAGGTAAGACTTGAGGCAAGAGAAAACCAAGAAAATGGCGTGGAAACAGAAAAAAAATGCACGCAATGAGAGAAAATCAGAGTGTGGCGAGGGTGAGGATTTTACTAACCCTTATATCTCGTTTGTTCCTTGTGCAGGTATAGAGGTTGATGATTCGAGGACGAATCCTCTTAAAGAAGGAGGGGATGATGAGAATCATGTAGCCTTCCATGGTGATTCTCCTAGTGAGGGGAATGAACTAGTCCTTCATTCTAATTTTGGAATGCCAAGTTTACTTTGCAGGCCAATCAAGGAAGAAAAGATGGATGTTGACTACCTATGTGATAGGGAGTTGGTTCAAGAGAGCTATGATCAAAATGATGAGAATGTTATTAACTTTGGGGTTCAAACCAAAGGAGATGATGACCTCATGGAAATAAGAGCTGAAGAGTATCAAGAGAGTTTGACTCTGTGTGCTTCATGAAGATCATTGATCAAGCTAGTGAGAAGAGTCATTTAGGTTCTTGAATGGACGGCCTATTTGATCAAAGTGTTCAAGATTGAGTCCATTGCTACACAATTGGATAGGTTGCAAACTATCTTAATTGTTTCAAGTGTTTTTCCAATCTTTTGGAGTCAATAAAGAGAATTCTACAAGTTTTGGAGTAAATTGGAGTTTTCTACAACTTAAGGGGTGCAAGACCAATATTGCACTTTTAGAAGGGTGTTCAAGACATTTTACTTCAACAATTTGGGAGCTGATTTTCGAGATTTAGTTATTGTCTAAGTCTAGGAGTTATTTTCGAGTTTTACCTAGTTAGATAAGCCATGTGGGCTGAATAAAGCTAGAGTGTTTTGATTATGAGTCTTAGATTCCTTCTAGATATTATCCTACTTGAGGATAAGTCATTTAGATAAGGTTTCCTAGATTTTAGATAGAGTCAAAGAGATCAAATACTCTTCTACTTCTACTCCTTGTGAGATAAGATTAGAGAGCCCTAATTGATCTTCTTTTTATTGGTGCTGGCCGAATTTCTAAGCCTACAAATAGGGGGCTTGGCCGAAATTTCAAGGCACCCTTGGAATATCTTAGTGATGGTATTAATTGATATTATCATATCAGTTTCTATTATTAGTTTGATTTTCGAGAGATTTCTTTTTGATTGAAGACTTCATCATTCTTGGTTTTGAGAATGTCTTGAGTTATCACGGAATCCGTTACTTGGTGTGGTAATCAAGCTTTGTGCTACAAACGAGTAGTACTATCTTTATTTGTTTCAAGGTTTCTTCTTGTTGTTGGAATAAAGATAGTACTACTCGTTAGCAACACAAAGCACAAAGCTTATGCAACACATACACTATCTCAAAATGCTTATGCCAAAGCACAACTCATCCAACAAAAGTAGGACAAACCCCACAATGAAACTCATGAACACACTCATCATGAAATTCGAACACCAAGACAAAAAAAAGGCTCATCAATCGAACTACCAGAAGTAGTATGAAAATAAGAAGTTTTGTTTTAAAACAATTCTATCAAGAAGCATACTTGAAAAAGAACGGTTTCTGCAAGATCAAAAGATCCAAGACAAGATGAAAACCCTCTTGGTTAAATCATACTTGACACGAAAAATGGACACTCCATTTAACAAAAATTCCTCACAGGAAAAACTCTCAAAAGAGACAACAAAAACGACCCGTGAAGGGTGCCTTGAAATTTCGGCCAAGCCCCCTATTTGTAGGCTTAGAAATTCGGCCAGCACCAATAAAAAGAAGATCAATTAGGACTCTCTAATCTTGAACACTTTGATCAAATAGGCCGTCCATTCAAGAACCTAAATGACTCTTCTCATTAGCTTGATCAATGCTCTCTTGAACCAACTCCCTATCACATAGGTAGTCAAGATCCATCCTTCTTCCTTGATTGGCCTGCAAAATAAACTTGACTTTCCAAAACTAGAATGAAGGACTAGTTCACTCCCCTCACTAGGAGAATCACCATGGAAGACTACATGATTCTCACTAGGAGAATCACCAAGAAACTGATAGCAATCTCGTAGACGAAGCAAATTTCGTTAATGCAACCATCAATAAGAAAGAAGATAATTTGTCTATCCCGTGAAACTTAAAAGAGTGCGGAAAATTCACAGTAAGACGATCGTTTATCTTAGTGATTCTATCTCTTAACTCAAACCAAGCAAAGAACACATTATCCATGAAAGATTCGAATTAAACAACAACCCATGCTAAGAATAGCAAGGACACCATTCAATATACTCGATCAGTCATCATTCAAGAGATTCAAGAAAGGTAGGAGCAAACAATGCTCAACTATGAAGGAATACTATTGATTAGTAATCTTCATAACCAACCACAGATATACAACACATACACTATCTCAAAATGCTTATGCCAAAGTACAACTCATCCAACAAAAGTAGGACAAACCCCACAATGGAACTCATAAACGCACTCATCATGAAATTCGAACACCAAACCAAAAGAAAGGCTCATCAATCGAACTACTAGAAGTAGTATGAAAATAAGAAGTTTTGTTTTAAAACAATTCTATCAAGGAACATACTTGAAAAAGAACGGTTTCTACAAGATCAAAAGATCCAAGACAAGATGAAAACCCTCTTGGTTAAATCATACTTGACACGAAAAATGGACACTCCATTTAACAAAAATTCCTCACAGGAAAAACTCTCAAAAGAGACAACAAAAATGACCACTCAAGGGTGCTTTTGATTTTCGGCCATTATAGGCTTAGTTTTTCCGCCAGCACCAATAGAAGAAGATCAATTAGGACTCTCTAATCTTATCTCACAAGGAGTAGAAGTAGAAGAGTATTTGATCTCTTTGACTCTATCTAAAAATCTAAGAAATCTTATCTAAATGACTTATCCTCAAGTAGGATAATATCTAGAAGGAATCTAAGACTCCTAATCAAACACTCTAGTTTTATATAGCCCACATGGCTTATCTAACTAGATAAAAGGCGAAAATAACTCCTAGACTTAGACTAACTAAATCTCGAAAATCAGCTCCCAAATTGTTGAAGTAAAATGTCTTGAACGCCCTTCCAAAAGATGAATATTGGTCTTGCGCCCCTTAAGTGTTAGATAACTCCAATTTACTCCAAAACTTGTAGAATTCTCTTTATTGACTCCAAAAGATTGGAAAAACACTTGAAACAATTAAGATAGTTTGCAACCTATCCAATTGTGTAGCAATGGACTCAATCTTGAACACTTTGATCAAATAGGCCGTCCATTCAAGAACCTAAATGACTCTTCTCACTAGCTTGACCAATGATCTTCATGGAGCACACAGAGTCAAACTCTCTTGATACTATTCAGCACTTATTTCCATGAGGTCATCATCTCTTTTGGTTTGAACCCCAAAGTAAAGGACATTCTCATCATCTTGATCATAGCTCTCTTGAACCAACTCCCTATCACATAGGTAGTCTAGATCTATCCTTTCTTCCTTGATTGGCCTGCAAAGTAAACTTGGCATTCCAAAACTAGAATGAAGGACTAGTTCACTCCCCTCACTAGGAGAATCACCATGGAAGGCTACATGATTCTCATCAAGTAAGAACATTTTCTACTAAAATCCTATATACTTGTTTGTTCTTTGATCTTAAAGGATGTCGTCTGCAGATGATAATGAGCAAAGAGACAACCGCTCTCAAGATGCTATGCGAGAAACTCTTGCTAGATTGTATAATGCTACTACTCAATTATGTAGTAGAATACAAGATTTAGAACTAGAGGTTCGCAATGGTCGCGCTCAAGGTAATGAAGGTAATGAAAATCGTAATAGAGTTCGTCGTGTTGTCAATAGGAATGATCCTTATGAACTTGGTAATTTCAAAGTTAAAATTCCTGAATTCAATGGTACTAATGGTCCTGAAGCCTATCTTACAAGGGAAAATAAGGTAGAGCGTGCTTTTTCATTGCAGGATTATGATGATTCTAAGAAAATTAGAATGGTCGTTTACCAATTCAATAACTATGTTTCAGAATGGTGGGACCAAGTTGTCAAGGATAGGAAGCTCTATGATTAGGATCCTGTATCCACATGGGATGAAATGAAGAGACTCATGCGCAAAAGGTTTGTTCCCTCTTATTATTATCGAGATTTGTGTAATCAAAGTCTTTCACAGGAAACCAAGTCTGTTGATGTATCAAGAGCTAGAGTTGGTATTGATACGCGTAAATATTAAAGAGGAGCTGCTATGATGGCAAGGTTTCTAGGAGGACTTAACAAAAACATTGCCGATGTTGTGGAGCTTTCACACTACCTAGATCCAATTGAGATGTTACACAAGGCTAGGTTTGTGGAGAGACAATTGGCAAAGAAGAAGTCAGATTCACATAAGTCTTCTACATCATGGAAGAAAGATGATTCAACGAAGTATGGTAATTCTTCAAAGTTTGAAAAGGGAAGTAGTTCTAATGCTTCTAATAATAATATTCCTAAACCATCTTCTAACGTTAAGAATTCTACTCCATCTAGTAATACTAACAAAGTCAGAACTAGAGATGTTACTTGTTTCAAATGTCAGGGATGAGGACATATAGCTTCTGATTGTCAAACTTTAAAGACTATGATCGTTAAAGAGGATGGAAGTTTCGAAAGTGAAACAGATGAAGAAGATGACGAGATGCCAAGACTTGTTGAAGAAGTTGAGAAAGAAGTTGTAGAGATTGATGCTGATGCTGGACAACTGTTTGTCAACCTTCGAGCATTACAAACTCAAGTAGCTGAAGATGATCAACAAAGGAATAATATTTTCCATACTAAGTGTCTGGTAATGGACAAGGTATGTTTAACTATTACAGATCCAGGATCGTTTACTAACGTTGCTAGTTTATATCTTGTAGATAATCTGAAGTTACCTACTATCAAGCATCCGACACCCTATTGGATGCAATAGTTGAATGATTGTGGCAATCTTAGAGTCACTAGGCAAGTGAATGTACCATTCTCTATTGGAAAATATGAGGATGAAGTACTTTGTGATGTGGTACCTATGGAGGCAAATCACCTACTTTTAGGACGACCATGGGGGTATGATCGAAGAGTAAAACATGATGGATACACAAACAAGTATTCGTTTGTGATGAATGGTCATAAGTATACCCTGTCACCTCTTTCACCTCCTCAAGTTCATGAATGTAATCTGAGAATGATTCGAGAGAGAGAGAGAGACGAAGGAAAGAGAAGAGTCCTAAAGATGAATTTACTTTGGACGTTTCAAAGAGATGTCCAAATGATCTATACATTCGAGAGCCAGTGGGCAAATATTTCTTCACTAGTCCCAAATCGGTGGAGAAGTGTTTTGCAAAAGGAACATGTATGATTTTAATACTTTTTCATGATAATTCTGTTTTACTAACCGAAGTTGCTAGCAATTTGCCTAAGGTGTTTCAAAGGCTACTTCAAGAGTACGGGGACATATTTCCCGAGGAGTTGCCTAATGAACTTCCTCCTATACGAGGAATAGAACATCAAATTGATCTAATTCCTGGCATAGTCATTCTGAATACACCTACCTATAGAGCAAATCCTGAAGAAATGAAGGAACTACAAAAGCAAGTTGAAGAACTCCTTGCTAAAGGTCAAATTTGAGAATCTCTCAGCCCTTGTGATGTTCCTGTTTTACTTGTGCCTAAGAAAGATGGTACGTGGCGTATGTGGTTAGATTGTCGTGCTGTTAATAAGATAACAATTAAGTATAGACATCCAATCCCTATATTAGATGATATGCTTGAAGATCTTTATGGTGCTACTATCTTTTCTAAAGTGGAATTAAAATCCGGATACCATCAAATAAGTGTTAGACAAGGAGATAAATGGAAAACTGCTTTCAAAACAAAAGTTGGTTTGTATGAGTGGTTAGTGATGCCTTTTGGGTTAACTAATGCTCCTAGTAATTTAATGAGATTAATGAATCATGTTTTGAGGCATTATATTGGTAAGTTTGTTGTTTTGTACTTTGATGATATCTTAGTATATTCTAAAAACTTACAAGACCATGTTGAACACGTGAGGATTGCTTTGCAAACATTGACAGAAGAAAAACTTTATGCTAACATGCCTAAATGTTCATTTTGTGTAAATGAAGTTGTTTTTCTTGGTTTCATTGTTAGTGCAAAAGGAATTCATGTTGATGAATCTAAAATAAAAGCTATTAAGGATTGGCCTACACCAACCAATGTGACACAAGTGAGATCTTTTCATGGTTTGGCTAGTTTTTATAGAAGGTTTGTTAAATATTTTTTGACTAAAGCTGCCCCTTTAAATGAGTTGGTTAAAAAGGAAGTTAAATTTGTTTGGGGACCAGCCCAAGAGAAAGCTGTTAATGACTTAAAACAAGACCTTTCTAGTGCCCCTGTTTTAGCATTGCCTGATTTTAACAAAACATTTGAGTTAGAATATGATGCTTCTAGTATTGTTATTGGTGCTGTTTTAATGCAAGATAAACATGCTATAGCTTTCTTTAGGGAGAAGTCAAATGGAGCTTGTCTTAACTATCGTACTTATGACAAGGAACTCTCTGCTGTGGTTCGTGCATTAGAGACTTGGCAACATTATTTGTTGGCTAAAGAGTTTAAAATTCATATTGATCATGAATCTCTAAAGCATCTTAAATCACAAAACCGTCTAAGTAAAAGACATGTTAAGTGGGTTGCATTCATTGAAACATTTCCTTATGTTATCAAGTATAAAAAGGGAAAAGACAATGTTGTTGCTGATGCTTTATCTAGACGTTACACTTTGTTAACTTCTTTAGATGCAAAATTGAAGGGATTTGAGTTTATTAAAGATCTATATTGTGAAGATATTGATTTTGCTAATATTTTTACTCCTTTTGAGCAAAGTACTTTTGAAAAGTTTTATAGACATGAAGGTTATCTATTTTGAGAAAATCGACTTTGTGTGCCTAAGTGTTCACTTCGAGAACATTTGATACGTGAGGTGCATAGTGAAGGTTTAATGGGACATTTTGGTGTGCCTAAGCATTTCTTTTGGCCCAAAATGAAGTCTGACATTCAGACTATCATCAATCAATGTGTGGAGTGTAAACAAGCAAAGTCTAAATTGCTTCCTCATGGACTTTACACGCCATTGCCTACCCCTACACAACTCTGGATGCACATATCTATGGCCTTTATATTGGGTTTACCTAGAACTCAAAGAGGTATGGATTCTATCTTTGTAGTTGTGGATAGATTTTCTAAAATGTCGCATTTCATTGCTTGCAGAAAAATAGATGATGCACGTCATGTTGCGGATTTTTTTTTCTGAAAGAAATAGTTCATGGTGTTCCAAGAACAATTGTTAGTGATAGAGACATTAAGTTCCTTAGCTACTTTTGGAAATCGTTGTGGGAAAAGTTTGGTACCAAGTTGTTATTTAGCACAACTAGTCATCCACAAACTGATGGTCAAACTGAAGTGATGAATCGTACTTTAGGAGCTGTCCTAAGAGCGATCAATTAGAGTAATTTGAAGAAATGAGAAGAGTGCTTACCTATTGCTGAATTTGCTTATAATAGAACTGTTCACTCTTCTACTCAGTTTTCACCTTTTGAAATTGTCTATGGTTTTAATCCATTAACTCCTTTAGATTTATCACCTTTACCTTTGAAGGATCAAGTTAGTTTGGATGGAGTTAAGAAAGCTGAGATAATCAAGAGACTTTATGAGAAAGTTCGCCTCAATATTGAGTGTAGGACTCAACAATATGTAAAGTCGGTGAATCGTGTTCGTAAACTAGTTGTATTTGAACCAGTTGATTGGGTTTGGGTACATATGAGAAAAGAGAGGTTTTCGAACTCTAGGAAATCGAAGTTACATCCTCGCGGAGATGGACCTTTTCAAGTAGTGTCAAGAGTCAACGACAACACTTATAACTCGCGTTACCAGGTGAGTATGGTGTTAGTGCTACATTCAATGTTTCTGACCTATCTCCTTTTGATTTTGATGAAGGTTTGAATTCGAGGACGAATTTGCTTAAAGAAGGGGAGTATAATGGACATCGAGCTAACACTAATGGAGAGGGACATGTTTCTGCCAATAATGAAGAGGACGAGCAAGTTGAGGTCGTGAATGCTAATGGAGGATCTAAAGATACTGATTTAAAGAATAATCCTTACATCCATGATCCACTCTCAAACATTGTTGGACCAATGACTTGTGCTAGACGCAAGAGGATGGATGAATCACTTAATAGTCTAATTGTTACTACATGGGCTAAGGAAGAAATTAAGCTTGAGGATTACAAGCCCAAAACTATTTTTGTTGCAAGTGACACCAAATGGACTTGGCCCATTAGGAGAAAAGGAATTTCGGACCTTAATCCAAGAAGAGACCGCCGGCAACACTCCTTATGGAGGTCGAATGGATCACTAAAGTTTAGGGATGAGATCATTCAAATTTTATCTCTTTGAAAGATAAGACTTTATATCTTTAAAGGATAATATTTGGGATGATTCCTTTTTATCTTTGCTTTTCGAGTTTTCCTACAATAAGGAGTCAACTTATTGATGTCTACTCAACCATTGGATGAAGACTACATCAAGATGGATGGCTAAGATCACTCTACAAAGAAGATGATGATAGAGTTTTACTCAAGGGAGATTCTATCCATAGGAATCTTTTTATGAGATTATCTCTTTGTAGTTTGAGTTATAATTAATTCTTACATAGTCTTAAATGTCTTAAGACTAGTAAAAGTTTTTTGATTCGCTATCTTATCACTTAAAATAACTAGGATTCTTTAGAGTTTGGTTTGTTTGCAAATTCTTAGAGATAGGAATGGAGATGAAGAGTTGTGTTCTTCCTCTACTTCTTGGGAAGAAAATTCGGCCACCCCCTCTATAAATAGGGACCGAATTTCTCTTGTTCAACACACATTGTGTCATTGATATTTTCTGAGTGAAATCAAATTGGTTAGGATTTTATTCATTTCGTGGAGTTCTTGTGAGGACTTCTTTGTTTAGTTGTTGCATATGTATTCTGACAATTATCAGACTTATCTATCTTGTTTAGTTCACTTGATAGTGGCATCTTTAGCATTGGATCTTTTGAATTTTGGTTCTTAAGCTCATAGATCTCATATCTATTGGGTTTTCCTATACAATTTTCCAAGGGGTCTCTGCTTGGTTAGAAATAGCTCTCTTCATTCTTGATTTGGATTGTTCTACCATTGAACTCGTGAATTGATTCACATGAGATCAAATATCTTTTTTTTTTGTTTGTTTTTGTGTGTTTTCGTGTCATTACATCCGAATTCTCCAAATTCCGCTGCCTACAAATCTCTGTCTTTCCGAATTAGCAAAGTTGATCTTTCCTTAAGATTGGTTTTGTGACGGATTGCTATCATTAGGAGTCTTAGATTCCTTCTAAGTATTATCCTATTTGAGGATAAATTATTTAGATAAGGTTTCCTAGATTTTAGATAGAGTCAAAGAGATTAAATACTCTTCTAACTCTACTCCTGCGAGAGATAAGATTAGAGGGTCCTAGTTGGTCTTCTTTTGTGCTTTGTGACCGAGTTTACTACTCTATAAATAGGTGGCAAGGCCTAAGGTTCAAGGTACCTGTGTGTGGTCATTTTGATTCTTCTCTAATGAGAGTTTTTCCTGTGAGGAATTTTCGTTAAATGGTGTGTCCATTTTTCATTTGTCAAGTATGATTTAACAAAGAGGTTTTCATCTTGTATTGGATCTTTTGATCTTGCAGAAACCGTTATTTTTCAAGTATGCTTCTTGATAGAATTGTTTTAAAACTAAACTTCTTATTTTCATACTACTTCTTACTTCAATTGATGAGCCTTTCTTTTGGCTTGGTGTTCGAGTTCAGGATGTGTGTGTTCATGAGTTCCTTTGTGGGGTTTGTCCTACTTTTTGTTGGATGAGTTTTGCTTTGGCATAAGTATTTTGAGATAGTGTATGTGTTGCATATCTTTGTTGGTTATGGAGATTACTAATCAATAGTATTCCTTCATAGTTGAGCATTGTTTGCTCCTACCTTTCTTAAGTCTCTTGATTGATGACCGATCGAGTATATTGAATGGTGTCCTTACTATTCTTAGTGTGAGTTGTTGTTTAACTCGAATCTTTCATAGATTATGTGTTCTTTGCTTGGTTTGAGTTAAAGACATAGAAATCCTTAGATAAACGATTGTCTTACTGTGAATTTTCCGCACTCTTTTGAGTTTCACGGGATAGACAAATTATCTTCGTAATTTCTTCATCTACGAGATTGCTATCTCTAGGACTCTTTATTCTTTCTGGAAGGAATTATAAAGATATATAAGTTCCTAATCGAACAACTAATCATACACTATAGGAGTATTGAATCAAAACTGGATCATAAAGGTAGGAAGGTGATTGATCCTTCAAGCTCTTGACTCTGTCAAGTGACTATTCTCACTCTCCCAAGTGACAGTCTGTTCAATTTACTTTCTTTCTTTTCTGCACTATAATCAGATTTTGAGCGGTTGACTGCCGTCTCTGTGGAACGACTTTGCTTACCACTAGCTATTAGTTTTAAGTAGGTTTATAAATATTTCTAATGGGGAAACACTAAACAACACTCACCAAAAGTGGTGTCGTTGCCGGGGATGGTGTTAAAAATCCTTGAAATCTGATTTTAGTGTTCTGTGTTTGTTCTTTTTAGTTTTCTGTTTTTAATTAAATTTACTCACTCAAATCACAAATACCTATTCAAAAAGATGTGCAGACCAATTGATCAGAAGATGTATTCCAGAACCCGAATTTGCAAAAGTGCTACACAAATGCCACAGCTCTCCATATGGTGGACATTTCAGTGGTCAAAGGATGGCAATCAAGGTTTTGCAAGCTGGACTATATTGGCCTTCCCTGTTCAGAGATGCACGCGAATTTGTCAAAGGCTGTGACAGATGCCAAAGGACAGGAAACATTTCCTAGAAAAATGAGATGCCACAACAGAACATGCTGGAAGTGGAACTGTTTGACGTATGATGGATAGATTTCATGGGTCCTTTCGTGTCATCCTTTGGAAATTCCTACATCCTGCTGGCAGTGGACTATGTTTCAAGATGGATAGAAGCCGTAGCTGCAAGAAACAGTGATGTTAAGACTGTTCTCAGGTTCTTAAGAAAAAACATCTTTGCCAGGTTTGGTACACCTAGAATGATAATCAGTGATGAAGGATCACACTTCTGTAACAAGTCATTTGCAACCATGGTAAAGAAATATGGAATCACGCACAGAGTATCAACACAATACCATCCACAATCAAACAAGCTAGCAGAAGTGTCAAACAGGAAAGTGAAGAGAATCCTGGAAAAAGTTGTCAACTCTACCAGAAAGAATTGGTCTTCAAGGTTGGATGAAGCTCTATGGGCGTACAGAACAGCCTATAAAACCCCCATTGGTATGTCCCCATTCAAACTGGTCTATGGGAAAGAATGCCACTTGCGAGTAGAGTTGGAGCATAAGGCTTACTGGGCTATTAAGGAACTAAATCTTGATCCAAGAATAAGCAAGGAACTCAAATTGATGCAATTGAATGAGTTGGAAGAGTTCAGGCTGGAGGCATATGAATCATCCAGAGTTTACAAGGAGAAAACAAAGGCTTATCATGATCAGCATATTGTGAAGAAGAAACTTGATAGCAATCTCGTATACGAAGCAAATTTTGTTAATGCAACCATCAACAAGAAAGTACGAAGATAATTTTTTTCTATCCTGTGAAACTCAAAAGAGTGCGGAAAATTCACAGTAAGACGATCGTTTATCTAAGTGATTCTATCTCTTAACTCAAACCAAGCAAAGAACACATTATCCATGAAAGATTCGAATTAAACAACAACCCACGCTAAGAATAGCAAGGACACCATTCAATATACTCGATCAGTCATCTATCAAGAGACTCAAGAAAGGTAGGAGCAAACAATGCCCAACTATGAAGGAATACTATTGATTAGTAATCTTCATAACCAACCAAAGATATGCAACACATACACTATCTCAAAGTGCTTATGCCAAAGCACAACTCATCCAACAAAAGTAGGACAAACCCCACATTGGATCTCATGAACACACTCATCATGAAATTCGAACACCAAGCCAAAGGAAAGGCTCATCAATCGAACTACTAGAAGTAGTATAAAAATAAGAAGTTTTGTTTTAAAACAATTCTATCAAGAAGCATACTTGAAAAAGAACGGTTTCTGCAAGATCAAAAAGATCCAAGACAAGATGAAAACCCTCTTGGTTTAATCATACTTGACACGAAAAATGGACACTCCATTTAACAAAAATTCCTCACAGGAAAAACTCTCAAAAGAGATAACAAAAATGACCACTCAAGGGTGCTTAAGAAATTCGGCCAAGCCTCCTATTTATAGGCTTAGAATTTTCGGCCAGCACCACTAAAAAGAAGACCAATTAGGACTCTCTAATCTTATCTCACAAGGAGTAAAAGTAGAAGAGTACTTGATCTCTTTGACTCTATCTAAAATCTACGAAACCTTATCTAAATGACTTATTCTCAAGTAGGATAATATCTAGAAGGAATCTAAGACTCCTAATCAAAACACTCTAGTTTAATTGAGTCCACATGACTTATTTAACTAGATAAAAATTCGAAAATTGACTCCTAGACTTAGACTAACTCTAATCTCGAAATTCAGCTCCAAATTGTTGAAGTAAAATGTCTTGAACGCCCTTCCAAAAGTGGAATATTGGTCTTGCGCCCCTTAAGTTGTAGAAAATTCTAATTTACTCCAAAACTTGTAGAATTCTCTTTATTGACTCCAAAAGATTGGAAAAACACTTGAAACAATTAAGATAGTTTGCAACCTATCCAATTGTGTAGCAATGGACTCAATCTTGAACACTTTGATCAAATAGGCCGTCCACTCAAGAACCTAAATGACTCTTCTCACTAGCTTGATCAATGATCTTCATAGAGCACACAGAGTCAAACTCTCTTGATACTCTTCAGCACTTATTTCCATGAGGTCTTCATCTCCTTTGGTTTGAACCCCAAAGTTAATGACATTCTCATCACCTTGATCATAGCTCTTTTGAACCAACTCCCTATCACATAGGTAGTCAAGATCCATCCTTTCTTCCTTGATTGGCCTGCAAAGTAAACTTGGCATTCCAAAACTAGGATGAAGGACTAGCTCTTTCCCCTCACTAGGAGAACCTCCATGGAAGGCTACATGATTCTCATCAAAACTGCAAGAAGGACAAGAAGTCTTATTGTTCAATTCCTGGATGAAGTTCTTTCCAGGAAAGTTGAAGTCATGATGGCTGGCCCCTATATAACCAACAACGTTTTGAATCAAGGAGCAGTGAAAATCATGAATCTACAAAATGGCAATACCTTTTTGGTTAACGGGCAGAGGCTAAAACCATATCTTGGATTGACAAAAGGGAATAAAGGACAGGACAGTCATGTTCTGGTCCTCAAAGAGCTTAATTGAAACTCTATTGAAGTCTGGCAAGAGACTTAAAACCAATGCGCTTTATGGGAGTCAACCCATACGTTTTGCTTTTGTGTGGCTAATTTTGTGATATGCCAATTTTGCAGGAACGGAGGAGGTATTTGTCACCCCAAATTGATTTCAGAAAGTGCAAACATAAAAGGCCTTAGGTAAACTCACTCCCAGGAGTGAAGAAGGTCACACAGCCGAGTGAACCTACAGCAACATGATTCTGTAAGTCATTTAAGCCCTGACGTCACTCATGCAAGTGGGGAAATGCACTCACCTGAGTAAGAACAACTGGACAACACTTTCTGCAAATTACTTTTTGAATTGCATTTTATAATTTAAGTTTGGGGGGAAATTTTCCCGAAATTTTTCAAAATTCAAAATTCAACCGCGTCCGTTTAAAACCCCTTAGTCAGCCACAACTTCCGAGGTTTTAACTGCACTGCATTTAATTGAAACTGCTCCACTTCTTCATCTTCTTCTTCCAGACTGAACCGCTTTGCCCCTTCAATTGCCAGGGGTGTGTGAACGCACTAACCTTTCCTCTGAGATTTCAAGCAGCCAAGACAGAAATTCAATTTAGACCGAAATCACATCAAGAAGAAAGATTGCTGCCTGCAAAAATGCCTCCAACACCAGAAGACGGCAACCCTCATCCTCCCCTGAAAAGCATAGAGAACCCACGCCACCGTCCTCTCCTGAAAGGCAACCTTCCCCTCACCAGGAGCCTACTCCGCCGCCGCCCCCACAGCCACTTAGGGCTCTCCAAGAACAGGCCCTCAACCCTCTCAGAGACGAGTAGGAACCAAGACTCTTCCCTACAAAGAAGGCCTGGGATTTCCTGATAAAGCATCTGAAGCGGAAGATTATTGCAGAGAGGGGAATCGGTGAAGATGGTGCAGCGTTCGCCTACATCAAACGCCATAGGTGGGAGATGTTCTCTAGGCCCCTTATCCAGCCCAAGACCCAAATTGTGCAGGAGTTTTACGGCAATTTCTCCACCGCCCCCGGAGATGGAGTGTTTGTCAGAGGAATATCTGTCAACTGCAGCACAGAGGCTATTAGGGCAATCTGGAAATTGCCAAGAGTCAACACAAATTATAAAGACACCCTTGCTGCCCTGCATCCGAATCAGCCATTGGAACAAGCAGTTCTGGCTAGATTGGCAAAGTAAGGTGCAGATTGGGAAAAGGATGATCAGGACAATCCCTTAGGATTCACAGCTAATGCCTTGTAGACACCTAATATGAACTTATGGCATCATTCATCTGCTGTAACCTGATGCCGACATCCTACACTGCCAAGGTAACCTACGAATAAGCTCTGTTGCTGTATGCAATTGCCACGGACACACCATTCGATACGGCATCAGTGATCAGGGATCAACTCACCAGATGTATGACAGACCCCAAGGTGGAGAGCTGGTACTTCCTGATAGCAATCTAGTAGACGAAGCAAATTTCGTTAATGCAACCATCAACAAGAAAGTACGAAGATAATTTGTCTATCCCCTGAAACTCAAAAGAGCGCGGAAAATTCACAGTAATACGATCGTTTATCTAAGTGATTCTATCCCTTAACTCAAACCAAGCAAAGAACACATTATCCATGAAAGATTCGAATTAAACAACAACCCACGCTAAGAATAGCAAGGACACCATTCAATATACTCGATCAGTCATCATTGAAGAGACTCAAGAGAGGTAGGAGCAAACAATGCTCAACTATGAAGGAATACTATTGATTAGTAATCTTCATAACCAACCAAAGATATGCAACACATACACTATCTCAAAATGCTTATGCCAAAGCACAACTCATCCAACAAAAGTAGGACAAACCCCACAATGGAACTCATGAACACACTCATCATGAAATTCAAACACCAAGCCAAAAGAAAGGCTCATCAATCGAACTACTAGAAGTAGTATGAAAATAAGAAGTTTTGTTTTAAAAAAATTCTATCAAGAAGCATACTTGAAAAAGAACGGTTTCTGCAAGATCAAAAGATCCAAGACAAGATGAAAACCCTCTTGGTTAAATCATACTTGACACGAAAAATGGACACTCCATTTAACAAAAATTCCTCACAGGAAAAACTCTCAAAAGAGACAACAAAAATGACCACTCAAGGGTGCCTTGAAATTTCGGCCAAGCCCCCTATTTGTAGGCTTAGAAATTCGGCCAGCACCAATAAAAAGAAGATCAATTAGGACTCTCTAATCTTATCTCACAAGGAGTAGAAGTAGAAGAGTATTTGATCTCTTTGACTCTATCTAAAATCTAGCAAACCTTATCTAAATGACTTATCCTCAAGTAGGATAATATCTAGAAGGAACCTAAGACTTCTAATCAAAACACTCTAGCTTTATTCAGCCCACATGGCTTATCTAACTAGATAAAACTCGAAAATAACTCCTAGACTTAGACAATAACTAAATCTCAAAAATCAGCTCCCAAATTGTTGAAGTAAAATGTCTTGAACGCCCTTCCAAAAGTGGAATATTGGTCTTGCACCCCTTAAGTTGTAGATAACTCCAATTTACTCCAAAACTTGAAGAATTCTCTTTATTGACTCCAAAAGATTAGGAAAACACTTGAAACAATTAAGATAGTTTGTAACCTATCCAATTGTGTAGCAATGGACTCAACCTTGAACACTTTGATCAAATAGGCCGTCTATTCAAGAACCTAAATGACTCTTCTCATTAGCTTGATCAATGATCTTCCTGGAGCACACAGATTCAAACTCTCTTGATACTCTTCAGCACTTATTTCCATGAGGTCATCATCTCCTTTGGTTTGAACCCAAAAAGTTAATGACTTTCTCATCATCTTGATCATAGCTCTCTTGAACCAACTCCCTATCACATAGGTAAACTTGGCATTCCAAAACTAGAATGAAGGACTTGTTCATTCCCCTCACTAGGAGAATCACCATGGAAGTCTACATGATTCTCATCACTTCCCAGTTATGATCACCATGCTTTGCAGAAGGGCAGGGGTGACCTTTTTGAGCACAAACACTGAAAGCAGCCTGCAACAACCTTTAAGGCTGTCTAAATTAGATCAGAGACCCCCAGGCGCATCTTCTTCAGGACAAGCAGCACCCGCCCCCACTTCGGCTGGACAGTTGACGCAAAGAGACTTCAACAAGCAGACTCGGTTCATCCTTGATTATGTCCACCAGTGCCAATTATGGACTGAGCCATTCTTGCAGGAAATGCACAAGTGCATTGGATGCCCTGAAAACTGCCCATTGCCACATGATCCGCCAACCCACCCACTCCATGGCATGCCTCCATGAACATTCAGGGAAGTATTGTTCTGCTGCCCCCAATCAGCTATTTAATTTTTTCTGTTAAACTGTGAACTCTTGTTGTTTTCTTTTGCTGTGTTTTGCTTACTGTTAAGTTGTTTTGTTTTGCTCTGATTGTTGTAAGCATTGAGGGCAATGCTTTTAATAAGTTTGGGGGAGTAGTTTGGGTGAGGACTAGTGTCAGTTAGGTCCTTTAGGTTTAAGTATTTTAATGTCTAAGATCGAGTCTATAAAACTACTTCTGCTTTCAAAATAAATGAAAATTTGTTCTAAAAGGAGCTATCAACAGTCTAGGATGATAATGGTTTTGAAAAGTTTTGCTAAAACACTTTTGATACTGAGTCTGATTCATGAAATGAAAGAATGGCTGACACACACTCACGCACATGAACAATGCCACTCGTGAAAGTGACTGCCTAGAACATAAATTCTAAAATTTGGCATGACAGCTTGTTTGTTGTTCTAAAATTCTACTTGTAGTTTTAAGCTACAAGTAGATGAGAAATGCTCTAAACCTGAGACTTCCTTTGTGGTATCCATTCACAGCTTGTTTGTTGTTCTAAAAAAAAAAAGAGAGAGAGAGATAAAATATTGGATCAACTGAAACCTTAGGGGTAACAGCAAGGGATCACCACAAAAGTCCTAAGCCGTTGGAGTAATAAGGGTTTAGGTATAAGGCAGTGGAGAGATAAGGTAATAACACCCCTCCCAAAGGTGTAGGTTGGTCTATCTACAAAAAAAAAAAAGAAAAAAGAAAAGAGAGATAGAAAAGCTGTGAAGGAAGTCCATGAGAAGCCTTAGTAGGTAAAAATCGAGTCGAAGTAACTTGGGCAAGACCAGATCACAAGAATGACCACCAAAAGTTTAACCGGTTAACTTAGAATGGATTGGTAGGTTTGGCATAAACTAACACTTGTGGCATGCATTCCAATTTCATGTAAAAGTTATCTATTTGATTATGGATTGCAGAAAGATTTGGTATCTCTGGTGTATGTTTTCTCTACTTGAATCTGAGACAAGATGTTGACAGCCCCTAGTAAGATTGTGCCTGTGTTTTATGTGCAGTGTCACTTGCCTGAGTGAGAATCTCCACTCAGGGAGTCGGCCAGTGTTGAGTCAATCTGACAGTATTGCTTCCTTTGTTCTTATCTATAATTCTGTAAGTGTCAGTAAGAGTCTAGTTGTTTTGCTTGAGGACAAGCAATTCTTCTAGTTTGGGGGAGTTGATAGTGGTAAATTTGTTACACAAAAGCATTACCATTTACTCTGAATTTAGTAAAGAATTAGGAGTGATTCTTAGAATTAGTTCATTTTACTTAACTAGTTTTATGTTTTTGCATAGGAAGGGACCTGAGTGAATAAATGCTGAAAAGGGGGCTTTTGGAACAAAAATGTGGGCTGATGGATTCAATTTTGCTGAGCTGGTCAAAAACATCTCCAAGACACAAAGCACCTAGAGAATAATGAGTGTATCCCACCTTAGAAACCCAAGGGCATGCTTGTCTTCTTGGCCGAGAAACCAACCTCCCAAGCTCATCAATGCCACGGCTGATACCATTTCTGGAAGGAGAGCAAAAGACCAGTCAATTCCAAGTCCAAGACACAAGGCATTAGGTGAATAAAGAATAGACAAGCATGGGGAGGCTCTCTTGGAAGAGGAACTGGCATCAAGCTATATAATAGGGGAGATGCATTCACAGCATGACACATCTCTGGCTACACCTTTCAGTTGCCAAGAACGCACAGAAAAACTCCAGAGAGAAGGCAAGAAGGAAGGAAGAACAACAACAACTCAGCCGGAAGCAAGTTGAAGAATAGCCATCTCATTCACTGTCTCATTCCCCTGAGTGAACTCTGTCACTCCCAGGAGTGACCCTGAACTGCATAACCTATCTTCTTCTCTTGGCTGTTAGCTTGTATTTCATTTCTAGGATGTCTGTTGAAGTAGTAGCAGTAGCATCAACCAGTATGAGTATCTAAATAGCTTCCAAGGGTTAATCTCCTGAACCTGTGTTGTAGTTGTTATAATGCACTGGTTTTGTTCTATGTTTTGAAGTTGAAAGTGTTTCTACATTCAGTTACTTGATCTCTAATAGAATGCATGCTAGAACTAGGGGAAATCTAGAAGGATAAACTTGGTTTGGATTACTTCAACTTCAACTTGTGACATAGAGGTAACAATCTATGGTTTTAACTAAGATAGGAATATACTTAGTTGACATGAGCATTCATACAAGCCTGAGATCTTAATGACTTTATAACTGGACTCAATCATTGGAAAATAGATTGTTAAAGTTACAAAGATGACTCTAGGAAAAATGGAAACTGACTTAGAGTTATATCTGAGCTGAATGAACAAGAACCTAACCATTAAAGTGCAATTTATAACTGCTGCAACAGGAAGAGGAGATGAACACCCCTGGTCTGTACTCCCCTGAGTGAACGTTCTCATTCCCCTGAGTGACACCTTGTCTGAACTGGTAGTCTGTCAACAACAATTTAGGTGATTTAGCTATCCTTGTGGGATCGACCTATCCTCCATTATCTACAAAAAAAATCATAATCCAGCTAGTATTTATTTTTGGTGAATTCGACACGCACCAAGGCTTCAACAATTATAGCAATTGGAGGCCACAGAGAGCAACAACTGGACTAATGAGCAGTCGAACTACCAGAGATCAGCTCAACCACCTAGATTTCATAATCAACCATTCAGAATCGAGGAAAAAGACTAGATAGAGGTAAGATATGCCCTTGTTAATCTTGATGTTGCCATTAAGGAATTGCAGGAGCAAATCGCATGGATGGCTAGACGGGTGATCGACAGCACTAGGGGAGAGGATTCCATGAAAATCAAACAGGCCAACGCAATCACACTGAAAAGTGGAAAGCAGCTGCCAGGACCTAGTGCGGCTGTCCCTGGGAAGAGGAGCAAGGCGAACCAAGAGGCAGAGTCACCATAAAAAGAAACCAAAAAAGGAGACAACCAAGAGGAACAGAACACCATTGCCATTGACTTAACAGAGGAACAGCAACCGTTAAGGCGACCACCTCCATATGAGCCTAAATTACCATTCCCAGTACGATCAAAAGAAGAATGCAAAAGCTGGAATGAAGAAATTTGTTCAGAACCAGGAGAATCTCCACATTAATGTTTTCTTGATAGATGCTCTATGCCAGATGCCGAAGTACTTCAAGCACCTAAAGGAGCTGGTGACAAGTAAGCCAAGGATCCATGAGTACTTCAAAAGAAGCTACCTGCAAAACTCAAGGATCCAGGGAGCTTTACTCTGCCATGTACAGTAGGGAACATGAGTATCAAGAAGGCCCTACTAGATTTGTGAGCAAGCATTAATCTAATTCCCCTATCAGTTTTCAAAACTTTGGAAAACGATGAGATGCTAACTCCTACCAACATCACTCTACAGCTGGCTGACAGATCACTTACCTACCCAAAAGGTGTGATTTATGATATTCTGTTAAAAGTTGGAACATTCATATATCCAGCAGATTTCGTGGTGTTGGATATCAAAGAAAATACAGATGTCCCCATCATCCTTGGAAGACCATTCCTAGCAACATGTGATGCTGTGACTGAAGTCAAGAAGGGAGCAGTCACCTTACAGTTCGATGGAGAAAAGGTAACCTTTAATATCTTCGATAGCATGAAATTTCCTGCGAAAAAACAACAATGTTTCAGGGTTGACATTGTCGAGATGGCCATAGAGGAAGAGTGTGCAGTCCATGCCGAACCAGATGAAATTCTAAGGTTTCTAATTCAAGGAGAAGTGGAGGAGACACAACCCCTTGTAGTAGAGTTAAGAGGGGGCAGTCACTTTGGCAAGTTTCCTTGATTGCTCGCCAAAGTGCTCTGTCAAGAAAGCAACTGAAATCTTGCATATGACCAAGGAAAAAAGGAGCCTCAAGCCATCTATCGAAGAGCTGCCGATGATAGAGCCATTGCCAGCTCATCTTAAGTATGTCTACTTAGGAGAAGATAACACTCTACCTGTAATCATCTCATCCACTCTCACAACAGTGCAAGAAGATCAATTGCTCGGAGTGCTGAAGAAGTACAAAACAGCAATCGGGTGGACAATTGCTGACATAAAAGGCATTAATCCCTCGGTGTGCGTGCACAAGATACTGTTGGAAGAAGGTGTCAAACCAACTATCAAAGGACAGGGAAGGTTAAACCCAGCAATGAAGGAGGTCGTGAAAAGGGAAATAATCATGTTACTAGAAGCAGCCATCATCTATCCAATCTCATATAGCAATTGGGTGAGCCCTGTCCAATGTGTGCCTAAGGAAGGAGGAATGACAGTTATCAAGAATGACTAGAATGAGCTGATCCCCACCTGAGTGGTCAGTTCTTGGAGGGTGTGTATGGATTACATGAAGCTGAACAAGGCAACCAGGAAGGATCACTTCCCTTTATCTTTCATCGACGAAATGTTGGACAGGTTAGTAGGTCACCAATATTATTGTTTTCTTCATGGATTTTCAGGGTACAACCAAATTCCTATCGCACCAGAAGACTAGGAGAAAGCAACGTTTACATGGCCTTATTGCACCTTTGCATTCAGAAGGATGCCATTCGGCCTATGTAACGCTCCTGCAGCCTTCCAACGCTGTATGATCTCACTCTTTTTGGACATAGCAGAGGACATCATAGAGGTATTTACGAATGATTTCTCAGTTTTTGGTAATTCTTTTGATAACTGCCTCCATAATCTAGGGAAAGTCATGAAAAGGTGCATTAACACTAATCTAGTCTTGAACTAGGAAAAATGTCATTTCATGGTGACCGAAGGAATAGTCCTTGGTCATAAAGTTTCTTCCAATGGAATTGAGGTTAACAAAGCCAAAGTAGAAGTCATTGAAAAAATGGATCCTCCCCGATCAGTTAGAGGAATCCGAAGCTTTCTCGGCCATGCAGGATTTTACAGAAAGTTTATTTAGGATTTCTTTAAAATCTCTAAACCACTCTGTAAGTTGTTCGAAAAGGATGCAGCAGTCATCTTTGATGAGGATTGTATGAAGGCTTTTACAACATTGAAGGAAAAACTCATCTCTGCTCCAATGACCATAACCCCTGATGGTCTCAGCCATTTGAACTCATGTGCGATGCCAATGACTTTGCAGTTGGGGTAATGCTGGGACAAAGAAGAGATAAGGTCCATCATGAGGTATACTAAGCAAAACATTAAATCCAGCCCAGGTAAATTATTTTAACACTGAGAAAGAAATGTTGGCTATTATTTTTGCTTTTGATAAGTTCATGTCGTACTTGCTTGGAATGAAAGTGGTGGTATACTGATCATGCTGCAATCAAGTACTTGGTCACCAAGAAGGATTCAAAACCAAGGCTGATCCGATGGATATTACTCCTACAAGAATTCAATCTGGAAATCAAGGAAAAGGAAAGGGACTCTGAACCAGGTGGAAGACCATCTACCAAGATTGGAAGGGAAGAAAGAAGACTCAGAGCCGATCCAAGGGAAGTTCTCAGATGAGCAACTTTGGGGAGTAGAGGTGAAGCTTGCCCAAGTAATGGACAACAGACCCTGGTACGCTGATTATGCTAACTATATTGTTGGCAACATTGTTCCTACAGATTTAAACAAGCAGGAAGAAAAAAGGTTCCTTCATGAGGCAAAATCATATTAGTGGGAGGAACCCTATTTGGTTTAAACTCTGTGCGGATCAATTAATTAGGAGATGCATACCAGCAGAGGAGACGGGAGCAATAATAGAAAAATGTCATTCATCCCCCTATGGAGGTCACTTCAGTGGGCAAAGGACTGCTGCTAAGATCCTACAATCAGGTTTTTTCCGGCCTACACTATTTGCGGATACTAACAAGTTTGTTAAGTGTTGTGATAAATGCCAGAGATCAGGAAATTTGTCTTGGAGAAATGAACTGCCTCAGCAAATGATGTTAGAAGTGGAATTGTTTAATATCTGGGGAATCGACTTCATGGGTCCATTTGTCCCCTCGAACAGCAACACATGTATCATTCTTGCAGTAGACTATGTGTCTAAATGGGTAGAAGCAGCAGCAGTCAAATCTAGGGATTTCAAAATAGTGATCAAGTTCTTAAAAAAGAATATCTTCGTTAGATTTGGAACTCCTAGAGTCATCGTCAGCGATGAAGGATCGTATTTCTGCAATAAACACTTCTAACCACTGGTAGAGAAGTTTGGTATTCATCATAGAGTGTCCACCACGTATCACCCTCAAATGAACGGTCAGGCTGATGTATCCAGCAGAGAAATGAAGCGTATATCTGAGAAAGTGGTATGCAGTACAAGAATAGATTGGTCATTCAAGCTTGATGATGCTCTGTGGACTTATAGAACAGCATACAAGACACCCATAGGCATGTCTCCCTTCAAAATGGTCTATGGGAAGGCTTCTCACTTGCCTGTTGAGTTGGAACACAAGGCTTTCTGGGCGATTAAAGTACTTAATTATGAAATAGAGGCGATACTGAGTAGAAGACTGTTACAGTTAAATGAAATGGAGGAGTTCAGCAGAAATACATATGAGTCATCCAGACTATACAAGGTGAGGACCAAAGCATATCATGACAGAAGAATAGCAAAGAAGTAGCTGGAGGAATGTCAATTGGTTTTATTGTTTAACTGCTACGGGTTTCTTACCAGAATACGCGGAAGCTTGAAATGTTCCAAGACATGATGATCTTGCTTTCTAAAATTTATGAATCAACAAACAAAAACAAGGATTTTGTGCAATCTAAGGATGGAAATACACGAAAATAAAAGAAAAGGATGAAAGAAGAGAAAGAAAGGTTTGGGGTTAACAACCCTATCGCCCACCTCTCAACTAACCCTAGCCTTATGATTATGACTAGAATGAGCGGACTAAGGCTCCAACAAAACGGTTAACTACTAACTCCACCTAACAAGCCTTTTAGGTTCAAAGGCACGCTAAAACAAAGCTCCAACTTGAGAAGTTGTGCAATGCACCTATTCTCGCAAGAATAAGACAAACAAGGAGAGATCTCACAAGTTTATGAATAAAATTATTTATTATTAAAGTCATATCAGATTGTCGCTTAAAACCACGACCAAGAGCTCTATTTATAGGCCAAGGAAGGGTCTAGGTCGGCCAAGGAGGAAGAGAAATCCGATTACAATTCTTATTTGGATTTCTTGGACTAGAAGTTTCCTAAAACATATAAATTAAGAAATAATTAAATAATTACACAAGTCACAATTATTTAATATTAAAATTATCCTAAAAATAAGTGAAAAAATGTGCGAGGGCCGAATTTAATAAGAAAAATTCAAAACCCAACACAAATAGAAAACAAAGCCCAGTCTAAAAAGGAAAACATAATAAAATATAATTTCCCTTCAATAAAAATTCCAATTCTCGTCCACCACCTTGGAAATGCTTCTTGGAGTCGAATTTGACATGTGTGGAAGGCTGAAAATCTTGTAAAACTTCAAGAAAAATTATTGAAAACCGAGTATTCAGAAATTAGGGTTCTGCCGTCGGCTTTGGCGTCGGGTGACAGAAAGGTCGACGAACTGCTGTCGACTCATTTGTTGACTTCCTTCTCTTGGCCACAAAGTAAACGTGCATATTCTTGCTTGATACAAACCATATTTTAGTTTTAATCTTCCATCATCTTTGATACCTACATAAATATGATTCCATCCTTCCACTATGTGATCAAAATAAATGTAATGATCATCATACTTAGGTATAATACTTAATGAACCATCTATTTTCACATCATTCGCCCTTTCTTTGAAATGATTCGTCTTCGAATCGTGTTTCTTGTAATTCAAAAGGAACAAATTCTTCATAAGCTTCTTCTCTTGCTTCTCATATGGTCATTCGTCCTCAACAATTAGAAACTTTGATAAGGGCTTTGGATCCAACAATTCTTGTGAAAATGAATCACCAAACACAAAATCTACGTGTTCAATCTCTTCATATGGATTTATGATAGTTGGGTCTTTTTTTTTCAGCATAGACTTCAATGTCACAAGACATGCGAATAATCGGAGCGGAAATATCAAGGATGATAGGAAAATTCTCAACAACTATGTCTTCGTTGCTTTTGGTTTCCGCCATAGATTGGACATCATCATTTATTGCCTTCTCATGTAGAATCAATGTCTTGCAAATAATGTCCTTAGGAGGAGGATCATATGAAAAATGGGCATCTCTACCTCGTTTAGGTGAGTCAACTTCTTCACTGTTAGGAATCCTCTCTTTCTCAAACTCATGTTGCCATCCTTCATATTCTGTCTTCTCTTCCAAAGCTTCAGGTCGTTGTAATTTTAACTCAAGTTCTTTTTTGTAATCCAAGACAAATTGTCTTATGACACTAGGATCAACCGAAGTGTCTTCAAACTTTGGACCAAAATAACATGAAATCACATTGTTTATTATGAGAACATCACACAACAAAGATAAGTGTGAAGGAAAGCATGGTCCTTGTATCTTATACTCGGTGCAATGAGAATAGATGCAACTTAATGGAGCAAAGTACAAGAATACTAAGAGGGCCAAAAAGTAAGGTTATGATGTACTTGCAACACGATCTAAGAAGAACATGAATTTAGATCAAAGATTGTCTCAAATACTATGCTAGACCTCGCACAAAAAAGGCTAAAGAAATCTTGGAGCACAAATTCACTACACAAGCTTCGAATTAGAACCCTTAAAACTCGGCCAAATCACAATTTAGGGCTTATAGATGTGAAAAACCCTAGCCACCACACTCCTTAAATAAGATAACCTTTTAATATACCTTTTGGAAACAAGATACTTTCCTTTATGTCTTTTTTTTTTTGTTTTTTTTACTAACAAAAAAATGTGGCTTAAGGGTTAAGAAACCCTAGAACCGAAACCCTAATCCAAAAAAAATAACAAGGCCGCAACTTCTCTTCTTTTTTTTTTTTGTACGGCATTTTTTTTCTCAAACAACCTACCGCCTCTTCACTTTCCGTGGCCAAAATCAACAACTCAAACACCAAACAAGCAGCTCAATGTCCAACTTGCTTGTTGTTTTCCCTCACGTTTAGACAAACCAAACACACACCTCAAAATTTTCACCAAACAAACAAATCTAATTTTTTTTTTCTATGGCCAAACAAACTAAACCAAACAAGCAGCTCTTAATTAATTTTTTTTCCTGCCAAAACACAACAAAAGAACGGCTAAAACAGATTGCTCCCGTATTTTCACTTCACGGGCGAACTAAAAATTCAACACCAACAAAAACGAAGCATGCACGAGATCAAGGAAAAAACCAGTATATTAGGAGGAGATTAACCAAAGATGAGCCAAAGATTAATCAAAAATCAACCAAGAAAATCAAGAACACAGCTCTGAAGCCAATTGATACGGTTTTCTTACCCGAATACGTGGAAGCTTGAAACGGTTCAGGACTTGATGATCTTGCCTTCCGAATTTTATGAATCAACAAACCAAAAACAAGGGTTTTGTGAAATCCAAGGATGGAAATACACGAAAATAAAAGAAAAGGATGGAAAGAAAGAAGAGAAGGAATGGCTTGGGGTTTACAACCCTATCGGCCACCTCTCAACTAACCCTAGCCTTACGATTATGACTAGAACGAGCGAGCTAAGGCTCCAAAAAAAGGGTTCACTCCTAGATCTACCTAAGAACAAACCTTTTAGGTTCAAAGGCATGCTAAAATAAAGCTCCAACTTCAAAAGTTGTGCAATGCACCTATTCTCGCAAGAATAAGACAAACAAAGATAGATGTCACAAGTTTATAAATAAAATTATTTATTATTAAAGTCATAACATATTCTCTCTCAAAACCACGACCAAGAGCTCTATTTATAGGCCAAGGAAGGGTCTAGGTCGGCCAAGGAGGAAGAGAAATCCGATTAAAACTCTTATTCGGATTTCCTGGACTAGAAGTTTTCTAAAACTTAAAACTTAAGAAATAATTAAATAATTGCACATGTCACAATTATTTAATATTATAATTATCCTAAAAATAAGTGAAAAAACGTGTGAGGGTTGAATTTAATAAGGAAAATTCAAAATCCAACACAAATAGTAAACAAAGCCTAGTCTAAAAAGAAAAACATAATAAAATATAATTTCCCTTCAATAAAAATTCCAATTCTTATCCACCCTCTTGGAAATCCTTCTTGGAGTCAAATTTGATGTGTGGAAGGCCAAAAATCTTGTAAAACTTCAAGAAAAATTGTTGAAAACCCATTATTCGGAAATTAGGGTTCTGCCGTCGGCATTGGCGTCGGGTGATAAAAAGGTCGACAAACTGCTGTCGACTCTTTTGTTGACTTCCTTCTCTTGGCCACAAAGTCGACGTGCATATTCTTGCTTGATCAGAACCATATTTTGGTCTTAATCTTCCATCATCTTTGATACCTACATAAACATGATTCTATCCTTCCACTATGTGATCAATAATGATCATCATAGTTAGGTATAATACTTAATGGACCATCTAATTTCACATCATTCGCCCTTTCTTCGAAATGATTCGTCCTCGAATCGTGTTTCCTGTAATTCAAAAGGAACAAATTATTCAAAGGCTTCTTCTCTTGCTTCTCATATGGCCATTCATCATCAACATTTAGAAACTTTGATAAGGGCTTTGGATCCAACAATTCTTGTGAAAGTGGATCACCAAACATAAAATCTATGTGTTCAATCTCTTCATATGGATTTATGATAGTTGGGTCTTCTTTTTCAGCATAGACTTCAATATCACAAGACATGCAAATAATCATAGCGAAAATATCAAGAGTGATAGGAACATTCTCAACAACTATGTCTTTATTGCTTTTGGTTTCCGCCATAAATTAGACATCATCATGTATTGCTTTCTCATGTAGAATCAATGTCTTGCAAATAATGTCCTTAGGAGGAGGATCATGTGAAAAATGGGCATCTCTACCTCGTTTAGGTGAGATGTAGAATCAATGTCTTGCAAATAATGTCCTTATGAGGAGGATCCTATTAAAAATGGGCATCTCTACCTCGTTTAGGTGAGACAACTTCTTCACTATTAGGAATGTCTTTCTCAAACTCATGTTGCCATTCTTCATATTCTGTCTTTTCTTCCAAATCTTCAGGTCATTGTAATTTTAACTCAAGTTCTATTTTGTAATCCAAGACTAATTGTCTTATGACACTAGGATCAACCAAAGTGTCTTCAAACTTTGGACCAAAATAACCATGAAATCACATTGTTTGTTATGAGAACATCACACAACAAAGGTCATTGTGAAGGAAAGCACGGTCCTTGAATCTTATACTCGGTGTAATGAGAATAGATGCAACTTAATGGAGCAAAGCACAAGAATACTAAGAGGGCCAAAAAGTAAGGTTATGATGTACTTGCAACACTATCTAAGTAAGGTTTGGGGTTAACAACCGTATCGGCCACATCTCAACTAACCTAGTCTTACGATTATGACTAGAACGAGCGGACTAAGGCTCCAACAAAATGGTTAACTACTAGCTCCACCAAAGAGCAAACCTTTTAGGTTCAAAGGCACACAAAAACAAAGCTCCAACTTGAAAAGTTGTGCAATGCACCTATTCTCGCATGTATAAGACAAACAAGGAAAGATCTCACAAGTTTATGAATAAAATTAATTATTATTAAAGTCGTATCATATTCTCTCTCAAAACCACGACCAATAGCTCTATTTATAGGTCAAGGAAGGGTCTAGGTTGGTGATGGCAATCTCGTAGACGAACCAAATTTCATTAATGGAACCATTAACAAGAAAGGTCACGTTATTTTTGAAAAAGACTTCAAACAATTAATCACTAACCCAAAAGTTCAAAGAATACATTAATCTCTTCAAGTTACCTTGCACACATATTGAATTCAAAACTTTTAGACAGCTTTAAAAATCAAACCACACAAAGTCGACGAACAACCCGACAAGGAAGTCGACGGAAACACACAAAGTCGTCGCGTAACTCGACAAGAAAGTCGACGAAGACACTCCATATAGCACATTAGGTCGAAACTACACTAATTCGACATAAGACTCAATCTAATAAAACCTAATAGTGATTATGGATGTCTCATTGATTGAAACATCACAAACCCTAGATTTTAATCATCTGTAATTCATAAAGAACTAAAGTAAAGATGGAATGATCAACATTTCCATACTCTAACTAGCATACCTTCATGAATATTCCACCTTTAAAATTCATAGATCATAAATTCAAAGAACCTAGATCTATACACACGCACACACTTGCTCATGTATACATAATCTCTCTCAAAAAGGTAAGTCTATGCGCTTTTGCTTTTGGTATCAAACCCTAAATCAATTAATCATGATACACATAAGTTCCAAATCACTTGATCATGAATAAACCAATCTCCAATCTCAACTTCAAAGGAAATCTCGAGTGAAGCCCTCCTTGCATCAATTGCTTGCACAACTTGAACAAGACTCACTAATTTCTCGAAACCAAAAACACTCAAAAATTCATCTTAAAGCAATACGTAGTTTTTGCTCTAAATATTCATTAAAGAAGAACTTAAGAAATGGTATTTTCTCTTAGTTTGATTTATTTTTCTCAAAACTCTTTTGAAACCAAAGGAACCTTAGTCCAAATAAAAGATATAGACATCAATTTCTAGCACATTGCTAGGGATTCTAACCATATTCTCAAGAAAGAATCGGATATCTTCTTAACCTTTGCTCTGATACCAAAATATGATGGCAATCTCGTAGACGAACCAAATTTCATTAATGGAACCATCAACAAGAAAGATCTTAAGAATATGTTTAAAAGTGAAACTCTAAAAGAGTGAGGAATTTTCACAAATAAACTATACTGTTGAAAAGAATTCCTATACCTTATGAACTCAAGCAAAAGATTATAACACAAAATGCAAATAACCATTTGGATTGAACAACATAATCTTAAAAAAGATGAAACCCTTCAATAAAATTGAACAATCACCCATATAATTGACGAACACATGTAAAGAGCAAATCACTCGCTCAACTACAAACAAACTATCGAATATATCTCTATATTGGACCGTATACATTCATAACAAAGATAATAATCAAAACAAAACAGATTATTCATCATGTTATTTCCATGCAAACTCATCTATGAAATAGATAAACCAACAAGGAATCCTACAACCCTAGGACACAAAGAATTCGAACAAACCAAACAATCTAACATGCTCAACCTAACCTTTATAGCAAAAGATGGTAAGAATATTAGTTTTAAAACAATTAAATCATGCAATATGCTCAACATGATAAAACGGTTTAACTCAAAGAACCAAGTCACACGTTAGGCTCTAAGAAAGAAAGAAAGAACTAACCATTCTACTCTTCCGAAATAACGAGAAACGTTCATTGTGAGAAAACCATCCATTGATGATATTTCATTAAAACCATAAAGGTTACAACTCAAAGTTTTCGACTCATGTCTACATTATTTTTGAAGGCGATTCGGCCTCCTTTTATAGGCAAGCTTCTCTTGCTCTTCAAGACACAAACCCTACTATTTAGGCTTTACTTTAGGCCAAAGAAACTCTACTTTCATTGTACTACTCGATCCAATTCACATAAAGGAAAGACGTAGTCAATTTTGACTCAAACTCTAACCAAACTTAACCACCAAGCAGAGTAATTAACTTTACTTCTTTTAATGATAAAAGAATAATCTACCCTTAATGAAATTAAGGACCATTCGCCCCCCCCATAGGAAGTTACCTTAAGGGTAAACCTTTTATTTAACTCTAGGTAAATAGACTTATTATCTATTTACGGATTCAACAATAATTTAAATAACTTAAATTAAATACTTCCCGCTCATTTCTCTCCTTTTGATTGGCGCGCGCCTCTAGTTCAAAACTCCAAGCTCCAATGATGTTTTCTACACACTTGAATGTGCATCTTCAATCTCTTCAAGATGCTTGCTCTTTGGAACAAATTCACTTGCATCAATCTCTTGGACATCACTTGAATCACTCCAATGATTAGCAAAGTATTCATTAGATTCTTCCAATCCTTGATCTTCACTAAGCGGTCCTTCTTCAACCTCAATGTTTCCCCTAGAAGGTGTTGGTGATAACTCTTCCAAAGAAGGCCAAGTTCTCACAGCAAACTTTCTTCTATTCTTAAACGGAAACAACCTTGGACCACCAACTGACAAGAACACCTTTTGCTCCTTCATTTGATGTTGACTCCAATGTGAAGCTACATGATTCTTATCAGTCGGCTAAGGAGGAAGTGAAATCCGATTACAACTCTTATTCGGATTTCTTGGACTAGAAGTTTCCTAAAACTTAAAAATAAAGAAATAATTAAATAATTGCACATGTCACAATTATTTAACATTAAAATTATCCTAAAAATAAGTGAAAAAACGTGTGAGGGCCGAATTTAATAAGGAAAATTCAAAACCCAACACAAATAGGAAACAAAGCGTAGTCTAAAAAGGAAAAAATAATAAAATATAATTTCTCTTGAATAAAAATTCCAATTCTTGTCCACCACCTAGGAAATCCTTCTTGGAGTCAAACTTGACATGTGGAAGGTCGAATATCTTGTAAAACTTCAAGAAGATTTGTTGAAATCCCATTATTCGGAAATTAGGGTTCTGCCGTCGGCTATGGCGTTGGGTGACAGAAAGGTCGACGAACTGCTGTTGACTCTTTAGTTGACTTCCTTCTCTCGGCCACAAAGTCGACGTGCATATTCTTCCTTGATCCAAACCATATTTTAGTTTTAATCTTCCATCATCTTTGATACCTACATAAACATGATTCCATCCTTCCACTATGTGATCAAATAAATGTAATGATCATCATAGTTATGTATAATACTTAATGGACCATATATTTTCACATCATTAACTCTAAATTGAAACTTTTTCAAGGGAAGCTCAGATCCAGGTGGTCGGGGCCATTTGTAATCTCAAAAGTATTAAGCCAAGGAGCACTTAAGCTAGCCAACTTAGAAACTGGGAACCACATTCTGTGTCAATGGCCAGAGGGTAAAGCCGTACAATCCCTTGGAGAAACCAGACCTACAGCACAGTGATGTATTATACCTCAAGGAATTGGAGTGAGGATATTCAAAAGTCTGGCATGAGAATTTAAACCAATGCACTGCTTGGGAGGCAACCCAAGTTAAGTTATTTTGTTCACCTTAATTTTATTTTAGTTATCTTTTCTGAACTAATCAATCTGTGGTAAAGGGTAGAAGTACTCTTATCAATCACTTTCAGGGTAATGGTGCTTGCCGAGTTCACCAAAAAAAAAAGATATATATTACTAGCTTGGATTATGAGTTTTGTAGATAGTGGAAGCTAGGTCGATCCCACGAGTACAGCTAATTACCAAATTTGTTGTAAAGAAAAACTGTCAGTCAACAAGATGTCACTCAGGAGAATGAAAACAGTCACTCAGGGGAATGGAGGCCAGGGGTGTTCTTCTCCTCTTCCTGCTGTTGTAGTTGTTTTATTAGCACTGTAATGGTTGAGTTCTTGTTCATTCAGCTCACTTATAACTCTAAGTTAGTTCCCATTCCTAGAGTCATCTTTGCAACCTTAACAACCTATTTTCCAATGATTGATTCCAGCTACAAAGTCATTAAGTTCTTAGGCCTTCAAGAATGCTTATGTTAACTAAGTATATTCCTATCTTAGTTAAAACCATAGACTGTTACCTCTATGTCATAAGTTAAAGTTGAAACAATCCAAACCAAGTTTATCCTTCCAGATCTCCCTTAGTTCTAGCATGCATTCAATTTAGTGATCAAGTAAATGAATGTAGAAAAACTTTCAACCATAAAACAATGAACAAAACCAGTGCTTTGACAACTACAACATCAGTTGAGGAGAATAACCCCTGGAAACTGTTTAGCTACTCATACGAATAAATGCTACATCTACTACATCAAAGGACATCATAGAAGTATGTGTAATAAATAAAGTTCAAGCTAACAGTCAAGAGATGAGAAGAAAGCTTGTGTAGTTTCTGAGTCACTCTTGGGAGTGGAAGGGTCCACTCGTGGAACTGAAGAAGAAACTGGGTTGCTATTCTTCAACTTAGCTTCCTCACTGAGTTGTTGCTGCTTCTTCTTCTTTCTTGTCTCCTACCTGGAGTTTTTCTGAATGTTTTTGCAACTAAGAAGCTAACTAGAGACTGATAGAGATATATCCGTCTGAGAGTGCCATTCCCCTTCTTTATAGTACTTTGCAACCGGTGTCTTCATCATGAGGACCTCCCCATGCTTGGAGTTGTTTAATCCTTCCAATGTCTTGAGCCTGCAATCCAACTTGGCCGTTCCTTTTCTTTCTTCCAGCAGTAGCCGCTTTGCTCTCATTGATCAGCAGTGGTGGCTGGGATTGCAGCTGGGGGACAGCATGCTCTAGGAGGGAGCAAGGTTATTAATGACAAGATGCTTCTTGTCTAAGAGCCTTCTCTTTCGTCCAGCTCAGCAATCTTGCCTCAGCAGCCCATAATTTGCTCATTTGGCTTCCAATTTTCAGCAATTATTCAGTCTGGTCCTTTCCTAACAATAACATGAAAATGAGCTAAGTAATTTGCATCAATGTTAGGAAATACCCCCAATTGTTCATCAAATATAAAGTTAAGTGTGATGCTTTTATGTAACAATTTAACCATTATCAACTCCCCCAAACTGGAAGAATTGCTTGTCCTCAAGCAAAACACTAAACTTTTGTCGGTACTTTCAGAATTGCACGTAACAAATAGGGGAGACAAAATGACTGACGATTGACTTACTCCCCGGAGTGAGGGTTCCCACTCAGGTAAGTGACATTAAACAAGCAACAACCTTAAACACAACTAGATAGGTGCTGTCAACTTTCCGGATCAGATTCAAGTGAAGAAAACATACAGTTGAGGATACCAAATCTTTCTGCAATCCAGAGTCAAACAACCAACCTTCACAGGGAATTAGAATGCACATGCCCCAAGTATTTGTTCATGCCAAACCTACCAATCCATTCTAAGTTAACCGGTTAAACTTTTGGTGGTCATTCTTGTGATCTGGTCTTGCCCGAGTTACTTGACTCGATTTACCTACTGAGACTTCAATCCTGGAGTTCCTGCACAGCCTTTATGCTTTATTTATTTAGGAAATCTCTCTCTTTTTTTTTTTTTTATATGGGATGTAAATGGACCAACCTACAGGGGTGTTATTCAACCTTATCTCTCCACTGCCTTATACCTCAACCCTTATTACTCCAACAGTTTGGGACTTTTTGTGGTGGTTCCTTGCTGTTACCCCTAAGGTTTCGGTTGATCCATTCCCTAAGATTTTTTTTTTTTTTTTTTAACAAGCAAGCAGGCTGTGAATGGGTACCACAAAGGAAGTCTCAGATTTACGGCATTTCTCATCTAATTGTAGCTCAGGACTAGACATAGCTCACAACAGTGGATTAGTCATGCCAAATTTTAAGATTTATGTTCTAGGCATTCACTTCCACGAGTGGCATTGTTCATGTGTGTGAGTGAGTGTCAGCCATTTTTCTTCATGCATCAGACATGGTATCAAAAAGTGGTTTAGCAAAATTGTTTTTCAAAATCATTATCATCCTAGACTGTTGACAGCTCCTTAGAAGATTTTCATTACAGAGTCAATCCAGACATGAACCTAATGGACCTAAATGGCATTGTCCTGACATTGACCGGCCTAACCAAAAACTAACTACAACTCCCCCAAACTTATCCTAAGCATTGTCCCCAATGCTTAACAACACCAACCCGGCAACAACAATAGACAGAAAACAAAAAATACAGAAAACAACACATGAAACATTAAATAGGCAACAAATAAATTGCTGATTAAGGGAAGCAGAACAGCACTTCCCTGAGTGTTCATTGAGGCATTCCGTGAAGTGGGTGGACTGGCGGATCATGCGGCATTGGGCAGTTTTCAGGGCATCCAATGCACTTGTGCATTTCCTGCAGGAATTTCTCCGTCCTCATCTGGCATTGGTGGACGTAATCCAGGATGAACCTGCTCTGCTTGTTGAAATCCCTCTGCTTCAATTGTCCAGTGGAAGTGGGAGTGGATGTTGTTTGTCCCGCCCATGCGGCACCTGGGGGTTTCTGGTCCAGCTTATGCATCCTCAATGGTTGCTGCAAGTTGCTTTCTGCGTCGGTGTGCAGGAAGGTCACCCCTGCCCTTTTGCATAGCATGGTGACTATAACTGGGAAATACCAGCTCTTCACCTTTGGATCAATGATGCATCGGGTGAGTTGCTCCCGGATGACTGAGGCTGCATCAAATGGTGTGTCTGTGGGAATGGCATATAGCAGTAGAGCCATCTCGTAGGTGACCTTAGCAGTGTAGGATGTTGGCATCAGATTGCAGCAGATGAAATGGTGCCACAGATGTAATTCAGGCGTTTGCAACGCGTTGGCTGGAAATCCCAAAGGGTTTTCTTGCTCATCCATCTCCCAGCTTGTGCCCTCCTTTGCCAATCTGGACAGAATGGCCTGTTCCAGCGGTTGATTTGGATGCAGGGCAGCCAGGTTTCTCTGTAATCTGTGCTTATTCTTGGTAATTTCCAGATGGCTCTGATGGCCTCTGTGCTGCAATTGACGCTGATGCCTCTGACGAACACTCCATCTCTGGGAGCAGTGTGGAAGTTGCCGTAAAATTCTTGCACAATCTGGATCCGTGGCTTGATAGGTGGTTTGGAGAAGGTCTCCCAGCCGTGGCGCTTGATGTAGGCAAAAGCTGCGCCATCTTCACCGATTCCCCTTTCTGGGATGAATTTTCGCCTTATGTGTTTTAAAAAGAAATCCCAACCCTTCTTCCTTGGAAATAACCTGCGTTCCCATTCATCTGTGATGGCATTAAGGGCTTGTTCTTGCAGCGCCCTTGGTGGTTGTGGAGGTGGTGGTGGGGTGGGTTCTCTGGCAGGGGATGCTGGTGGAGTGGGCGTTCTTTGCCGTTCAGGAGAGGGCGAGGATGAGGAGGATGATATCCTTCTCCTTGTGTTGGATGCGTTTTTGCGGGCAGCAGCCTTCCTCCTTGCCGGCGGCATTTGAGGCCCTCTCTGTTACACCTTTTGAAATCTGTTGGGGTGGCAATTTCATTGTCCGATCCTGCAAAAATTAGAGTAGAACATTGTCAGCCATACAAAAGCAAAACGTATGGGTTGCCTCCCATAAAGCGCATTGGTTTTAAGTCTCATGCCAGACTTCAAAAGAAAATTCAGTAAAGTTCCTTTAGGACCAGAACTTGATAGTTCTGTCCTTTACTCCCTTCTGTCCATCCAAGGTATGGCTTAAGTCTCTGACTATTGACCAAAAAGGTGTTGCCATTTTGTGGATTCATGATCTCCACTGCTCCATGAGTTAGGACCTTGTTGATTTTGTAGGGCCCGGTCCATCTTGACTTCAATTTCCCTGGAAAGAATTTCAGCCTGGAATTGTACAACAAGACCTCTTGTCCTTCTTGGAAGTTCTTCTTGACAATGTGTTGATCATGGTAAGTCTTAGTTTTCTCTTTGTAGACTCTGGACGATTCGTATGCCTCTAGTCTGAATTCCTCCAGTTTATTCAACTGAATCAATCTTAATTCCTTGCTTTTGCCCGGATCAAGATTCAGTTCCTTGATAGCCCAGTAAGCCTTATGTTCCAACTCTACTGGCAAGTAGCATGCTTTCCCATAGACCAGTTTGAATGGAGACATACCAATGGGAGTCTTGTATGCTGTCCGGTATGTGCATAAAACTTCATCCAGCCTTGAAGACCAATTCCTCCTGGTAGAATTAACAACCTTTTCCAGGATTCTTTTCACTTCCCTGTTTGACACTTCTGCTAGCCCGTTTGATTGTGGATGGTATGGTGTTGATACCTTGTGCCTGCTTCCATATTTCTTTACCATGGCTGCAAATGACTTGTTACAGAAGTGTGATCCTTCATCACTGAGTATCATCCTGGGTGTACCAAACCTGGCGAAAATGTTTTTTCTTAGAAACCTGAGAACAGTTTTAGCGTCATTGTTCTTTGCAGCTACAGCTTCTATCCATCTTGAAACGTAGTCCACTGCCAGTAGGATGTAGGAGTTCCCAAAGGATGACACGAAGGGACCCATGAAGTCTATTCCCCACACATCAAACAGTTCCACTTCAAGCACGTTCTGCTGTGGCATCTCATTTTTCCAGGAAATATTTCCTGTCCTTTGGCATCGGTCACAGCTTTTGACAAACTCTCTTGCATCTCTGAACAGGGTTGGCAAGTACAGTCCAGCTTGTAGAACCTTGATTGCCGTCCTTTGACCGTTGAAATGTCCACCATAGGGTGAATTGTGGCATTTGTGTAACACCTCTGTGAATTCAGATTCCGGAATGCACCTTCTGATCAATTGGTCTGCACATCTTTTGAATAAGTAGGGTTCATCCCATAGGTAGAGTTGAGCATCATGCAAGAATCTCTTGCGTTGCTGTGGGGTGAGATCTGGGGGAATAACACCGGTAACAACAAAGTTAGCAAAATCGCAAACCGGGGCTCATTACTGTCACTCTCATGAGTGTGCTGTCACTCGCGAGTGACTCATCGAGAATTTTTCGAGATTGGAGTTGTGTCTTCGGAATTTCTTCAAGCCTTGACGGATGGTCGCTACTTGATTCTCAGCACCCTTCGTCTCTTATCTCCAAATCAAATTCCTGCAACAACAACACCCATCTAATCAACCTTGGTTTAGACTCTTTTTTGTTGATCAAGTACCTGATGGCTGCATGGTCGGTATAGACTATGACTCTCATCCCTAACAAATAAGCTCTGAATTTGTCAAATGCAAATACAATTGCCAGCATTTCCTTCTCTGTAGTGGTGTAGTTGACTTGTGCGGAGTTAAGGGTTTTACTAGCATAGTAAACCACATGTAACACCTTGTTCCTTCTTTGTCCAAGTAAAACACCAACTGCAAAATCACTTGCATCACACATTAGTTCAAAAGGTTGTGACCACTCGGGTGTGATGATCACAGGTGCGGTGATGATTTTGTTTTTCAATTCAGTGAATGCATTTAAACAGGATTCATCAAAAATAAAAACAGTGTCTTTTTCAAGCAAATTGCACAAAGGTTTAGAAATTTTCGAAAAATCTTTAATGAACCTCCTGTAAAAACCAGCATGGCCTAGGAAACTTCTCACTCCCCTGACTGTGGTTGGTGGGCTGAGCTTCTCAATGACTTCAATCTTTGCCTTATCCACTTCAATTCCCTTTTGCGAGATCTTATGCCCCAAGACAATTCCTTCAGTTACCATAAAATGGCATTTCTCCCAGTTGAGAACCAGGTTGGCTTCTATACATCTTTTCAGTATCAGCCCAAGGTTGTCCAAACATGCATCAAATGACTTACCAAAGACCGAGAAATCGTCCATAAAGACCTCAATTATGTCTTCCACCATATCAGAGAAAATGGCCATCATACATCTTTGAAAAGTAGCCGGTGCATTGCACAGTCCAAATGGCATTCTCTTGAAAGCAAATGTGCCATAAGGGCAGGTGAAAGTCGTCTTCTCTTGATCATCGGGGTCTATGGCAATCTGGTTGTAACCTGAGAAACCATCAAGGAAACAATAATACATGAATCCAGCTAATCTATCCAACATTTGATCAATAAAAGGAAGGGGAAAGTGGTCCTTTCTGGTAGCTTTATTAAGCTTTCTATAGTTCATGCACACTCTCCATGAATTGTTCAGCCTTGTTGGGATTAGCTCCTGGAGGTCATTCTTTATCACTATGATTCCTCCCTTCTTGGGCACGTACTGCACTGGACTCACCCACTTGCTGTCAGATATTGGGAAGATAATCCCTGCATCCAGCAGCTTGATAATCTCCTTTTTCACCACTTCCTTCATGACTGGGTTGAGTCTTCTTTGTCCTTCGATGGTTGGCTTGGCATCATCTTCAAGCAGGATTTTGTGCATGCATATGGAGGGGCTGATGCCCTTAATGTCAGCAATTGACCACCCAATGGCTTCTTTGTGCAATCTCAGTACTCTCAGCAATTTGTCCTCTTCAGTACCTGTAAGCATAGAACAAATGATCACAGGTAAGGTGTTACTTGCTCCAATATAGGCGTACTTTAAATGTGAGGGCAAAGGATTAAGTTCGAGATGAGGTGGTTCTTCAATTGAAGGTTTGAGGCACCTCCTTCCTTGGTCAGGTTTATCAGTTCAAAGGGTTGCTGTGTAGGATGCCACTTGGGGGAGTGGTTCAGGTAGCTCAGGCAAGTGGCCCTGTACTCATCCCCTCCTTCCTGTTCCTCATTATAGTCTGGGCACCACAGTTCCTTGAGGAGATCGTCTTGCAGTAATTCTTCCGTCACTGCTTCCTCTGCTTCTACATCTCTTACCATGTAGCAGTCATGGACTTCAGTGGGATATCTCATATTTTTGAAGATGTTGAAGGTAACCTTTTCCCCATCAAAATGCAGTGTGATTTCTCCCTTTTTCACCTTAATGATTGCATCGCTTGTTGCCAGAAAAGGTCTCCCCAAGATGATGGGTACATCCTTGTCTTCTTCCATGTCCAAAACCACAAAATCGGTTGGGTAAACAAAGTTACCAACTTTCACAAGAGCATCATGTAAGATTCCTTTTGGGTAAGTCAGAGATTTGTCTGCCAACTACAAGGTCATATTAGTAGGTACCAGAAATTTGTCCAGATCAAGGGATTTGAATACATACAATGGCATGAGATTTATGCTTGCCCCAAGATCTAGCAATGCTTTTGAAAATTCTCTGATTCCTACAGTGCAAGGAAGAGTGAAACTACCCGGATCTTTTAGCTTAGGTGGTAATTTTCTCAGGATAGCTGCACTACATTCTTCATTTAGAGTGACAAAAGCAGAGTTATGCATTTGTGGCTTATTCGCCACCAAATCCTTCAAGTACTTAAAGTATTTAGGCATTTGTTTAAGTGCATCAACAAGTGGTACATTAATATGTATACTTTCTAAATTCTGAATAAACCTGTTGAGTCCTTCATCCATTTTTGCTTTCTTCTGTCTTACTGGATATGGTGGCGTTGGAGCTGGCTGTGGTGGTTCCTGAATTGGTGCTGGAAATTGAATTCCCTCCATTCCAGGTTTTTCAGCGGGTTGCTCCTGTTCAACCATATCATCATTATCAGATATTTGCTCAGAGAAAGTTTCATTTTTACCTGCAGGGTCACTCGCAGGAGTGACTTCTTCACTTGGCTGATTGAGTTGCTTTCCACTTCGGAGAGTGACAGCCTTTGCTTGCTCTTGGTCATTCCCCTTGGGGTTCACAATTGTGTCACTGGGCAGGCTCCCCGATGGTCTTTCAGCATTTTGTTTTGCAATCTGGGCCAACTGATTTTCCAAACTTTTACAAGACACCGCCAAACTCTTGATTGCATTTTGTACAGAAATCCATTCATCTTCCCTTGGTATGTATTGTTGGTTAGAACGTTGCTGATTCTGATAGTTGGGAAGCTGACCATCTTGTCTGTGGAATCCTGGGGGTTGAGCAGACCTTTGATAATTTCCTTGTTGTGGAGCATTGTTCCAGTTGGTCTGTTGTTGATTTCTCCAATTGTTGAAGGTGTTGAATCCCCCTGCATTGCCCTGTCTGACAAACTGGACAGCTTCCATTTTGGAAGGGCAGTCATCCAGACTGTGGAATCCATCACATAATACACATACTTCTGCCTTGGATTTGGACAGCTCACTCCTGAGCTTAGTCATTTCGTTCATCATAACAGCCATTTGAGCTTGCAAATGTGTACTGGGATCAAGTTCCATCATCCCTGGCTGTTTTGAAATTGCCCTTGGATCAGATTGCCATCGTGAATGGTTGGTGGTTATATTGTCGAGCAATTGCCTTGCTGCATCAACTGGCTTCATCATAAATACACCACCAGCTGCAGCATCAAGGGAATCTCTTGTAGTTGGTAGCAGACCATTGTAGAAGATGCTCAGTTGAAGATGCTCTTCCAAACCATGCTGAGGGCATTTTCTGACCATTTCTTTCAATCTTTCCCATGCTTCATAAAGCGTTTCTGTTCCATGCTGCTTGAAGTTCATTATTGCTGTTCTGAGTTGTGCAGCTTTTGCAGGTGGAAAGAATTTTGTTAGGAAACACTGCCTTAACTCTTCCCAAGTGGAAATGGAGTTGTTAGGTAATGTGTTGAACCATGCTTGGGCTTGATCCTGCAATGTAAAAGGGAATAGTCTCAGTCTAATGTCATCATTAGATAAGCCTTGAATTTTAAAAGTACTGCATAAACGCAGGAAACTTCGGATGTGATTGTTAGGATCTTCATGAGGTAATCCATGGAATGGGCAGGCTGATTGAGTCCATTGGATCATCTGTGGCTTGAGCTCAAAATTGGTTGCTTCAACATCAGGGAACACTAGAGGAGATTGGACTTCTTCTTGCTGTGGGATGAAGAAATCTCTAAGCAGTCTTTCTGGTCGGTTTTGTTGATCCGCACCAGGGTTCCTATTGTTCTCCGGATTGCCACCTTGGTTAGCCATTTCAGATGAACCTTCTTGGTTGTCCTGTTGCGCCCGGTTCTGCCTTCTTCTTGCCGCTCTGGTTCTACGGATGGTAGCTTCAATTTCTGGGTCAAAAACAGGTTCACTTCGTTGGTGCCTTCTAGTCATACACCAAAGAAAAGAAACTGGAAGCTTAGTGAGGTAACCAGAGAAGAATTTTTATATATATATACAAACAAAAACAACAAATTTTTGGAGGTTTTACGCCGTCCCAGGCAACGGCGCCACTTTCTGGTGCTTGCCGAGTTCACCAAAAAAAAAAGATATATATTACTAGCTTGGATTATGAGTTTTGTAGATAGTGGAAGCTAGGTCGATCCCACGAGGACAGCTAATTACCAAATTTGTTGTAAAGAAAAACTGTCAGTCAACAAGATGTCACTCAGGAGAATAAAAACAGTCACTCAGGGGAATGGAGGCCAGGGGTGTTCTTCTCCTCTTCCTGCTGTTGTAGTTGTTTTATTAGCACTGTAATGGTTGAGTTCTTGTTCATTCAGCTCACTTATAACTCTAAGTCAGTTCCCATTTTTCCTAGAGTCATCTTTGTAACCTTAACAACCTATTTTCCAATGATTGATTCCAGCTACAAAGTCATTAAGTTCTTAGGCCTTCAAGAATGCTTATGTTAACTAAGTATATTCCTATCTTAGTTAAAACCATAGACTGTTACCTCTATGTCATAAGTTAAAGTTGAAACAATCCAAACCAAGTTTATCCTTCCAGATCTCCCTTAGTTCTAGCATGCAGTCAATTTAGTGATCAAGTAAATGAATGTAGAAAAACTTTCAACCATAAAACAATGAACAAAACCAGTGCTTTGACAACTACAACATCAGTTGAGGAGAATAACCCCTGGAAACTGTTTAGCTACTCATACGAATAAATGCTACATCTACTACATCAAAGGACATCATAGAAGTATGCATAATAAATAAAGTTCAAGCTTATCAAGAGATGAGAAGAAAGCTTGTGCAGTTTCTGAGTCACTCCTGGGAGTGGAAGGGTCCACTCGTGGAACTGAAGAAGAAACTGGGTTGCTATTCTTCAACTTAGCTTCCTCACTGAGTTGTTGCTGCTTCTTCTTCTTTCTTGTCTCCTACCTGGAGTTTTTCTGAATGTTTTTGCAACTAAGAAGCTAACTAGAGACTGATAGAGATATATCCGTCTGAGAGTGCCATTCCCCTTCTTTATAGTACTTTGCAACCGGTGTCTTCATCATGAGGACCTCCCCATGCTTGGAGTTGTTTAATCCTTCCAATGTCTTGAGCCTGCAATCCAACTTGGCCGTTCCTTTTCTTTCTTCCAGCAGTAGCCGCTTTGCTCTCATTGATCGCGGTGGTGGGTGGGATTGCAGTGGGGACAGCATGCTCTAGGAGGGAGCAAGGTTATTAATGACAAGATGCTTCTTGTCTAAGAGCCTTCTCTTTCGTCCAGCTCAGCAATCTTGCCTCAGCAGCCCATAATTTGCTCCTTTGGCTTCCAATTTTCAGCAATTATTCAGTCTGGTCCTTTCCTAACAATAACATGAAAATGAGCTAAGTAATTTGCATCAATGTTAGGAAATACCCCCAATTGTTCATCAAATATAAAGTTAAGTGTGATGCTTTTATGTAACAATTTAACCATTATCAGGTAACGCTCAAAATCAGATCGACATCACTCCCTCGAGAGGCTGAAGTGAAAAATGGGTTGATGGCCCAGAACAGTAAAGGGCACGAAGGGAAGTCTACTTAAACTTTGGGTGCAAATGGTGAAATTAACAAAAATTGCAGGGAACAACAAAACAATCGCCATCATCTTCCTCCCCAAAAGTTTAAAAGAGATCCCTAACCCTCAATTTTTGGTAGAAGAATTCCACAACCACCAACCTCTCGCAAAAATTTGGAATTCATGGCCCCCAGGCAAAAAGTAGCAGCCAAAAAGATAAACAACAAAAAGCTAGGCTTTGGGGTTATGCAAGAAGCACCTGCACCGCTCCCACAACCACCAGTCATTCAATAAAAGGCTGCACAAAAGGCATTGAGGACCAAATTCGATCCTGCATTGTTCTTTTCTGAGGTTGCCTAGAACTTCTTTGAAAGGACCAGGAATCGGCCGAGGATAGTAAAGAGAGGAGTGGACACTGAGTGTGCACCAGCATTATACATTTCGTTGTACAGATGGACAAGGCTGGCTAATCCTCTAATGGAGCCGAGGATGAATGCAGTAAGGAAAATCTACAACAATCTGACAGAGGCAGAAGGAGATGTGGTGTATGTGAGAGGCAGGAATGTGGACATCAGCCCTTCCGCAATTAGAACCGCATGGAGCTTTCCAATGGTGGAAGTGGACCTAGAGAAGGCACTAAGGAATCCGCACAAAGATAGAAGCTTAGAAGATGTTCTCCTCAATGAGCTCTGTGAAGATGAGGACGGCGACTTGAAGTGGGAACTCACAAAGAAGGGAACCCCTTACCATTTTCCTTACAGCAAGCTCCTTCCAGAAAGCAAGTTGTGGCTCCACTTCATCTGCTCCAACATTATGCCTATAAGACATCAATTGACTCAATGAGTCACTGATGTTAAAGTTAAAAGCTGGTACCTTCCCTTGTTGGTAACAATGTTGATGGCTAGGTCTGGTGTGACATTCACTCTAGAGGATATCCAATTGCCTATACCAAGACTTTGGAGTTATAAGAGCCACCTGCAAAGCTTTACGACGAGCCAGCACCAGTGCCACATTGCAGAAGGAATGATTTTTCCAAGCAGCAGAGCTATATGCTTGATTACATCCATGAGGAATTCCAACGTATCAACATGAAGCTCAAGCACATTCATGATAAACTGGAATGCTCAAGTTCCTGCAAAGAAATGGATGATAGTCCACCGCATCCCTTTCAAGGGATGAACCCTTAATCACCTAGGGGAGTATGCTGTTTTCTTTTTCTTTTCTTTTCTTTTAGTTTCTGTTTCTTTTAATTAGGATTGTTATTTTGTTTTTCTATTTTGAGTCTATGCATCTAGAGTCCGTAGGATAGATAGAGTCCACTTTGTATGATGATTTTTCTGATTAACAGTTGAATTGAATGCTAAGTGTTTGTGTTTGTTCTTCCCTATTCTCTGTGTTTAACGGCATTGAGGATAATGCTTTTTTTAAGTTTGTTGGAGGGATTTGTATTTTTTGCATATTTTAAGTTTTGACAGGATCGAATTTCGAAAAATCTAAAATTTTGTTTTTTAAAATTTGTGTGCAACTGTAAACAAGTTTGTGTACATACAATGTCAAAAGTCTATGATGATTCAAAAATGTGCGGGGAATTTTTGAATTTTTAAACACTTGTTGATTCACTTAAAGTCAGTCTCGTAGTTCTTCATTTTCTCAAGCACAATATGTCACTTGCCATAGTGAGAGTTCTGAACATAATGTAAGAATTTGAATGCCTTAATTACATTGTTGTGATCTTAAACTGGAGTCCACTTGTCTGAAACCTGGGGGGACTGTAAACCTGAGTGAAGACTAAGGCAGCCCTTCGCATCATGGCAGACTCTGTAAGAGCCTATGGTGGTCTGTAAAAGCCTAAAAACCTTGGGAAAGGGGATCGTATGTGGTTGAAATGTGCTGAAAGGCAAAATTCTGAAATGAGGGAAGTTAGGAAGACTGTCTAATGAGGCAGTACTACCCCTGAGTGTTTAGGCTTCGCAAATAAATAGAGTCCTCAGGCCTGGTGAGGAAATATGGGAAAAATGAATAAACTACCCTAAGTTGCTGAGCCACTGTGAGAAATCACTATAGAGAGTAAGTGGAAATATGCTCTGGTGAAATGCCCTAAGTTGCTAAGCCACTATGAATTAATATTAGATGTAAATATGCTCTGGGTAGGGGCCTGAGTGGGAAAGATCCAGAAGAAAAGCCATATGGACAAGGAGAAAAAGGGTTGAGGGAGAAATAAGATGCATCCAATGTTGCTACAGAATTTGTGAGGAAGTCCTTAGAGTCTAAAACCCTCAGTTAGAATACCTTAGTTGATGGCATGCAGAAAAGAGGTACTGATCACAATAATATCCACTTGGTCTTAAATTGGTTAAATCTTAGAATGGATGATAGGTAAAACATGAACTCTGGCTGTGACATATGCACACACAAATTGAAGAACTGTAATGCTGTCTTTCTGTGATTAACAATGGTGTATAATCTGTCCAGTAAGGGACTTGAATCTGAGACTAACATTGATACAATGTTGCATTTACTTCTGTTCATTTTGCCACATTCTTTTTCGATCAATATCATCACTCTTATCCATGAAAATTCAAAAATAACACTTCTTCACTCTGAGTCAGTCTTACTATGTCTAGGTCAATACGAATGTAGCTTGAATCTGTTTTCTAGAAGATCAGCAAAACTCTGAGTTTGGGGTCTGTTGCTTGAGGACAAGCAACACTTCAAGTTTGGGGGTATCTGATAACATAAAAATATATACCCTTTTAGCAGGCATTTCTTACTCATTTCTAATTACAATTTAGTGTCAATTAGTTAGGATTAGTATACTTTTGGGGTGATTTTGCAAGTCAGGAATCTCAGAGGGCCAATGTGGAAAATTAGCATAAAAGAGGACCAAATTGCACAAAAAGGCATCAGAAAGGGCTGGAATAGAAGCTACTAGAAATTGGGCTGTTGGAAGGTCAATCAGAGCTGGAGCAAGTGGAGAAATCCTTGCTAACGAAGGAAGAATTGCAACAGAAAATCACAACTTGGAAGAATCTGTAGCAGCACACTCAATTGAGAGGAAGAAGGGCAGCTGCCCTGCTGCCAGATTGCTGCAGCAGTAGCTGTTGCTGCTATCAATCAAAGAGGAGTCATGAGCTGAAATCTTGGTTCTCATGGAAGGAAATTCCTTTGCCATCACTGCAAGTTGTTGCTGTTGCAAGTGGAAGAAGAGAAAGAGGGAATAAATGTGATAAACAGCAACTGCAATTCTGCTACTACCAACTGATGCTGCTGCTGAGTTGATGGATTGGCTGCTGGAGATGGGTGAGCAATGGCATAGCAAGTGTCCTAGGAAACAAGGAAGAAAAGGGCAGAAGATTCAGGCTAAATTGGAGGCTGGAAACACAATGATGGAAGGAAGAATGCTGCTGATGCTGCTGCTTACAGACTGCTGCAAATTGAGCTGTGAAGAATAAAGAATGAAGAAATGGAGGTTTGCAGATGCGAATGGTGAGAAGGCGCCGGAGAAAATGACTAAGGAGAAGCAACAATGATGAGTAGAAGATGGTTGATTGTGGCTGAAGAAGAACGGAGCTAACCAGAGAAGACAGCAACTTGTCAATTGGATAGACAAATTATCTTCGTAAGTTCTTGTTTGATGGTTGAATTAACGAAATTTGTTTCATCTACGAGATTGCTATCACTAGGACTCTTTATTCTTTCTGGAAGGAATTATAAAGATATATAAGTGCCTGATCTACAAGAGTATTGAATAAAAAATGGATCATAAAGGTAGGAAGGTGATTGACCCTTCTACCTCTTCACCCTGTCAAGTGACTATTCTCACTCTCCCAAGTGATAATCTATGTTACTTTCTTTCTTTTCTGCACTTTAATCAGATTTTGAGTGGTTGACTGCCGTCTCTGTGGAACGACCTTGCTTACCACTAGCTGTTAGTTTTAAGTAGGTTTATAAATATTTCTTTTGGGGAAGCACTAAACGACACTCATCAAAAGTGGTGTCGTTGTTGGGGATGGTGTTAAAAATCCTTGAAATCTGATTTTAGTGTTCTTTGTTTGTTCTTTTTAGTTTTCTGTTTTTAATCAAATTTACTCACTCAAATCACAAATCTTGCTATTGTTATTCTTTGTGTTTTGATTACTGGTTTATGACTAGAAGCAATCCATCAAGAGAGCTAAGTTTTGATCCAGAAATTGAAATCACGGCAAGGAGATCTAAAGCCTTGCGAAACAGACAAGTTGCTGCCCGTGTTCTTAAAGACTAGAAGCAGATGGCAGAAGTGGCCATAGTTGATCAACCTCAAGAAAGAGAGCTACAACTAGCTCCACCCAGACTGCTAAGAGATTATTTTGTACCCTAGGAGGAGGAAGTTCAAACTCCATTGGTGTCTAATGATGTTGCAGCAGAGAATTTTGAGCTCAAAACTCAAATGATTCAATAGGTTGCTTGTCCTTTCTACGGCCTGCCTAGTGAAGATCCCAATGAGCACATCAGAAAATTCATGAGATTGTGCAGCACCTTCAAGATTCAAAGTTTGTCCAATGACGAGGTTTACGTGAGGCTGTTTCCATTCACATTGCAGGATTTAGCTGCAAAATGGTTGGACACACTGCCTAGACAGGCATTCCTTACAAAATTCTTCCCACCTGTCAAAGCTGCTGCTTTAAGATCAACCATCATGACTTTTCAGCAGCATGGGACAGAGACTCTTTATGTGGCTTGGGAAAAATTTAAGGATCTGATGAGGAAGTGTCCTCAACATGGTGTAGAAAATCCAATGCAGCTGTGCATTTTCTACAATGGGTTGCAGCAAGCCTCTAGAGAATCACTTGATTCATCATCTGGAAGAGCATTCATGATGAAACTTGTGGAAGAAGCAATCCAATGGAGAATATGTGTACTAACCATTTCAGATGGCAGAAGGAGCCTAGAGCTACAACTAAGAAGGCATGAGTGTTGGAGCAGGATGCTACAACTCACCTGCAAGCACATATGGCAACCATCTCCATTGAAATCTCAAAGCTAAGAGCTGACCTCAACAAACCAAAGGTTGATGTATGTGAAATCAGCAGAGGATCTCACCCTAGCTCTACCTGTCAGGCCACTAAGGAAGAAATTCAGTTCGTGAAGTAAGGAAATCACAGAGGCTTCAACAATTACAGCAATTGGAGGCCACAGAGAGCAACAATTGGACTAATCAGCAGTCGATCTACCAGAGATCAGCTCAACCACCTAGATTTCATAATCAACCATTCAGAATCTAGGTAAGATATGCCCTTAGTAATCTTGATTTTACATTGAGGAATTGCAGGACCAAATCGCATCGATGGCTAGACGGGTGATCGACAGCACTAGGGGAGAGGATTCAATGAAAATCAAACAGGCCAACGCAATCACACTGAAAAGTGGAAAGCAGCTGCAAGGACCTAGTGCGGCTGTCCCTGGGAACAGGAGCAAGGAGAACCAAGAGGGAGAGTCACCATTTAAAGAAACCAAAAAAGGAGACAACCAGGAGGAACAGAACACCCCTGCCATTGACTTAACCGAGGAACAACAACCGTTAAGGCGACCACCTCCATATGAGCCTAAATTACCATTCCTAGTACGATCCAAAGAAGAATGCAAAAGTTGGAATGAAGAAATTTGTTCAGAACCTGGAGAATCTCCACATCAATGTTTTCTTGATAGATGCTCTGCACCAGATGCCAAAGTACTTCAAGCACCTAAAGGAGCTGGTGACAAGTAAGCCAAGGATCCATGACTGCTTATTCATTACTCGAATGAGGAATGCAGTGCAGTGCTTCAAAAGAAGCTACCTACAAAACTCAAGGATCCAGGGAGCTTTACTCTGCCATGTACAGTAGGGAACATGAGTATCAAGAAGGCCCTACTAGATTTGGGAGCAAGCATTAATCTAATTCCCCTATTGGTTTTCAAAACATTAGAAATCGATGAGATGCTAACTCCCAACAACATCACTCTACAGCTGGCTGACAGATCACTTACCTACCCAAAAGGTGTGATTCATGATATTTTGGAAAAAGTTGCAACATTCATATATCCAGTAGATGTCGTGGTGCTCGATATGGAAGAAGATATAGATGTCCCCATCATCCTTGGAAGACCATTCCTAGCAACGTGTGATGCCGTGATTGAAGTCAAGAAGGGAGCAGTCACCTTACAGTTCAATGGAGAAAAGGTAACCTTTACTATCTTCGATAGCATGAAATTTCCTGCGGAAAAACAATAATGTTTCAGGGTTGACGCTGTCAAGATGGCCATAGAGGAAGAGTGTGCAGTCCATGCCGAACCAGATGAATGTCTAAGGTTTTTAATTCAAGGAGAAGTGGAGGAGACACAACCCCCAGCAGTAGAGCAAGAGGAGGCAGTCACTTTGGCAAGTTTCCTTGATTACTCGCCAAAGTGCTCTGTCAAGAAGCAACTGAAATCTTGCATATGACCAAGGAAAAAAGGAGCCTCAAGCCATCTATCGAAGAGCCGCCGATGATAGAGCCATTGCCAGCTCATCTTAAGTATGTCTACTTAGGAGAAGGTAACACCCTACCTATAATCATCTCATCCCACTCTCACAACAGTGCAAGAAGATCGATTGCTTGGAGTGCTGAAGAATACAAAATAGCAATCGCGTGGACAATTGCTGACATAAAAGGCATTAATCCCTCGGTGTGCATGCACAACATATAGTTGGAAGAAGGTGTCAAACCAACTATCGAAGGACAGAGAAGGTTAAATCCAGCAATGAAGGAGGTCGTGAAAAGGAAAATAATCAAGTTACTAGAAGCAGCCATCATCTATCCAATCTCGGATAGCAATTGGGTGAGCCCTGCAATGTGTGCCTAAGAAAGGAGGAATGACAGTTATCAAGAACGACTAGAATGAGCTGATCCCCACCTGAGTGGTCAGTTCTTAGAGGGTGTGTATGGATTACAAGAAGCTGAACAAGGCAACCAGAAAGGATCACTTCTCTTTACCTTTCATCGACCAAATGTTGGACCGGTTAATAGGTCACCAATATTATTGTTTTCTTGATGGATTATCAGGGTACAACTGAATTCTTATTGCACCAGAAGACCAGGAGAAAGCAACGTTTACATGTCCTTATGGCACCTTTGCATTCAGAAGGATGCCATTCGGCCTATGTAACGCTCCTGCAACCTTCCAGCGCTGTATGATCTCACTCTTTTCAGATATGGTAGAGGACATCATAGAGGTATTTATGGATGATTTTTTAGTTTTTGGTAATTCTTTTGATAACTGCCTCCATAATCTAGGGAAAGTCATGAAAAGGTGCATTAACACTAATCTAGTCCTGAACTGGGAAAAAATGTCATTTCATGGTGACCGAAGGAATAGTCCTTGGTCATAAAATTTCTTTCAATGGAATTGAGGTTGACACAGCCAAAGTAGAAGTCATTGAGAAAATGGATCCTCCCAGATCAGTCAGAGGAATCCGAAGCTTTCTCGGCCATGCAGGATTTTACAGAAAGTTTATTCAGGATTTCTCAAAAATCTCTAAACCACTCTGTAACTTTTTGGAAAAGGATGCAGCAGTCATCTTTGATGAGGATTGATCATAACCCCTGATTGATGAGAATCATGTAGCCTTCCATGGTGATTCTCCTAGTGAGGGGAATGAACTAGTCCTTCATTCTAGTTTTGGAATGCCAAGTTTACTTTGCAGGCCAATCAAAGAAGAAAGGATGGATCTTGACTACCTATGTGATAGGGAGTTGGTTCAAGAGAGCTATGATCAAGAGGATGAGAATGTCATTAACTTTGGGGTTCAAACCAAAGGAGATGATGACCTCATGGAAATAAGTGCTCAAGAGTATCAAGAGAGTTTGACTCTAGGTGCTCCATGAAGATCATTGATCAAGCTAGTGAGAAGAGTCATTTAGGTTCTTGAATGGAGGGCCTATTCGATCAAAGTGTTCAAGATTGAGTCCATTGCTACACAATTGCATAGGTTGCAAACTATCTTAATTGTTTCAAGTGTTTTTCCAATCTTTTGGAGTCAATAAAGAGAATTCTACAAGTTTTGGAGTAAATTGGAGTTTTCTACAACTTAAGGGGCGTAAGACCAATATTCCACTTTTGGAAGGGCGTTCAAGACATTTTACTTCAACAATTTGGGAGCTGAATTTCGAGATTTAGTTGTTGTCTAAGTCTAGGAGTTATTTTCGAGTTTTATCTAGTTAGATAAGCCATGTAGGCTGAATAAAACTAGAGTGTTTTGACTAGGAGTCTTAGATTCCTTCTAGATATTATCCTACTTGAGGATAAGTCATTTAGATAAGGTTTCCTAAGATTTTAGATAGAGTCAAAGAGATCGAATACTCTTCTACTTCTACTCCTTGTGAGATAAGATTAGAGAGTCCTAATTGATCTTCTTCTATTGGTGCTGGCCAAAATTCTAAAGCCTATAAATAGGGGGCTTGGCCGAAATTTCAAAGCACCCTTGAGTGGTCATTTTTGTTGTCTCTTTTGAGAGTTCCTGTGAGGAATTTTTGTTAAATGGAGTGTCCATTTTTCGTGTCAAGTATGATTTAACCAAGAGGGTTTTCATCTTGTCTTGGATCTTTTGATCTTGCAGAAACCGTTCTTTTTCAAGTATGCTTCTTGATAGAATTTTTTTAAAACAAAACTTCTTATTATCATACTACTTCTAGTGGTTCGATTGATGAGCCTTTCTTTTGGCTTGGTGTTCGAATTTCATGATGAGTGTGTTCATGAGTTCCATTGTGGGGTTTGTCCTACTTTTGTTGGATGAGTTGTGCTTTGGCATAAGCATTTTGAGATAGTGTATGTGTTGCATATCTTTGGTTGGTTATGAAGATTACTAATCAATAGTATTCCTTCATAGTTGAGCATTGTTTGCTCCTACCTTTCTTGAGTCTCTTGAATGATGACTGATCGAGTATATTGAATGGTGTCCTTGCTATTCTTAGCGTGGGTTGTTGTTTAATTCGAATCTTTCATGGATAATGTGTTCTTTGCTTGGTTTTCGTTAAGGGATAGAATCACTTAGATAAACAATCGTCTTACTGTGAATTTTCTGCACTCTGTTGAGTTTCACGGGATAGACAAATTATCTTCGTACTTTCTTATTGATGGTTGCATTAACGAAATTTTGCTTCGTCTACGAAATTGCTATCACTGATGGTCTCAGCCATTTGAACTCATGTGCGATGCCAGTGACTTTGCAGTTGGGGTAATGCTGGGACAAAGAAGAGATAAGGTCCTTCATGTGGTATACTAAGCAAAACATTAAATACAGCCCAGGTAAATTATTTTACCACCGAGAAAGAAATGTTGGCTATTATTTTTGCTTTTGATAAGTTCAGTTCGTACTTGCTTGGAATGAAAGTGGTGGTATACACTGATCATGCTGCAATCAAGTACTTGGTCACCAAGAAGGATTCAAAACCAAGGTTGATTTGATGGATATTACTCCTACAAGAATTCGATATGGAAATCAAGGACAGGAAAGGGACTCTGAACCAGGTGGCAGACCATCTACCAAGACTGGAAGGGAAGCAAGAAGACTCAGAGCCGATTCAAGAGAAGTTCTCAGATGAGCAACTTTGGGGAGTAGAGGTGAAGCTTGCCCAAGTAACGGACAACAGACCCTGGTACGCTTATTATGCTAACTATATTGTTGGCAACATTGTTCCTGCAAATTTAAACAAGAAGCAAGCAAAAAGGTTCCTTCATGAGGCTAAATCATACTACTGGGAGGAACCTTATTTGTTTAAACTATGTGCGGATCAATTGATTAGGAGATGCAAACCAGCAGAGGAGATAGGAGCAATAATAGAAAAATGTCATTCATCCCCCTATGGAGGTCACTTCAGTGGGCAAAGGACTGCTGCTAAGATCCTACAATCAGGTTTTTTCTAGCCTACACTATTTGCGGATACTAAGAAGTTTGTTAAGTGTAGTGATAAATGCCAGAGATCAGAAAATTTGTCTTGGAGAAATCAACTGCCTCATGTAGTGATGTTAGAAGTGGAATTGTTTAATGTCTGGGGAATCGACTTCATGGGTCCATTTGTCCCCTCGAACAACAACACATGTATCATTCTTGCAGTAGACTATGTGTCTAAATGGGTAGAAGCAGCAGCAGTCAAATCTAGCAATTCCACAACAGTGATCAAGTTCTTAAAAAAGAATATCTTCGTTATATTTGGAACTCCTAGAGTCATCGTTAGCGACGAAGGATCGTATTTCTGCAATAAAAACTTCTCAGCACTAGTGCAGAAGTTTGGTATTCATCATATAGTGTCCACCATGTATCACCCTCAAATGAACAGTCAGGCTGAAGTATCCAACAGAGAAATTAAGCGTATATTGGAGAAAGTGGTATGCAGTACAAGAAGAGATTGGTCATTCAGGCTTGATGATGCTCTGTGGGCTAATAGAACACCCATAGGCATGTCTCCTTTCAAAATGGTCCATGGGAAGGCTTCTCACTTGCCTGTTGAGTTGGAACACAAGGCTTTCTGGGCGATTAAAGTACTTAATTATGAAACAGAGGCGGTACTGAGCAGAAGACTGTTACAGTTAATGAAATGGAGGAGTTCAGCAGAACTGCATATGAGTCATCCAGACTATACAAGGAGAGGACCAAAGCATATCATGACAGAAGAATAGAAAAGAAGCAGCTGGAGGAATGTCAGTTGGTTTTATTGTTTAACTGATGCGGATTTCTTACCAGAATACGCGGATGCTTGAAACATTCCAAGACTTGATGATCTTGCTTCCCAAATTTTATGAATCAACAAACAAAAAACAGGGATTTTGTGCTATCTAAGGAAGGAAATACATGAAAATAAAAGAAACGGATGAAAGAAGAGAAAGAAGGGTTTGGGGTTAACAACCATATCAGCCACCTCTCAGCTAACCCTAGCCTTACGATTATGACTAGAATGAGCGAACTAAGGCTCCAACAAAACGGTTAACTACTAGCTCCACCTAACAAACCTTTTAAGTTCAAAGGCACGCTAAAACAAAGATCCAACTTGAAAAGTTGTGCAATGCACTTATTCTCGCAAGAATAAGACAAACAAGGAGAGATCTCACAAGTTTATAAATAAAATTATTTATTATTAAAGTCATATAATATTCTCTCTCAAAACCACGACCAAGAGCTCTATTTATAGGCCAAGGAAGGGTCTAGGTCGGCCAAGGAGGAAGAGAAATCTGATTACAATTCTTATTCGGATTTCTTCGACTAGAAGTTTCCGAAAACATAAAAATTACGAAATAATTAAATAATTGCACATGCAACACTTATTTAATATTAAAATTATCCTAGAAATAAGTGAAAAAATGTGTGAGGGCCGAATTTAATAAGGCAAATTCAAAACCCAACACAAATAGGAAACAAAGCCCAGTCTAAAAAGGAAAACATAATAAAATATAATTTTTCTTGAATAAAAATTCTAATTCTCGTCCACCACCTTCGAAATCCTTCTTGGAGACGATTTGACATGCGGAAGGCTGAAAATCTTGTAAAACATCAAGAAAAATTGTTGAAAACCCAGTATTCAGAAATTAGGGTTCTGCCGTCGGCTTTGGCGTCGGGTGAAAGAAAGGTCGGCGAACTGCTGTCGACTTGTTTTTTGACTTTCTTCTCTCGGCCACAAAGTCAACGTGCATATTCATGCTTGATACGAACCATATTTTAGTTTTAATCTTCCATTATCTTTAATACCTACATAAACATGATTCCCTCCTTCCACTATGTGATCAAAATAAATGTACTGATCACCATAGTTAGGTATAATACTTAATGGACCATGTATTTTCACATCATTCACCCTTTCTTTGAAATAATTCGTCCTTGAATCGTGTTTCATGTAATTCAAAAGGAACAAATTCTTCATAGACTTCTTCTCTTGCTTCTCATATGGCCATTTGTCATCAACAATTAGAAACTCTCATAAGGGCTTTGGATCCAACAATTCTTGTGAAAATGAATCACCAATCTCTTCATATGGATTTTTGATATTGGGTCTTTTTTTCATCATAAACTTCAATGTCACAAGACATGCGAATAATCGGAGCGGAAATATAAAGGGTGATAGGAAAATTCTCAACAACTATGTCTTCGTTGCTTTTGGTTTCCGCCCATAGATTGGACATCATCATTTTTTGCTTTCTCATGTAGAATCAATGTCTTGCAAATAATGTCCTTAGGAGGAGGATGACATGAAAAATGGGCATCTCTACCTCGTTTAGGTGAGACAACTTCTTCACTATTAGGAATCCTCTCTTTCTCAAACTCATGTTGCCATTCTTCATATTCTGTCTTCTCTTCCAAAGCTTCAGGTCTTTGTAATTTTAACTCAAGTTCTTTTTTGTAATCCAAGACAAATTGTCTTATGACACTAGGATCAACCGAAGTGTCTTCAAACTTTGGACCAAAATAACCATGAAATCGCATTGTTGTTATGAGAACATCACACAACAAAGGTAATTGTGAAGGAAAGCACGGTCCTTGTATCTTATACTCGGTGCAATGAGAATAGATGCAACTTAATGGAGCAAAGAACAACAATACTAAGAGGGCCAAAAAGTAAGGTTATGATGTACTTGCAACACGATCTAAGAAGAACACAAATTTAGATCAAAGATTGTCACAAATACTATGCTAGACCTCGCACAAAAAGGCTAAAGAAATCTTGGAGCACAAATTCACAACACAAGCTTCGAATTAGAACCCTTAAAACTCGGCCAAATGACAATTTAGGGCTTATAGATGGTGAAAACCCTAGCCACCACACCTTAAATAAGGTAACCTTTTAATATACCTTTTGGACACAAGCTACTTTCCTTTATGTCTTTTTTTTTGTTATTTTTTTTAACTAACAAAAAAAACGTGGCTTAAGGGTTAAGAAACCCTATAACCGAAACCCTAATCCAAAAAAAAATAACAAGGCCGCAACTTCTCTTCTTCTTTTTTTCTCAAACAAGCTACTGCCTCTTCACTTTCCGTGGCCAAAATCAACAACTCAAACACCAAACAAGCAGCTCAATGTCCAACATGCTTGTTGTTTGCCCTCACGTTAAGACAAACTAACACACACCTCAAAATTTTCACCAAACAAACAACTCTATGGCCGAACCAACTAAACCAAACAAGCAGCTCTTAATTAATTTTTTTTTTCTGCCAAAACACAACAAAAGAACGGCCAAAACAGATTGCTCCCCTATTTTCACTTCACGGCCGAACTAAAAATTCAACACCAACAAAAACGAAGCATGCACGAAAAAACTAGTATATCACGAGGAGATTAGCCAAGGATGAGCCAAAGATTAATCAAAAATCAACAAAGAAAATCAAGAACACAGCTCTGAGGCAAATTGATACGGTTTTCTTACCCAAATACGCGGAAGCTTGAAACGGTCCATGACTTGATGATCTTGCCTCCCGAATTTTATGAATCAACAAACCAAAAACAAGGGTTTTGTGCAATCCAAGGATGGAAATACTCGAAACTAATAGAATAGGATGGAAAGAAAGAAGAGAAAGAATGGTTTGAGGTTAACAACTCTATTGGCCACCTCTCAACTAACCCTAGCCTTACGATTATGACTAGAACGAGCGGACTAAGGGTCCAAAAAACCGGTTAACTACTAGCTCCACCTAAGAACAAACCTTTTAGGTTCAAAGGCACGCTAAAATAAAGCTCCAACTTGAAAAGTTGTACAATGCACCTATTCTCGTAAGAATAAGACAAACAAGGAGAGATCTCACAAGTTTACGAATAAAATTATTTATTATTAAAGTCATATCATATTCTCTCTGAAAACCATGACAAAGAGCTCTATTTATAGGCCAAGGAAGGGTCTAGGTCGGCCAAGAAGGAAGAGAAATCCGATTAAAACTCTTATTCAGATTTCTTGGACTAGATATTTCCTAAAACATAAAAATAAAGAAATAATTAAATAATTACACATGTCACAATTATTTAATATTAAAATTATCCTAAAAATAAGTGAAAAAATGTGTGAGGGCCGAATTTAATAAGGAGAATTCAAAACCCAACATAAATAGGAAACAAATCCCAGTCTAAAAAGGAAAACATAATAGAATATAATTTCTTTTGAATAAAAATTCCAATTCTCGAACGCCACCTTGGAAATCCTTCTTGTAGTCAAATTTGACGTGGAACGCTGAAAATCTTGTAAAACTTCAAGAAAAATTGTTGAAAACCCAGTATTCGGAAATTAGGTTCTGTCGGCGGCTTTGGCATGGGGTGACAGGAAGGTCGATGAACTGTTGTCGACTCATTTGTTGACTTCCTTCTCTCAGCCACAAAGTCAACGTGCATATTCCTTCTTGATACGAACCATATTTTAGTTTTAATCTTCCATCATCTTTGATACCTACATAAACATAATTCCATCCTTCCACTATGTGATCAAAATAAATGTCATCATAGTTAGGTATAATACTAAATGGACCATCTATTTTCATATTATTCATCCTTTCTTTGAAATGATTCGTCCTCGAATCGTGTTTAATGTAATTCAAAAGGGACAAATTCTTCATAGGCTTCTTCTCTTGCTTCTCATATGGCCATTCATCATCAACAATTAGAAACTTTGATAAGGGCTTTGGATCCGACAATTCTTGTGAAAATGGATCACCAAACACAAAATGTATGTGTTTAAGCTCTTCATATGGATTTATGATAGTTGGGTCTTTTTTTTCAGCATAGACTTCAATGTCACAAGACATGCGAATAAGCGGAGCGGAAATATCAAGGGTGATAGGAAAATTCTGAACAATAGATCTTCATTGCTTTTGGTTTCCGACATGCTTTTGCTTTCTCATGTAGAAACAATGTCTTGCAAATAATGTCCTTAGGAGGAGGATCATATGAAAAATGGGCATTTCTACCTCGTTTAGGTGAGACAATTTCTTCACTATTAGGAATCCTCTCTTTCTCAAACTCATGTTGCCATTCTTCATATTTTGTCTTCTCTTCCAAAGCTTCAGGTCATTGTAATTTTAACCCAAGTTCTTTTTTGTAATCCAAGACAAATTGTATCCAGGACTCTTTAATAGATGGTCCATTCTTCATATCCAAGACTCTTTAATCTTATCTCACAAGGAGTAGTAGAAGAGTATTTGATCTCTTTGACTCTATCTAAAATCTAGGCAACCTTATCTAAATGACTTATCCTCAAGTAGGATAATATCTAGAAGAAATCTAAGACTCCTAATCAAAACACTCTAATTTTATTCAACCCACATGGCTTATCTAACTAGATAAAACTCGAAAATAACTCCTAGACTTAGACAATAACTAAATCTCGAAAATCAGCTCCCAAATTGTTGAAGTAAAATGTCTTGAACGCCGTTCCAAAAGTGGAATATTGGTCTTGCGCCCCTTAAGTTGTAGATAACTCCAATTTACTCCAAAACTTGTAGAATTCTCTTTATTGACTCCAAAAGATTGGAAAAACACTTGAAACAATTAAGATAGTTTGCAACCTATCCAATTGTGTAGCAATGGACTCAATCTTGAACACTTTGATCAAACAGGCCGTCCATTCAAGAACCTAAATGACTCTTCTCACTAGCTTGATCAATGATCTTCATGGAGCACACAGAGTCAAACTCTCTTGATACTCTTCAGCACTTATTTCCATGAGGTCATCATCTCCTTTGGTTTGAACCCTAAAGTTAATGACATTCTCATCATCTTGATCATAGCTCTCTTGAACCAACTCCCTATCACATAGGTAGTCTAGATCCATCCTTTCTTCCTTGATTGGCCTGCAAAGTAAACTTGGCATTCCAAAACTAGAATGAAGGACTAGTTCATTCCCCTCACTAGGAGAATCACCATGGAAGGCTACATGATTCTCATCAAGTGATATTCTCATTCCTGTGAGTGAGGTGGAGGACTGATGACTTGCCTGAGTTAGAGCAATTAAAATGGATGAGGAGGGTTTAATGGTGCACATCATTCATCATATGCGTTTGATGGTTTGGAAACTCTCGGTTGTGTTGAACATCAGAACACAACAAAGATTCAACAGCAGTATGGAAGAGTATTTTTATTTTTCTCCATTGCCACTCGCTGGAATGACTTTGGTCACTCACGGGAGTGACTCTGCAGTCCTTCTTTAGCTGCAAATTTAGTTTTCTCAAATACCAAGGATTAGAATTGAAACACCGATTGAAGATATCAGAAATTAAGCTCATGAAGTTCCTTGGTTCATACGGTTAAGCACATAGACTAGAAAGCAACAAACGGAATCACTATAGTTCCATAAACAGATTCAGCTTTTAAGATCGTAACTCAGAAAGAACTAGGTGACTCATACGCACTCAAACATGCTAATTCTGAAAATTATAACAAAACTTGCTAGATATGGCATTAATGTTCATAAAGATATTCGAATTTTACCCCAGACTAAAGCCTAGCAAGTACACATTAAGCACATAAAATTTCAGAATTGACAAGCTACTAAGGGATATGACATACAAATGATGTCTCAAGAACCTAAAAGAAAGAAAACATGACGGTAAAACAAAATATATGGGTGTGTAAAAGAAATAAATTGACTTCAAACATCAAGTAGGTTTAGAGTCACTTTGCTGAGTGACATGAGTCACTTCCCAGAGTGTCTTAGAACTTTCAGCAATACACACAAAATTTGAAAGTCAACAACTTCAGTTTTCAAAATTCCCATGTTTAGTTTAGAAACAAAATAAACGAACAATAATCATGCTTGAATAGACATCAATCCCCCCAAACTTAAAACAAAGCACAGATCCTATGAAGACTAAAAGAAATCAAGAGCAAACCAGTCACAGCAACTCAGATTGTTGCAGGCACACTTGGGAGAGTGACTAAACTCACTCTCTTGAGTGGCTGATATCAGGATCTGCTGCATTTTTGGATCACCCATTGAATTGGGATGGCATTGATACTTCTTCTGCACATGGAAGCACACACATTAAACAAGAAAAAATTAAAATCACACAAAAACAAACTGAAAGGAAAAGAACATGGGTTGCCTCCCATGAAGCAAGCAAAAGGTTGAAATGCAAGATGCATTCCATAATCAACTCTTGTGGCTTCAAGTCACTCAGAATAACCGTCTTGATACCACAAGAATGTGCCATCAATTAGCCTATCATGCCTCCAGGAAGCATTCTCTTGAATCATCCAACATAGAAGAAAATCTATCTTGCTCCACTTTTCCAACACTTTGGGGATTTTCTCGGCTTGAAAATGATCAAAATCAACCATCTCTTCTTGCGCTCCCCAAGTATGTTTACCTTTGACTCCATCAACATGACCCTCATCAATGGAGATAGTTGACTCTTCTTCATTCATCAATGTACCTATAAATCCGAAGTCAACCACCTCTTCATTTGGAGGATAAGTCTCATCAATTTTTAGCACAACCACAATTTCTACCAGCTCACTCCCACAAGTGAGTTTCTCTGTTCCCTTGAGTGGGTATGGTGGTGGAGGAAGTATAGGTAGTGGCTGCAGTACCACCTCCCTTGGTTCATCTTCTACATCATTGTCCTCCATTGATGAGATTACTTTCTCATGAGCTTCTTGTCTCTCTCTTCTTGAGTTGTTGTCAATTATAGTTTGGAGATGAAGACTCATTCATTCAGTACTTTGCACAAGCTCATTTAGCATATCTTCCATCTCTTGGAACTCTTTTTGGTGTTGTGCTTCTTGCATTCTTTGGACTGCCAAATCTATTCTATGTCGCATCTGCAACACTTCTTCGTATATCTCTTCCATCTCGATTTGGTGTTGCATCTCTTTGTCCTCATAGCAAGAATACATTGGTGGAGTACAGTAGTTGCAATCCTGCTCATAAGAGTAATAATCATTAGTTGCATAACAAGGATTAAAACTACTATAAGGTGCATAGTGTTGGTTATCATTCCAATCATATGAATTTCCTATATATGAAGGATAATCTGCCATCAAACTTCAGAGTTGGCACACTCTTTTCAAATCAGAAAATTAAAATAAAAGAAACAAAAACAAAGAAATGGTTAAAAGAAGTTTTCCGCCGTCCCCAACAACGGCGCCACTTTTGGTGGGTTGTCGAAGCCCCCAAAATAAATTACCAACTTAAACAGTAGATAGGATAAGTCGGGTCGATCCCACAGGGATGGGTCAAAATTCAAATAACCGAAAAACAAAATTGGAGAAAAAAGAAAGAAAGTTGCAGAGTGTCACTCACTTGCACGAGTGACAAAGTCACTCAGGCAAGTGACTTCGCAGAACTAAAAACGAACAGGAACAACTGAAACCTCACGCACGGGAGTGAGAATTCTGACTCAAGGGACTGACTCTGTAAACTGGATATTCATTCTCTTTTCCCTATGTAATCAAGCTGCAATGTTGCACTCTTTTGGTATGAATTCATGCTCATTCAGGCACTTATATATATCTCGAAGTCACTTTCGATTTTTCCTAGAGGTATCTTTATGAACTCAATTAAACTATTTTCCAATGATTAATCAAGTCATGAAGTCATTAAGTAGAGCCTTATATGAATGCTTATGCTAACCAAGTATATTCATATCTCAATTAGAACCTTGGACTGTTACCTCCAAGTCATAAGTTGAAGCTAAATGATTCTGAACCTTGTTTACCCTTCCGGGATTCACTTAGTTCTGTGCACAATCAATCAAATGGCCAATTTAATCAAGAGGTAGATGAAAGCTTTAACTTCAAAACACAAAATCATCCGAATGCATTCACAAAATTAAACTACGTAGCTTCCAGAGAATGAAATCTAATTAACTACACATACAAACTACAAAAAATACAAGAAAAGAAGGAAAGCTTTGAGAAAAAGCAAATCTGGATGGCTGAGCAACAGGTTACTCGCCTGAGTGACAAAGGTCACTCAGGTGAGTGAGGTCTGTTACTCCTCTTTTGCTGCTACTGGACTTCTTCTTTCTTTGGAGTTTTCTCCCCTCTCCGGTCTCTTCTTCTCTCTCTGTTGTGTTTTGTGTGTTGTATGTCCTCTGATATATGTTTTTCTGCTGGGAATGCAGCCCCCTTTATAGAGCTTGTTGACGGTTCTTCTTCCAAGAGAGTCTCACCATGCTTATGTATTTTTTGTTAACCCCAATGCATTGTGTCTTGAATCCGATTTTGACTGGCCTTTTTCTCTTCTTCCAGCAGTGGTATCAGCAACAGCATTGATCAATGTGGGTGGTTGGTTCTTCATTCAAGGGGACAAGCATGTTCTTTAGTTTCATGCAAGGGTGGTTGGTTCCCAATGTGTCTTGTGTCTTGGAGTTGCTTTTTGACCAACTCAACCCTCATTTTAAATTGGAATCAGCAGCCCAATTATTGCTCCATAAGCCCCCATTTTCAGCATTTATTCACTCTAGTCCTCACCTATTTAGAAACACAAAACTAGCTAAGTAAAATGAACAAAGTCTAAGAAACACCCCTAATTTCTAACTAATTAAAGAGAAAAATTGCAATGCTTTTATATAACAATTTGACCATTATCAAATTTTATGAATCAACAAACCAAAAACAAGGGTGTTTTGTGTAATCCAAGGATGGAAATACATGAAAATAAAGGAAAAAGATGGAAAGAAAGAAGAGAAAGAATGGTTTGGGGTTAACAACCCTATCGCCCACCTCTCAACTAACCCTAGCCTTACGATTATGACTAGAACGGGCGGACTAAGGCTCCAAAAAAACGGTTAACTACTAGCTCCACCTGAGAATAAACCTTTTAGGTTGAAAGGCACGCTAAAATAAAGCTCCAACTTGAAAAGTTGTGCAATGCACTTATTCTCACAAGAATAAGACAAACAAGGAGAGATCTCACAAGTTTATGAATAAAATTATTTATTATTAAAGTCATATCATATTCTCTCTCAAAACCCCAACCAAGAACTCTATTTAGAGGCCAAGGAAGGGTCTTTTTTGAAGAAAGGGCGAACGATATGAAAATAGATGGTCTATTAAGTATTATACCTATTTATGATGATCATTACATTTATTTGGTCACACAGTGGAAGGATGGAATCATGTTTATGTAGGTATCAAAGATGATGGAAGATTAAAACCAAAATATGGTTCTGATCAAGCAAGAATATACACGTCGTCTTTGCGGCCGAGAGAAGGAAGTCAACAAAAGAGTCGACAGCAGTTCGCCGACCTTTCTGTCACCCGACGCCAAAGCCGACAGCAGATTTTTCGACAATTTTCAACAATTTTTCTCGAAGTTTTACAATATTTTTCGCCTTCAACATGTCAAATCCGACTCCAAGAAGGATTTCCAAGGTGGTGGACGAGAATTGGAATTTTTATTCAACAGAAATTATATTTTATTATGTTTTCTCTTTTAGACTAGGCTTTGTTTACTATTTGTGTTGGGTTTTGAATTCTCCTTATTAAATTCAACCCTCAAACATTTTTTCACTTATTTTTAGGATAACTTTAATGTTAAATAATTGTGACATCTGTAATTATTTAATTATTTCATAATTTTTAAGTTTTAAGAAACTTCTAGTCTAAGAAGTCCGAATAAGAGTTTTAATCGAATGTCTCTTACTCCTTGGTTAACAAATTCTTCATAGGCTTCTTCTCTTGCTTCTCATATGGCCATTCGTCATCAACAATTAGAAACTTTGATAGGGCTTTGGATCCAACAATTCTTGTGAAAGTGGATTACCAAACATAAAATCTATGTGTTCAATATCTTCATATGGATTTATGATAGTTGGGTCTTCTTTCTCAGCATAGACTTCAATGTCACAAGACATGCAAATAAATGGAGCGGAAATATCAAGAGTGATAGGAACATTCTCAACAACTATGTCTTTGTAGCTTTTGGTTTCCGCCATAGATTGGACATCATCATTTATTGCTTTTTGATGTAGAATCAATGTCTTGCAAATAATGTCCTTAGGAGGAGGATTATATGAAAAATGGGCATCTCTACCTCGTTTAGGTGACGCAACTTCTTCACTATTAGGAATCTCTTGCTCAAACTCATGTTGCCATTCTTCATGTCCTGTCTTCTCTTTCAAAGCATCAGGTCATTGTAAGTTTAACTCAAGTTCTTTTTTGTAATCCAAGACAAATTGTCTTATGACACTAGGATCAACCGAAGTGTCTACAAACTCTGGACCAAAATAACCATGAAATCGCATTGTTTGTTATGAGAACATCGCACAACATAGGTCATTGCGAAGGAAAGCATGGTCCTTGTATCTTATACTCGGTGCAATGAGAAAATATGCAACTTAATGGAGCAAAGCACAAGAATACTAAGAGGGCCAAAAAGTAAGGTTATGATGTACTTGCAACACGATCTAAGTAAGGTTTGGGGCTAACAACCCTATCGGCCTCATCCCAACTAACCTAGCCTTACGATTATGACTAGAGCGAGCGGAATAAGGCTCCAACAAAACGGTTAACTACTAGCTCCACCAAAGAACAAACCTTTTAGGTTCAAAGGTACTCTAAAACAGAGCTCCAACTTGAAAAGTTGTGCAATGCACCGATTCAAGCAAGTATAAGACAAACAAGGAGAGACCTCATACGTTTATGAATAAAATTAATTATTATTAAAGTCATATCATATATTCCCTCTCAAAACCACGACCAATAGCTCTATTTATCGGTCAAGGAAGGGTCTAGGTTGGTGATGGCAATCTCGTAGACGAACCAAATTTCATTAATGGAACCAGTAACAAGAAAGGTCACGTTATTCTTGAAACAAACTTCAAACAATTAATCATTAACCCAAATGTTCAAAGAAGACATTGATCTCTTTAAGTTACCTTGCACACATATTGAATTCAAAACTTTTAGAAAGCTTTAAAAATCAAACCACACAAAGTTGATGAACAACCCAACAAGGAAGTCGACGGAAACACACAAAGTCGACTTGTAACTTGACAAGAAAGTCGACGAAGACACATTAGGTTGAAACTACACTAATTCGACACAAGACTCAATCTAATAAAACCTAATAGCGATTATGGATGTCTCATTTGATTGAAACACCACAAACCCTAGATTTTACTCTTCTGTAATTCAAAAAGAACTAAAGTCAAGAAGGAATGATCAACATTTCCATACACTAAGTAGCATACTTTCATGAATATTCCACCTTTAAAATTGGATCATAAATTCAAAGAACCTAGACCTATACACACGCACACACTTGCTCATGTATACATAATCTCTCTCAAAAAGGTAAGTCTATGCGCTTTCGCTTTTGGTATCAAACCCTAAATCAATTAATCATGATACACATAAGTTCCAAATCACTTGATCATGAAGAGACCAATCTCCAATCTCAACTTCAAAGGAAATCTCGAGTGAAGCCCTCCTTGCATTAATTGTTTGCACAATTTCAACAAGACTCACTAATTTCTCGAAATCAAAAACACTCAAAAATTCATCTTAAAGCAATACCTAGTTTTCGCTCTAAATATTGATTAAAGAAGAACTTAAGAAATTGTATTTTCTCTCAGTTTGATTTATTTTTCTCAAAACTCTTTTGAAACCAAAAGAACCTTAGTCCAAATAAAAGATATAGAAATCAATTTCTAGCACATTGGTAGGGTTTCGAACCATATTCTCAAGAGAGAATCGGATATCTTCTTAACCTTTGCTATGATACCAAAATATGATGGAAATCTCGTAGACAAACCAAATTTCATTAATGGAACAATCAACAAGAAAGATCTTAAAAATATGTTTAAAAGTGAAACTCTAAAAGAGTGCGGAATTTTCACAAATAAATTACACTGTTGAAAAGAATTCCTATACCTTATGAACCCAAGCAAAAGATTATAACACAAAATGCAAATAACCATTCGGATTGAACAACTTAATCTTAAAAAAGATGAAACCCTCCAATAAAATCGAACAATCACCCATATAATTGACGACACATGTAAAGAGCAAATCACTCACTCAACTACAAACAAACTATCGAATATATCTCTATATTGGACCGTATACATTCATAACCAAGGTAATAAGCAAAACAAAACACATTATTCATCATGTTATTTCCATGCAAACTCATCTATGAAATAGATAAACCAACAAGGTATCCTACAACCCTAGGACACAAAGAATTCAAACAAACCAAGCAATCAAACATTAGTTTTAAAACAATTAAATCATGCAATATGCTCAACATGATAAAACAGTTTAACTCAAAGAACCAAGTCACACATTAGACTCTAAGAAAGAAAGAAACAACTAACCATTCTACTCTTCCGAAATAGCGAGAAACGCTCATTGTGAGAAAACCATCCATTGATGATATTTCATTAAAAACATAAAGGTTACAACTCAAAGTTTTCGACTCATATCTATATTATTTTTGAAGGCGATTCGGCCTCCTTTTATAGCCAAGCTTCTCTTGCTCTTCAAGACACAAACCCTATTATTTAGGCTTTACTTTAGGCCAAAGAAACTCTACTTTCCTTGTACTACTCGATCCAATTCACATAAAGGAAAGACGTAGTCAATTTTCACTCAAACTCTAACTAAAGTTAACCACCAAGCAAAGTAATTAACTTTACTTCTTTTAATGGTAAAAGAATAATCTACCCTGATTGAAATTAAGGACCATTCGCCCCCCCATAGGAAGTTACCTTAAGGGTAAGCCTTTTATTTAACTCTAGGTAAATAGAGTTATTATCTATTTACGGACTCAACAATAATTTAAATAACTTAAATTAAATACTTCCGGCTCATTTATCTCCTTTTAATTGGCGCGCGCGGCTCTAGTTCAAAACTCCAAGCTCCAATGATGTCTTCTACACACTTGAATGTGCATCTTCAATCTCTTCAAGATCCTTGCTCTTTGGAACAAACTCACTTGCATTAATCTCTTGGACATCACTTGAATCTTCATCACTTGAATCACTCCAATGATTAGGAAAGTATTCATTAGATTCTTCCAACCCTTGATCTTCACTAAGCAATCCTTCTTCAACCTCAATGTTCCCACTAGAAGGTGTTGGTGATAACTCTTCCAAAGAAGGCCAAGTTCTCACAGCAAACTTTCTTCTATTCTTATACCGAAAAAAACCTTGGACCACCAACTGACAAGAACACCGTTTACTTCTTCATTTTATGTTGACTCTAATGTGAAGCTACATGATTCTCATCAGTCGGCTAAGGAGGAAGAGAAATCCGATTACAGCTCTTATTCGGATTTCTTGGACTAGAAGTTTCTTAAAACTTAAAAATTAAGAAATAATTAAATAATTGCACATGTCACAATTATTTAACATTAAAATTATCCTAAAAATAAGTGGAAAAACGTGTGAGGGCCAAATTTAATAAGGAAAATTCAAAACCCAACACAAATAGGAAACAAAGCCCAGTCTAAAAAGGAAAACATAATAAAATATAATTTTTCTTGAAAAAAATTCCAATTCTCATCCACCACCTTGGAAATCCTTGTTGGAGTCGAATTTGAAATGTGGAAGGCCAAATATCTTGTAAAACTTCAAGAATAATTGTTGAAAACCCATTATTCGGAAATTAGGGTTCTGCCGTCGGCTTTGGCGTCGGGTGACAGAAAGGTCGGCGAACTGCTATCGACTCTTTTGTTGACTTCCTTCTCTCGGCCACAAAGTCGACGCGCATATTCTTTCTTGATCAGAACCATATTTTGATTTTAATCTTTCATCATCTTTGATACCTACATAAACATGATTCTAGCCTTCCACTATGTGATCAAATAAATGTAATGATCATCATAAATAGGTATAATACTTAATGGACCTTCTATTTTCATATCATTCGCCTTTCTTCAAAACGATTTGTCCTCGAATCGTGTTTCCTGTAATTCAAAAGGAACAAATTCTTCATCGGCTCCTTCTCTTGCTTCTCATATGGCCATTCGTCATCAACAATTAGAAACTTTGATAAGGGCTTTGGATCCAACAATTCTTGTGAAAGTGGATCGCCAAACATAAAATCAATGTGTTCAATCTCTTGATATGGATTTATGATAGTTGGGCCTTCTTTTATCAGCATAGACTTCAATGTCACAAGACATGCAAATAATCGGAGCGGAAATATCAAGAGTGATAGGAACATTCTCAACAACTATGTCTTTGTTGCTCTTGGTTTCCGCCATAGATTGGACATTATCATTTATTGCTTTCTAATGTAGAATCAATGTCTTGCAAATAATGTCCTTAGGAGGAGGATCATATGAAAAATGGGCATCTCTACCTCGTTTAGGCGAGACAACTTCTTCACTATATTATGAATCTCTTGCTCCAACTCTTGTTGCCATTCTTCATCTGTCTTCTCTTCCAAAGCTTCAGGTCATTGTAAGTTTACTCAAGTTCTTTTTTGTGATCCAAGACAAATTGTCTTATGATACTAGGATCAACCAAAGTGTCTTCAAACTTTGGACCAAAATAACCATGAAATCGCATTGTTTGTTATGAGAACATCACACAACAAAGGTAATTGTGAAGGAAAGCACGGTCCTTGCATCTTATACTCGGTGCAATGAGCATACATGCAACTTAATGGAGCAAAGCACAAGAATACTAAGAGGGCCAAAAAGTAAGGTCATGATGCACTTGCAACACGATCTAAGTAAGGTTTGGGGTTAACAACCCTATCGGGCCCCTCTCAACTAACGTAGCCTTACGGTTATGACTAGAGCGAGCGGACTAAGGCTCCAACAAAACGGTTAACTACTAGCTCCACCAAAGAACAAACCTTTTAGGTTCAAAGGCACTCTAAAACAGAGCTCCAACTTGAAAAGTTGTGCAATGCACCGATTCTCGCAAGTATAAGACAAACAAGGAGACACCTCACAAGTTTATGAATAAAATTAATTATTATTAAAGTCGTATCATATGTTCCCTCTCAAAACCACGACCAATAGCTCTATTTATAGGTCAAGGAAGGGTCTAGGTTGGTGATGGCAATCTCGTAGACGAACCAAATTTCATTAATGGAACCGTTAACAAGAAAGGTCACGTTATTCTTGAAAACAGACTTCAAACAATTAATCTTTAACCCAAACGTTCAAAGAACACATTGATCTCTTTAAGTTACCTTGCACACATATTGAATTCAAAACTTTTAGAAAGCTTTAAAACTCAAACCACACAAAATTGATGAACAACCCAACAAGGAAGTCGACGGAAACACACAATGTCGACGCGTAACTCGACAAGAAAGTCGACGAAGACACTCCACATAGCACATTAGGTCTAAACTACACTAATTCGACACAAGACTCAATCTAAAAAACCTAATAGCGATTATGGATGTCTCATTTGATTGAAACACCACAAACCCTAGATTTTACTCTTTGTAATTCATAAAGAACTAAAGTCAAGAAGGAATGATCAACATTTCCACACATTAAGTAGCATACTTTCATGAATATTCCACCTTTAAAATTCGTAGATCATAAATTCAAAGAACCTAGACCTATACACACGCACACACTTGCTCATGTATACATAATCTCTCTCAAAAAGGTAAGTCTATGCGCTTTCGCTTTTGGTATCAAACCCTAAATCAATTAATCATGATACACATAAGTTCCAAATCACTTGATCATGAAGAGACCAATCTCCAATCTCAACTTCAAAGGAAATCTCGAGTGAAGCCCTCCTTGCATTAATTGTTTGCACAACTTCAACAAGATTCACTAATTTCTCGAAATCAAAAACACTCAAAAATTCATCTTAAAGCAATACCTAGTTTTCGCTCTAAATATTGATTAAAGAAGAACTTAAGAAATTGTATTTTCTCTTAGTTTGATTTATTTTTCTCAAAACTCTTTTGAAACCAAAAGAACCTTTGTCCAAATAAAAGATATAGACATCAATTTCTAGCACATTGGTAGGGTTTCGAACCATATTCTCAAGAGAGAATCGGATATCTTCTTCACCTTTGCTATGATACCAAAATATGATGGCAATCTCATAGACAAACCAAATTTCATTAATGGAATAATCAACAAGAAAGATCTTAAAAATATGTTTAAAAGTGAAACTCTAAAAGAGTGCGGAATTTTCGCAAATAAATTACACTGTTGAAAAGAATTCCTATACCTTATGAACTCAAGCAAAAGATTATAACACAAAATGCAAATAACCATTCGGATTGAACAACTTAATCTTAAAAAAGATGAAACCCTCCAATAAAATCGAACAATCACCCATATAATTGACGACACATGTAAAGAGCAAATCACTCACTCAACTACAAACAAACTATCGAATATATCTCTATATTGGACCGTATACATTCATAACCAAGGTAATAAGCAAAACAAAACACATTATTCATCATGTTATTTCCATGCAAACTCATCTATGAAATAGATAAACCAACAAGGTATCCTGCAACCCTAGGACACAAAGAATTCAAATAAACCAAGCAATCAAACATGCTCAACCTATCGACCTTTATATCAAAAGATGATAAGAACATTAGTTTTAAAACAATTAAATCATGCAGTATGCTCAACATGATAAAACAGTTTAACTCAAAGAACCAAGTCACACGTTAGGCTCTAAGAAAGAAAGAAAGAACTAACCATTCTACTCTTCCGAAATAACGAGAAACGCTCATTGTGAGAAAACCATCCATTGATGATATTTCATTAAAACCATAAAGGTTACAACTCAAAGTTTTCGACTTATATCTATATTATTTTTGAAGGCGATTCGGCCTCCTTTTATAGCCAAGCGTCTCTTGCTTTTCAAGACACAAACCCTATTATTTAGGCTTTACTTTAGGCCAAAGAAACTCTACTTTCCTTGTACTACTCGATCCAATTCACATAAAGGAAAGACGTAGTCAATTTTCACTCAAACTCTAACTAAAGTTAACCACCAAGCAAAGTAATTAACTTTACTTCTTTTAATGGTAAAAGAATAATCTACCCTGATTGAAATTAAGGACCATCCGCCCCCCCCATAGGAAGTTACCTTAAGGGTAAGCCTTTTATTTAACTCTAGGTAAATAGACTTATTATCTATTTACGGACTCAACGATAATTTAAATAACTTAAATTAAATACTTCCCGCTCATTCCCCTCCTTTTGATTGGCGCGTGCGGCTCCAGTTCAAAACTCCAAGCTCCAATGATGTCTTCTACACACTTGAATGTGCATCTTCAATCTCTTCAAGATCCTTGCTCTTTGGAACAAACTCACATGCATTAATCTCTTGGACATCACTTGAATCTTCATCACTTGAATCACTCCAATGATTAGCAAAGTATTCATTAGATTCTTCCAACCCTTGATCTTCACTAAGCAATCCTTCTTCAACCTCAATGTTCCCACTAGAAGGTGTTGGTGATAACTCTTCCAAAGAAGGACAAGTTCTCAATGAGAGTTAGTTGGCTTTTTGCTGTTAGGACTACTGGTTGGAATAACAAGAGTGATGATGGAGACCATCTAGCTAACACTAATGGAGAGGGACATGTTGCTGCCAATAATGGAGAGGACGAGCAAGTTGAGGTCGTGAATGCTAACGGAGGATCTAAAGATGCTGTTTTAAAGAATAATCCTTACATCCGTGATCCACTCTCAAACATTGTTAGACAGATGACTCGTGCTAGACGCAAGAGGGTGGATGAATCACTTAATAGTCTAATTGTTACTACATGGGCTAAGGAGGAAATTAAGCTTGAAGATTACAAGCCCAAGACTATTAATTTGCTGCAAGTGACACCAAATGGACTTGGCCCATTTGGAGAGCAGAATTTCGGCCCTCAATCCTCAAAGGGACCACCGGCTACACCCTCATGATTGGTTAAATTAATCCCTAAGGTTGGTGAGATCATTCAAATTTTATCTCTTTGAAAGATAACACTTTATCTCTTTAAAGGATAATATTTGGGATGATTCTTTTTATCTTGTTTTCGAGTTATCCTACAATAAGGAGTCAACTTTTGATGTCTACTCAACCGTTGGATGAAGACTACATCAAGATGGATGGCTAAGATCTCTCTACAAAGAAGATGATGATAGAGTTTTAACTCAAGGGAGATTCTATCCATTGAAATCTTTCTAAGAGATTTATCTCTTTGTATTTTGAGTTTTAATTAATTCCTACAAGTCTTAAATATTTTAAGACTAGTAAAAGTGTCTAGGTTCATTATCTTATGCTTTAAGATAACTAGGAGTCTTTAGAGTTTGATTTCATTTCAAATTCTTAGAGATAGGAATAGAGGTGAAGAGTTGTGTTCTTCCTCTACTTCTTGGGAAGAAATTTCGGCCACTCCCTCTATAAATAGGGACCGAAATTCTCTTGTGCAACACACCTTGTGTCATTGATATTTTCCTGAGTGAAATTGGTTAGGATTTTATTCCTTTTGTGGAGTTCTTGTGAGGACTTATTTGTTTAGTTGTTGCATATGTGTTGTGACAATTGTTAGACTTATTTATCTTGTTTAGTTCACTTGATAGTGGCGTCTTTAGTATTAGATCTTTCGAATCTTGGTATTTGAGCTCATAAATCTCATATCTATTGGGTTTTCCTACACAATTTTCTAAGGGGTCTCTGCTTGGTTAGAAATAGCTCTTTTCATTCTTGATTTGGGTTGTTCTACCATTGAACTCGTGAATTGATCCACGTGAGGTCAAATACTTTTCTTTTCTTTGTTTTTCGTGTGTTTTTGAGTCTTTAAATCCGAATTCTCCAAATTCTGTTGCCTACAAATCTCTGTCTTTCCGATTTAGCAAAGTTGGTCTTTCCTTAAAGATTGGTTTTATCACGGATTTCTATCATATTTTTGGTATTCAGAGCCTTCTTATGGTTTTACCATAGTTGGCATATTTAGAGCCATAATTGGTATATCAAGAGTCATCTTTGTTTACCATAATTAGTCTCAAAATTCGGATTTTTTTGTTCTTCCTTGTTTTCTTGTTTTTTTTCGAATTTTCCTCTCCCGAAAGAGGGTATTCGTAATATTTTATTTTTGAGTTGTTCACCACTTGGACAATTCCTTGTAGTTCCGTACCTTTCGTTTTGTTTATCATCCAATAGCAAACTTTGGTGATTGTGATTGATATATATCTCTCGATCCAAGATGTCTATATCTTGAGGGTGATTGATGTGCATTCATTGATTGTTGGAGGAGCTTTTGTGTTGAAGGTGTTTATTTGAATTTGGCTGTACAAAAAAAAAAATTTGTTGAGTCTCTCTCAGCCGCGCAAAAAAAAAAAATAGCCGTTTAAAAAAAAAAAAAGACGGCATATATATATAAAAAAAAAGGAGAAAAATGAGTCGTCTTTGATAAGGTACATTAAAGGTTGCCTTGCATTAGGAGATTGCAAAAGAGTTGGAAGTGAAGTTGGAAAGAATCTTCTTGATGAGGTATATTCAAAGTCCATCTCTATCTAAGAAGGTTAGATAAAGTTGTGTTTGATTGGGAGTTTATCTTTGCTATTTAATTGCCTATATTCTCTCAAAAGATAAGATTCTCTTCAAATCTTATCCTAATCTTATCTTATTGGATAAAACTTTATCCTATCTTATTGGATAAAATCTTATCCTTATCTCATCTTGTAAAGATAAGATTCTCTTTAAATCTTATCCTTATCTTATCTTGTAAAAGATAAAATCTTATCCTAATCTTATCTTATTGGATAAAACCTTATCCTATCTTATTGGATAAAACCTTATCTTATCTTAAAAATAGGATAAAATCTTATCCTTATCCTATTAGAGTTTGAGTTTGAATTGGAGTCTGAGATATAATCTGAGTTTGCTTATACTTCTAAAGCAAGATCCCTATTTTTTCTCCAAACACGCGAACGAGATTCGTGTTTTCCCTATTCTTTTCGGGAATTTCCCTAAATTTACTCTACGTGCTAATTGATTTTGTCTACTTTTGAGTGTTTTATTCGAGTGGATTGTTTAATTAATTGTTGTGGTGCATATTGCTATTACTTGAACATTGAAGCCGATCCGGAACTTTACCAAAGGTCTTTGAGTGGTAAAAGGCTTGAGTGTTTTCTTTCTATTCCACTTTGATATTGGGGAAAAAGCCAAATAAATCCCAAAGAGAGCATACAAAGGGTGAGTTGTGTGTGATACTACCAAAAGGGGGGAAAAGAAAAAGATCATTGGTTAGGGGAAGTGAGGTAGGAACGTTTTCTGCTAACATCCTATATATTCGTTTGTTCTTTGATCTTAAAGGATGTCATCTGGAGATGATGAAGAGCAAAGAGACCGCTCTCATGACGCTATGCGAGAAACTCTTGCTAGATTGTATAATGTTACTACTCAGTTATGTAGTAGAATACAAGATCTAGAACTAGAGGTTTGCAATGGTCGCGCTCAAGGTAATGAAAATCGTAATAGAGCTCATCGTGTTGTCAATAGGAATGATCCTTATGAACTTGGTAATTTCAAAGTTAAAATTCCTGAATTTAGTGGTACTAATGACCCTGAAGCCTATCTTACATGGGAAAAGAAGGTAGAGCGTGCTTTTTCATTGCAGGATTATGATGATTCTAAGAAGATTAGAATGGCCGTTTACCAATTCAATAACTATGCTTCAGAATGGTGGGACCAAGTTGTCAAGGATGGGAAACTCTATGATGAGGATCCCGTATCCACATGAGATGAAATGAAAAGACTCATGCGCAAAAGGTTTGTTCCCTCTTATTATTATCGAGATTTGTGTAAACAAATTCAAAGTCTTTCACAGGGAACCAAGTTTGTTGATGAGTACTATCAAGAGTTAGAGTTGGCATTGATACACGCAAATATTAAAGTGGAGCCTGAAGCTATGATGGCAAGGTTTCTAGGAGGACTTAACAAAAACATTGCCGATATTGTGGAGCTTTCACACTACCTAGATCCAACTGAGATGTTACACAAAGCTAGGATTGTGGAGAGACAATTGGCAAAGAAGAAGTCAGATTCACATAAGTCTTCTACACCATGGAAGATAGATGATTCAAAGAAGTATGGTAATTCTTCAAAGTTTGAAAAGGGAAGTAGTTCTAATGCTTCTAATACTTCTAATATTCCTAAACCATCTTCTAATGTTAAGAATTCTACTTCATCTAGTAATACTAACAAAGTCAGAACTAGAGATGTTACTTGTTTCAAATGTCAGAGACGAGGACATATTGCTTCTGCTTGTCCAACTTTAAAGACTATGATCCTTAAAGAGGATGGAAGTTTCGAAAGTGAAACAGATGAAGAAGATAACGAGATGCCAAGACTTGTTGAAGAAGTCAAAAAAAAAGTTGTAGAGATTGATGCTGAGGCTCGACAAGTGTTTGTCAATCTTCGAGCATTACAAACTCAAGTAGCTGAAGACGATCAACAAAGACACAATATTTTCCATACTAAGTGTCGAGTTATGGACAAGGTATGCTTAACTATTATAGATCCAGGATCGTGTACTAGTGTTGCTAGTTCATATCTTGTAGATAATCTGAAGTTTACCTACTATTAAGCATCCGACACCCTATCGGTTGCAATGGTTGAATGATTGTGGAAATCTTAGAGTCACTAGGCAAGTGAATGTGCGATTCTCTATTGGAAAATATGAGGATGAAGTACTTTGTGATGTGGTACCTATGGAGGCAAGCCACCTACTTTTAGGACGACCATGGGGGTATGATCGAAGAGTAAAGCATGATGGATACACAAACAAGTATTCGTTTGTGATGAATGGTCATAACTATACCCTGACACCTCTTTCACCTCCTCAAGTTCAAGATTGTAATATGAGAATGATTCAAGAGAGAGAGAGACGAATGAAAGAGCAGAGTCCTAAAGATGAATCTACTTTGGACGTTCCAAAGAGATATTCAAATGGTCTACACATTCGAGAGCCAGTGGGTAAAAATTTCTTTGCTAGTCCCAATCGGTGGAGAAGGGTTTTGCAAAAGGAACAAGTATGATTTTAATGCTTTTTCGTGATAATTCTATTTTACTAACCGAAGTCCTAGCAATTTGCCTAAGGTGTTTCAAAGGCCTAATGAACTTCCTGAGGAGGATATATTTCCTGAGGAGTTGCCTAATGAACTTCCTCCTATACAAGGAATAGAACATCAAATTGATCTAATTCCTGGCGCAGTCATCCCGAATAGACCTGCCTATAGAGCAAATCCTGAGGAAACAAAGGAACTACAAAAGCAAGTTGAAGAACTCCTTGCTAAAGGTCAAATTCGAGAATCTCTCAGCCCTTATGCTGTTCCTGTTTTACTTGTGCCTAAGAAAGATGGTACGTGGCGTCTGTGCATAGATTGTTGTGCTGTTAATAAGATAACTATTAAGTATAGACATCCAATCCCTAGATTAGATGATATGCTTGAAGATCTTTATGGTGCTACTATCTTTTCTAAAGTGGATTTAAAATCTGGCTACCATCAAATAAGAGTCAGACAAGGAGATGAATGGAAAACTGCTTTCAAAACAAAATTTGGTTTGTATGAGTGGTTAGTGATGCCTTTTGGGTTAACTAATGCTCCTAGTACTTTCATGAGATTAATGAATCATGTTTTGAGGCATTATATTGGTAAGTTTGTTGTTGTGTACTTTGACGATATCTTAGTGTATTCTAAAAACTTACAAGAACATGTTGAACATGTGAGAATTATTTTGCAAACATTGAGAGAAGAGAAACTTTATGCTAAATGCCTAAATGTTCATTTTGTGTAAATGAAGTTGTGTTTCTTGGTTTCATTGTTAGTGCAAAAGGAATTCATGTTGATGAATCTAAAATACAAGCTATTAAGGATTGGCCTACACCAACCAATGTGACACAAGTGAGATCTTTTCATGGTTTGGCTAGTTTTTATAGAAGGTTTGTTAAAGATTTTTCGACTAAAGCTGCCCCTTTAAATGAGTTGGTTAAAATGGAAGTTAAATTTGTTTGGGGACCAGCCCAAGAGAAAGCTTTTAATGACTTAAAACGAGACCTTTCTAGTGCCCCTGTTTTAGCATTGCCTAATTTTAACAAGACAATTGAGTTAGAATGTGATGCTTCTGGTATTGGTATTGGTGCTGTTTTAATGCAAGATAAACGTGCTATAGATTTCTTTAGTGAAAAGTTACATGGAGCTTGTCTTAATTATCCTACTTATGACAAGGAACTCTATGTTGTGGTTCGTGCATTAGAGACTTGGCAACATTATTTGTTGGCTAAGGAGTTTATAATTCATACAAATCATGAATGTCTAAAGCATCTTAAATCGCAAAACCGTCTAAGTAAAAGACATGCTAAGTGGGTTGCATTCATTGAAACATTTCCTTATGTTATCAAGTATAAAAAGAGAAAAGACAATGTTGTTGCTGATGCTTTATCTAGACGTTACACTTTGTTAACTTCTTTAGATGCAAAATTGATGGGATTTGAGTTTATTAAAGACCTATATTGTAATGATATTGATTTTGCTAATATTTTTACTGCTTGTGATCAAAGTGCTTTTGAAAAGTTTTATAGACATGAAAGTTATCTATTTCGAGAAAATCAACTTTGTGTGCCTAAGTGTTCACTTCGAGAACTTTTGATACGCGAGGCACATAGTGGAGGTTTAATGGGGCATTTTGGTGTGCCTAAGATTTTGGGTGTGCTCCAAGAGCATTTCTTTTGGCCCAAAATGAAGTCTGACGTTCAGACTATCATTAATCAATGTGTGGAGTGTAAACAAGCGAAGTCTAAATCGCTTCCTCATGGACTTTACACGCCATTGCCTATCCCTACACAACCCTGGATGGACATATCTATGGACTTTATATTGGGTTTACCTAGAACTCAAAGAGGTATGGATTAAATCTTTGTAGTTGTGGATAGATTTTCTAAAATGCCGCATTTCATTGCTTGCAGAAAAATAAATGATGCACGTCATGTTGCGGATTTGTTTCTGAAAGAAATAGTAAGACTTCATGGTGTTCCAAGAACAATTGTTAGTGATAGGGACATTAAGTTCCTTAGCTACTTTTGGAAATCGTTGTGGGGAAAGTTGGGTACTAAGTTGCTATTTAGCACAACTAGTCATCCACAAACTGATGGTCAAACTGAAGTGACGAATCGTACTTTAGGAGCTATTCTAAGAGCGATCATCAAGAGTAATTTGAAGAAATGAGAAGAGTGCTTACGTATTACTGAATTTGCTTATAATAGAACTGTTCACTCTTCAACTCAGGTTGAAATTGTTAATGGTTTTAATCCATTAACTCCTTTAGATTTATCACCTTTACCTTTGAAGGATCAAGTTAGTTTGGATGGAGTTAAGAAAGCTGAGACAATCAAGAGACTTCATGAGAAAGTTCGCCTCAATATTGAGCGTAGAACTCAACAATATGTAAAGTCGGCGAATCGTGGTCGTAAACAAGTTGTATTTGAACCAGGTGATTGGGTTTGGGTACATTTGAGAAAAGAGAGGTTTCCAAACTCTAGGAAATCGAAGTTACATCCTCGCGGAGATGGACCTTTCCAAGTAGTGTCAAGAGTCAACGACAACGCTTATAAACTCGCGCTACCAGGTGAGTATGGTGTTAGTGCTACATTCAATGTTTCTGACCTATCTCCTTTTGATTTTGATGAAGGTTTGAATTCGAGGACGAATTCTCTTAAAGAAGGGGAGTATGATGGAGACCATCTAGCTAACACTAATGGAGAGGGACATGTTGCTGCCAATAATGAAGAGGACGAGCAAGTTGAGGTCGTGAATGCTAATGGAGGATCTAAAGATGCTGTTTTAAAGAATAATCCTTACATCCGTGATCCACTCTCAAACATTGTTGGACCAATGACTCGTGCTAGATGCAAGAGGATGGATGAATCACTTAATAGTCTAATTGTTACTACATGGGCTAAGGAGGAAATTAAGCTTGAAGATTACAAGCCCAAGACTATTAATTTGGTGCACGTGACACCAAATGGACTTGGCCCATTTGGAGAGAAGAATTTTGGCCCTCAATCCTCAAAGGGACCGCTGGCCACACCCTCATGATTGGTCAAATTAATCCCTAAGGTTTAGGGGTGAGATCATTCAAATTTTATCTCTTTGAAAGATAAGACTTTATCTCTTTAAAGGATAATATTTGGGATGATTCTTTTTATCTTGTTTTCGAGTTATCCTACAATAAGGAGTCAAATTTTGATGTCTACTCAACTGTTGGATGAAGGCTACTAGTGCGTGCCGAGTTCACCAAAAATATTACTAGCTTGGATTATGATTTTTGTAGATAATGGAAGCTAGGTCGATCCCACGAGGACAGCTAATTACCAAATTTGTTGTAAAGAAAGACTACCAGTTAGACAAGGTGTCACTCAGGGGAATGGAAACAGTCACTCAAGGGAATGAAAGCCAGGGGTGTTCTTCTTCTCTTCTTCCAGAAGTGGCAGCATTGCTCTCATTGATCAGCAGGGGAGGCTGAAATTTCGGCTGGGGGACAAGCATGCCTCATGGAGGAGACATACTCATTAATGGCAAGATGCTTCTTGTCTAAGGAGGTGCTCCTTCGTCCAGCTCAGCAACATTGCCTTAGCAGCCCACAATTTATTCCCTTGGCCTCACTTTTTCAGCAATTTTGCAGTCAAACCCCAACCTAACAAAAATATGAAAACTAGTTAAGTAGAATGCACTAATAATAGAAAATACCCCCCAATTTCTTACTAAATTTAGAGTTAATTGTGATGCTTTTATGTAACAAATAAACTATTATCAACTCCCCCAAACTGGAAGAATTGCTTGTCCTCAAGCAAAACAACTAAACTCTTGTTGTCACTTTCAGAATTGCACATAAGAAACAGGGGAAAACAACATTGTCAAAATGACTGAAGACTGACTTACTCCCCTAAGTGAGGATTCTCACTCAGGCAGGTGACATTGAACAAAGCAACAACCTTGAACACAAACTAGATAGGTGCTATCAACCTTTTGTCTCAGATTCAAGTGAGGAAAACATACACTTAAGGATACCAAGTCTTTCTGCAATCCAGAGTCAAACAACCAACAAATACATGGAATTAGAATGTATATGCCACAAGTGTTAGTTCAAGCCAAACCTATCAATCCGTTCTAAGTTAACCGGTTAAGCTTTTTGGTGGTCATTCTTGTGATCTGGTCTTGCCTAAGTTACTTCGACTCAATTTACCTATTGAGGCTTCAATCATGGATTTCCTGCATAGCCTTTCTGCTTTTTTTTTTTTTTTTCAGTGGGAATGTGGATGGACCAACCTAACAGGGGTGTTATTCAACCTTATCTCTCCACTGCCTTATACCTCAACCCTTATTACTCCAACAGTTTGGAACTCTTTGTGGTGGTTCCTTGCTGTTACCGCTAAGGTTTCAGTTGATCCATTCCCTAAATTATTATTATTATTATTATTTTTTTTTTTTCAAAACAAGCAGGCTGTGAATGGATACCACAAGGGAAGTCTCAGATTTACGGCATCTCTCATCTAACTGTAGCTCAGAACTAGACACAGCTCACAACAGTGGATTATTCATGCCAAATTTTAATATTTATGTTCTAGGCAGTTACTTCCACGAGTGGCATTATTCATGTGTGTGAGTGAGTGTCAGCCATTCTTTCCTTCATGCATCAGATTTAGTATCAAAAGTGTTTTAGCAAAATTTTTTTAAAAAAAAACCATTATCATCCTAGACTGTTGACAGCTTCTTAGAAAAATTTTTCATTTTCTTTAGAGATATTTTACAGACTCGATCTAAACATGAACCTAAGGGACCTAAATGACACTTGACCTAACCACAAACTTCTCTACTACTCCCCCAAACTTATTCTAAGCATTGCCCTGAATGCTTACCAAAACAAACCCGGCAACACACATTAAACAGAAAACAAAGAAAAATACAGAACTAACAAAAAATTCATCATTTTAACAGAAAAAATAAATTGCTGATTAAGGGAAGTAGAACAACACTTCCCTGAGTGTTCATTGAGGTATGCCATGGAGTGGATGGGCTGGTGGATCATGCGGCATCGGGCAATTTTCAGGGCATCCAATGCACTTGTGTATTTTCTGTAGGAATTTCTCCGTCCTCATCTGGCATTGGTGGACATAATCCAGGATGAACCTGGTCTGCTTGTTGAAATCCCTCTGCCTCAATTGTCCAGCTGGAGTGGGAGTGGATGTTGCTTGTCCTGAGGATGCGGCACCTGGGGGTTTTTGGTCCAACTTATGCATCCTCAAGGGTTGCTGCAAGTTGCTCTCTGCGTCTGTGTGTAGGAAGGTCACCCCTGCCCTCTTGCAAAGCATGGTGATCATTACTGGAAAATACCAGCTCTTCACCTTTGGATCAGTGATGCATCGGGTGAGTTGATCTCGGATGACTGAGGCTGCATCAAATGGTGTGTCCGTGACAATGGCATACAACAGCAGAGCCATCTCATAGGTGACCTTAGCGGTGTAGGATGTTGGCATCAGATTACAGCAGATGAAATGGTGCCACAAATTTAAATCAGGCGTCTGCAACGCGTTTGCTGGAAATCCCAGAGGGTTTTCTTGATCATCCATCTCCCAGCTTGTGCCTTCTTTTGCCAATCTAGGCAGAATGGCGTGTTCCAGTGGTTGATTTGGATGCAGGGCAGCAAGGGTTTCCCTGTAATCAGTGCTGATTCTTGGTAACTTCCAGATGGCCTTGATAGCTTCCGTGCTGCAATTGACGCTGATGCCTCTGACAAATACTCCGTCATGGGGGCAGTGCGGAAGTTGCCGTAGAATTCTTGCACAATCTGCATCCTAGGCTTGACAAGTGGGTCGGAGTAGGTCTCCCATCCATGGCGCTTGATATAGGTGAAAGCTGCGCAGTCTTCACCGATTCCTCTTTCGGTAATAAATTTCTGGCGTATGTGCTTCAAAAAGAAATCCCAGCCCTTCTTTCTTGGAAACAACCTCAGCTCCCACTCATCGGTGATGGCATTGAGGGCTTGTTCTTGCAAAGCCCTTGGTGGTTGTGGAGGCGGCGGTGGAGTAGGTTCTCTGGCAGGGGATGGTGGTAGAGTGGGCATTCTTTGCCTTTTGGGAGAGGGCGAGGATGAGGAGGAGGATATCCTTCTTCTAGTGTTGGAGGCATTTTGCAGCCAGCAACCTTTCTTCTTGCCGGCGGCATCTTGTACAAACCCTAGGGATTGAATTGGCAAATTGAAAGAGGGATTTTTTATTGAATCTGAATTTTTGCCTTAGTTGCCTGAAAACTCAGAGAAATTGTCAGTATGTTCACACAGGGAAGTGGTATTTGAATAGGTGGTTCTGGAAATAGGGAGAAGATGAAGAAGACGAAGCAGTGGAGGAGTTATGAATTAATGCACAGTAGTTAAAGTTTTAGGGAAGTCGTGGCTGACTCGAGTGACTCAAAAAGACGGACGTGGTTAAAATTGAAATTTGAAAATTTCCGGAAAATTCCCCCCCCCCCAAACTTAAGCCATAAATACAACTCAAAGAGGTGAGCTTTTTGCAGAAAATGTTATACAGTTGTTCTTACTCAGGCGAGTGGAGTGTCCCACTTGTGTGAGTGACGTCAGGGTTAGAAGACTTACAGATTACTTTCCTGTAGGTTCACTCGGCTGAGTGACCTTCTTCACTCCTAGGAGTGAGTTTACCTGAGGCCTTTTATGTTACACTTTTTGAAATCTGTTGGGGTGGCAAATACCTTGTCCATTCCTGCAAAATTAGAGTAGCACATTGTTAGCCATGCAAAAGCAAAACGTATGGGTTGCCTCCCATAAAGCGCATTGGTTTTAAGTCTCATGCCAGACTTCAAAAGAGTTCTCAGTTAAGTTCCTTTAGGACCAGAACATGATAGTTCTGTCTTTTACTCCCTTCTGTCCATCCAAGGTATGGTTTAAGCCTCTGACCATTAACCAAAAAGGTGTTGCCATTCTGTGGATTCATGATTTCTACTGCTCCTTGAGTTAGGACCTTGTTGATTCTATAGGGACCGGTCCATCTTGACTTTAACTTCCCTGGAAAGAATTTTAGTCTAGAGTTGAACAGCAGGACTTCTTGTCCTTCTTGCAGATCCTTCTTGACAATGTGTTGATCATGGTAAGCCTTAGTTTTTTCCTTATAAAGCCTAGAAGATTCATATGCTTTTAGTCTGAATTCTTCCAGCTCGTTCAATTGCATCAGTCTAAGGTCCTTGCTTCTTCTTGGATCAAGATTCAGTTCCTTGATAGCCCAATAAGCTTTATGTTCCAACTCCACTGGTAAGTGGCATGCTTTCCCATAGACCAGTTTGGACGGGGACATACCAATGGGAGTCTTGCATGCTGTTCTGTATGCCCATAAAGTTTCATCCAACTTTGAAGACCAGTTCTTCCTGGTGGAGTTGACAACCTTTTCCAGGATTCTTTTCACTGCCCTGTTTGACACTTCTGCTAGCCCGTTTGATTGTGGATGGTATGGTGTTGATACTCTGTGCCTGATTCCATATTTCTTTACCATGGCTGCAAATGACTTATTACAGAAGTGTGATCCTTCATCACTGAGTATCATCCTGGGTGTACCAAACCTGGTAAAAAAATGTTTTTTCTTAGAAACCTGAGAACAGTCTTAGCATCATTGTTTCTTGCAGCTACGGCTTCTATCCATCTTGAAACGTAATCCACTGTCAGTAGGATGTAGGAGTTCCTAAAGGATGACACGAAGGGACCCATGAAATCTATCCCCCATACACCAAACAGCTCCACTTCAAGCATGTTCTGCTGTGGCATCTCATTCATCCAGGAAATATTTCCTGTCCTTTGGCACCGGTCACAGCTTTTGACAAATTCTCTTGCATCTCTGAACAGAGTTGGCCAATATAGTCCAGCTTGCAGAACCTTGATCGCCGTTCTTCGACCGTTGAAATGTCCACCATAGGGAGACCTATGGCATTTGTGCAACACCTCTGTGAACTCAGGTTCTGGAATACACCTTCTTATCAATTGGTCTGCACATCTTTTGAATAAGTATGGTTCATCTCACAGGTAGAGTAGAGTATCATGCAGGAATCTCTTGCGTTGTTGAGGGTGAAATCTGGGGGAATAACACCAGTAGCAACAAAGTTAGCAAAATCTACAAACCAAGACCTGTTACCTGTCACTCCCATGAGTGTGCCTGTCACTCGCCAGAGTGACTCATCAGGGAATTTTTCTGAAATTGGAGTTGTGTCTTCTGGAATTTCTTCAAGTCTTGACAGATGGTCTGCTACCTGATTCTCAGCACCCTTTCTGTCTCTTATCTGCAAATTGAATTCCTGCAACAACAACACCCATCTAATCAACCTCGGTTTAGACTCTTTTTTGTTGATCAAGTACCTGATGGCAGCATGGTCTGTATAGACTATGACTTTCATCTCTAGCAAATAAGCTCTGAATTTGTCAAATGCAAATACAATTGCCAGCATTTCCTTCTCTGTAGTGGTGTAGTTGATTTGTGCAGGGTTGAGGGTTTTACTAGCATAAAAAACCACATGTAACACCTTGTTCCTTCTTTGTCCAAGTAAAACACCAACTGCAAAATCACTAGCATCACACATTAGTTCAAAAGGTTGGGACCAATCAGGTGTAATGATCACAGGTGCAGTGATGAGTTTCTTTTTCAATTCAGTGAATGCATTTAAACAGGATTCATCAAAAATAAAAGCAGTGTCCTTTTCAAGCAAGTTACACAAGGGTTTAGAAATTTTTGAAAAATCTTTAATGAACCTCCTGTAAAAACCGGCATGGCCTAAGAAACTCCTCACTCCCTTGACTGTGGTTGGTGGGCTGAGCCTCTCAATGACTTCAATCTTTGCCTTGTCCACTTCAATTCCTTCGTGTGAGATCTTATGTCCCAAGACAATTCCCTCGGTCACCATAAAATGGCATTTCTCCCAGTTGAGGACTAGGTTTGCTTCTATGCATCTCTTCCATATCAGTCCAAGGTTGTCCAGACATGCATCAAATGATTTGCCAAAAACCGAGAAGTCGTCCATAAAGATCTCAATTATGTCTTCCACCATGTCAGAGAAAATGGCCATCATACATCTTTGAAATGTTGCCGGTGCATTGCACAGTCCAAATGACATTCTCTTGAAGGCAAATGTGCCATAAGGGCAGGTGAAAGTTGTCTTCTCTTGATCATCAGGGTCTATAGCAATCTGGTTGTAACCTGAGAAACCATCAAGGAAACAATAATACATGAATCCGGCCAATCTATCTAACATTTGATCAATAAAGGGGAGGGGAAAGTGGTCCTTTCTGGTAGCTTTGTTAAGCTTCCTGTAGTCCATGCACACTTTCCATGAATTATTCAGCCTTGTAGGGATCAGCTCCTGAAGGTCATTCTTTACCACTGTGATTCCTCCCTTCTTGGGCACGCACTGCACTGGACTCACCCACTTGCTGTCAGATATTGGGAAGATGATTCCAGCGTCCAGCAGCTTGATAATCTCCTTTTTCACTACTTCTTTCATGACTAGGTTGAGCTGTCTTTGCCCTTCAATGGTTGGCTTGGCATCGTCTTCAAGTAGGATCTTGTGCATACATATGGAGGGACTGATGCCCTTGATGTCTGCAATTGACCATCCAATGGCTTCCTTGTGCAATCTCAGTACTCTCAGCAATTTGTCCTCTTCAGTACCTGTAAGCATAGAAGAAATGATCACAGGTAAAGTGTTACTTACTCCAATATAGGCATACTTCAAATGTGAGGGCAGAGGATTAAGTTCGAGATGAGGTGGTTCTTCAATTGAAGGTTTGAGGCATCTTCCTTCCTTAGTCAGATCTAACAGTTCAAAGGGTTGTTGTTTAGGATGCCACTTGGGGGAGTGGTTCAGGTAACTCATGCAAGTGGCCTGTACTCATCCCTCCTTCTTGTTCCTCATTACGATCTGGGCATAAAAGTTCTTTGAGGAGATCATCTTGCAGTAATTCTTACATCCTTCGCTTCTTCTCGCTTCGCACTTCTTACCATGTAGCGATTATGGACTTCAGCAGGATATCTCATATTTTTGAAGATGTTGAAGGTAACCTTCTCTCCATCAAAGTGCAGTGTGATTTCTCCCTTTTTCACCTTAATGATTGCATCACTTGTTGCCAGAAAAGGTCTCCCCAAGATGATGGGCACATCCCTGTCTTCTTCCACGTCCAAAACCACAAAGTCTGCTGGGTAAACAAAATTACCAACCTTCACAAGAACATCATGTAAGATTCCCTTTGGGTAGGTCAGTGACCTATCCGCCAACTGCAAGGTCATGTTAGTAGGTACAAGAAATTTGTCCAAATCAAGTGATTTAAATACAGATAATGGCATGAGATTTATGCTTGCACCAAGATCTAATAATGCTTTTGAAAATTCTCTAATTCCTACTGTGTAAGGCAGAGTGAAACTACCCGGATCTTTCAACTTAGGTGGCAATTTTCTCAGGATAGCTGCACTACATTCTTCATTTAGAGTGACAAAAGCAGAGTCATGCACTTGTGGTTTATTGGCCACCAAATCTTTCAAGTACTTGAAGTATTTAGGCATTTGTTTAAGTGCATCAACAAGTGGTACATTAATGTGTATACTTTCTAAGTTTTGAATAAACCTGTTGAGCCCTTCATCCATTTTGGCCTTCTTTTGTCTTACCGGATATGGTGGATTTGGAGCTGGCTGTTGTGGTTCCTTAATTGGTGCTGGGAATTGAATTTCCTCCATTCTAGGTTTTTAGCTATTTGCTCCTGTTCAACCACATCATCATTATCAGATATTTTCTCAAAAAATGTTTCATTCTTACCTGCAGGGTCACTCACGGGAGTGACTTTTTCACTTGGCTAATTGAGTTGCTTTCCACTTCTAAGAGTGACAGCCTTTGCTTGCTCTTGGTCATTCCCCTTGGGGTTTACAACCGTATCACTGGGTAGGCTTCTAGATGGTCTTTCAGCATTTTGTTTTGCAATCTGGGCCAACTGATTCTCCAAACTTTTGCAAGACACCGCCAAATTCTTGATTGCATTTTGCATAGAAATCCATTCATCTTCCCTTGGTATGTATTGCTGGTTAGAACGCTGCTGATTTTGATAGTTGGGAGGTTGACCATCTTGTCTGTGAAATCCTGGGGGTTGAGCAGGCCTCTGATAGTTTCCTTGTTGTGGTGCATTGTTCCAGTTAGGCTGCTGCTGATTTCTCCAATAATTGAAGTTGTTGAATCCCCCAGCATTACCCTGTCTGACAAACTGGACAGCTTCCATTTTGGAGGGACAGTCATCCAAACTGTGGGATCCATCACATAATACACACACTTCAGCCTTGGATTTGGACAACTTACTCCTGAGTTTAGTCATTTCATTCATCATAACAGCCATTTGTGCTTGCAGGTGTGTACTGGGGTCAAGTTCCATCATCCCTCGCTGTTTTGTACTTGCCCTTAGATCAGATTGCCATCTTGAATGGTTGGTGGTCATATTGTCAAGCAACTGCCTTGCTGCATCAACCGGCTTCATCATAAATACACCACCAGCTGCAGCATCAAGGGAGTCCCTTGTAGTTGGTAGCAGTCCATTGTAGAAGATGCTCAGTTGAAGATACTCTTCCAAACCATGCTGAGGGCATTTCCTGATCATTTCCTTCAGTCTTTCCCATGCTTCATAGAGTGTTTCTGTTCCATGCTGCTTGAAGTTCATTATTGCAGTTCTGAGTTGTGCAGCTTTTGCGGGTGGAAAGAATTTTGTCAGGAAACACTGTCTTAACTCTTCCCAAGTGGAGATAGAGTTGTTGGGTAATGTGTTAAACCATGCTTGGGCGTGATCCTGCAAAGTAAAAGGGAATAATCTCAGTCTAATGTCATCATTAGATAAGCGTTGAATTTTAAAAGTACTGCATAAACGTAGGAAACTTCGGATGTGATCATTAGGATCTTTGTGAGGTAATCCATGGAATGGGCAGGCTGATTGAGTCCATTGGATCATCTGTGGCTTTAGCTCAAAATTGGTTGCCTCTACATCTGGGAACACCAAAGGGGATTGGACTTCTTCTTGCTGTGGGATGAAGAAATCTCTAAGCAGTCTCTCCGGTCGATTTTGTTGATCCCCACCAGGGTTCCTATTGTTCTCCGGGTTACCACCTTGGTTAGCCATTTCTGATGAACCTTCTTGGTTGTCCTGTTGCAACCGGTTCTGCCTTCTTCTTGCTGCTCTAGTTCTGCGTATGGTAGCTTCAATTTCTAGGTCAAAAACAGGTTCACTCCGTTGGTGCCTTCTAGTCATACACCAAAGAAAAGAAACTGGAAGCTCAGTGAGGTAAACAGAGAAGAATTTTATATATGTACAAATAAACAAAAACAACAAATTTTTGGAGGTTTTACGCCGTCCCCGGCAACGGCGCCACTTTCTGGTGCGTGCCGAGTTCACCAAAAATATTACTAGCTTGGATTAGGATTTTTGTAGATAATGGAAGCTAGGTCGATCCCACGAGGACAGCTAATTACCAAATTTGTTGTAAAGAAAGACTACCAGTCAGACAAAGTGTCACTCAGGGGAATGGAAATAGTCACTCAGGGGAATGAAAGCCAGGGGTGTTCTTCTCTTCTTCCAGAAGTGGCAACATTGCTCTCATTAATCAGCAGGGGGGGGCTGAAATTTCGGCTGGGGGACAAGCATGCCTCATGGAGGAGACATACTCATTAATAGCAAGATGCTTCTTGTCTACGGAGGTGCTTCTTCGTCCAGCTCAGCAACATTGCCTCAGCAACCCACAATTTATTCCCTTGGCCTCACTTTTTCAGCAATTTCTCAGTCAAACCCCAACCTAACAAAAATATGAAAACTAGTTAAGTAGAATGCACTAATAATAGAAAATACCCCCTAATTTCTTACTAAATTCAGGGTTAATTGTGATGCTTTTATGTAACAAATAAACTATTATCAACTACATCAAGGTGGATGGCTAAGATCACTCTACAAAGAAGATGATGATAGAGTTTTAACTCAAGGGAGATTCTATCCATTGAAATCTTTCTAAGAGATTATCTCTTTGTATTTTGAGTTTTAATTAATTCCTACAAGTCTTAAATGTTTTAAGACTAGTAAAAGTGTCTAGGTTCGTTATCTTATCACTTAAGATAACTAGGAGTCTTTAGAGTTTGATTTCGTTTCAAATTCTTAGAGATAGGAATAGAGGTGAAGAGTTGTGTTCTTCCTCTACTTCTTAGGAAGAAATTTCGGCCACCCCCTCTATAAATAGGGACCGAAATTCTCTTGTCCAACACACCTTGTGTCATTGATATTTTCCTGAGTGAAATTGGTTAGGATTTTATTCATTTCGTGGAGTTCTTGTGAGGACTTCTTTGTTTAGTTGTTTCGTATGTGTTGTGACAATCAGTTCACTTGATAGTGGCGTCTTTAGCATTGGATCTTTCGAATCTTGGTATTTGAGCTTATAGATCTCATATCTATTGGGTTTTCCTACATAATTTTCTAAGGGGTATCTGCTTGGTTAGAAATAGCTCTCTTCATTCTTGATTTGGGTTGTTCTACCATTGAACTCGTGAATTGATCCACGTCAGGTCAAATATCTTTTCTTTTCTTTGTTTTTCGTGTGTTTTTGAGTCTTTAAATCCGAATTCTCCAAATTCCGCTGCCTACAAATCTCTGTCTTTCCGATTTAGCAAAGTTGGTCTTTCCTTAAAGATTGGTTTTGTCACGGATTGCTATCAAGTGACCTTACGGTGTTTATGTACCTGATTGAATATAGTTTCATACCACATAGAGAGCTAAAAGAATCATTACATATACATATAGAGTAGAGAGGAGAACGACCCTAGGCTACCATCACTTTGTCAAGTTATAAACTCACTTGCCAATTTCCTATTTTTGTTCATTCATTGCATTCTGGTACTGGATCCCAATTTTCATTAAAGTGTTTTCCCGTCTCTATAGGATCGATCCTTCTTATCACTTAGTACAAGTTTTGAGTAGGTTTATTTTGGTGGTCTCGACACCCGTCAGGTAGCACATCTAGGTGAGGAGAATAACAAAACTCCATCGGCCTAGGACAATTTTGATGCAAAGAAGTTATGGAAAGGGGGATTTTTGCTTCAATATGTGCCACCGGAGGAGCAGGAGGGAAAATGATCGCCCTAGTTCAATAACCTAATATGACTGGAGATGGAGTACTGGAAGACATCGGTAATAAGTTTTGTCTGTGGTGCTAATCCTCCATACAAAGTCATGGATACTTACTATCGCAGAATATGGAAACACCATGGGTTTGATAAGGTGTTACTGCTCCCTATTGGCCTTTCTGTCATTCGATTTCATAATATAGATATTTTTGATGAGGCATTAGCTGAGCCAATTGATTATATGGGGGCTAATCAAGTCATTGGTGAAACCATGGAGTGCTGAAAAAAGGTGTTAATCATAAGGATAAAAAAACATGTGCTAGTGTGGAGTCAATTCCACGGGTTAGAAATGAATTACTGGAATCTATCTACTCTAAGTAGGATAACAAGCACTTTGGGGAAACCCATAGCAACAGATACACACACTGCTACAAAAGAAAGAGCAACGTTTGCCCGAATTCTAGTAGATGTGGAGATAAGAGATCACCCCCCATTGGTTGCCCACTTTTTTGATGAATATGGAAAGATTAATGAGCAACCAGCGTACTATGAATGATGACCAACTCAATGTGGGCACTGCAAGAATTTTGGTCATGTTGAGGAAGACTATAGGAGGAACCTACAAGAACAGAGAAAGAAGAAAATACAGAGGAAAAACAGAAGATCCCTAACAAGGAAGTTAAATGGAGAAAAGTAGTGAAAAATATAAAATAGAATGAAGTGCAAAAGAAGGCACGGGATCAAGAAGAATTGGTAACTATTGGAAGGGCGGATAGGGTGATCTACAGTAAAGGCAAAGAGGGAATTGTACAAATAGAGAACGGCTATAACATTTTTTTTTTCAGAGTTACATGAAGCTAAACAGATGAGCTTAGAAGGGATAGAAATAATTGGTGGAATGCAGAAGGCCAAAATCATGATAATGCTATGCGGTGGGGGAGATCATCTTGATCTAGGTAGAAAATGATCAATATTCTTACACTGGAACATTACGGGTTTGAATAGCCCTATTAAGCAAAAATGGTTATGTAGAATGAGTAGTTTTCACAAAGCCAATGTTATAAGTGTGGTAGAAACAAAACTAAATATAGTAGAGCAGAGGAAATGGTGGGGAAACACTAGCAAGGTTAGTGTTATGAGGATAATAGTATGCAAAATGAAAAAAGGAAGAATATGCCTGTTGAGGAATCCTATGGTAGTGAATGTTAGAATTATACATAGTTGTGTATAAGTTAAAATTAGTAAAGAAATCTTCTACTGCACTGTTGTTTATGGTTATATATTGGAAGAAACGGATCAACTATGGGAGGAGATGATTGGCTTAGAGGATAAAATTGATGCAGCATGGTTGGCAATAGGAGATAACAATAGCGTCTTACAAGCTGATGAAAAAATTGGAGGAAGCAAAGTGTCAATGAATGAAGTAATGGGATTTAGAAGATGCATACAGGAGTGTGAGCTGTATGATTTGAAACAGCAAGGGGATAGATACACATGGATGAATAAACAACTACGGGAGGCTAGAATATGTTCCAAAATAGGTAGAACTCTAGTTAATGGAGCTAGGATAATGGAGTTTCCCCGGTCCTTAGCAATGATAATGTCAAAAAAAGATCTCAGATCATACTCCAATCCTAGTCCAACAGGGTGGAGGGATGACTCAGAGACTCAAGCCGTTTAAATTTTTTAATATGTGGTGCCAAGATGAAAATTTCTTAAAGTTGGGTAAGGAGAGCTAGGAATAACTAGTGTACGAAACCAAAATGTACCATGTTACAGTAAAATTGAAAAGGTTGAAAATAGTGTTGAAGGAGATGAATTGGATTAACCTTTCAGACACACAAAACAGGGCACAGGTGTTTAGGGGGAAGCTGCAGCAAATACAGGAAAAACTCTATCAAAATCCAGCAGATGAAGAACTTCAAACCCAAAAAAAGGAGCTTTATCAGAGGTTTATAAAAATAAATACAGCTGAGGAGAGCTTCTTCTATCAGAAGGCCAAAGAACTATTTATAAAACTAGGGGACTCAAAAAGAGCCTTCTTCCAAGCAAGAATGAGGGCTAGAAGTGCCAAGAATAGAATATGCTCCATTATAATAGAAGAAGGGGAGACAATATATGAAGGGGACATAGTAAGAGAACACTATGTTGATTTCTACAAGGCACGATTAGGGCAAAAGGTGAAGAATCAACTAGCTTCGCTATCAGTCTTTCAGAAAGCTGCAAGCAACAATTGGGGCTACTAAAGAAAGTAACACCCAGGAAGTGAAAAAGGCTATGTGGGAGATACATTGCTGCAAAAGTGCATGCTCGGATGGTTATGGAAGTGGATTTTATAAAGGGGCTTGGTCGGCAATCCAAGAGGACATAATACAGAGAGTATTGGATGATTTTCAAGCTGGTAAAATGTTGTAGCAGATAACCACAACGATGCTCGGCTAATATCGAAGAATGAGGCTCCAAGAAAGGCAATAGAGTATGGATCAATTTGTTGTTTCAATGTGGGTTATAAATGCATTTCAAAGATCCTATGTGAGAGATTAAATCCGGACTTGACTTATTTAGTGGACACAAATCAGAGTGTATTTGTGAGGAAACGGTTGATCTTGCACAATGCACTACTGACACATGAGTTAATAAGGTTTTACGGGAGAAGAAACATCATCGACAGATGCCTGCTGAAGATTGATCTCAAGAAGGCTTATGATTCAGTTGATTGGAGTATTGTTGAAGACATGTTAAAGAGTTATGGGCTTCCAGAGACATTCATCAGCAGAGTAATAGAGTGCATAACCACAACATCATTCTCACTTAGCCTTAATGGTGAGAGTTGTGGATATTTCAAAGTTGACAAAGGGCTGAGACAAGGAGATCCGATCTCTCCCTTTCTGTTGTGTTGATAATGGAGTACTTAACTCACATGATAAAGGAAGCGACAGATGATAAATTATTTGAATTTAATCCATCATGCAGCATCATAAAGTTGACAAACATTTGCTTTGCAAAAGATCATAAGATTTTCTACAAAGCAGACGAGTATACAGTGAAGAGACTTGTGGAAGTTTTGGATAAATTCTAAGTAGCAACAAGCTTAATTGCTAATCCACTAAAGTCTGATATTTACTTTGGTGGGGTGCTAGAGGAGATGCAGGAAAGACTGTGTAAGCCAATTGGATTCATGGTTAGGAAATTTCCAAAGAAGTACCTAGGTGTTCCCATCTCACTAGAATATGTAGCCAATAAAATGTGATATGTTGATTCAAAAGCTAACTGCCCAAATCAAATGCTGGAGCACAAGACATCTTAGTTATCCAGGAAGGTTGCATATGATAAATTCAGTTCTTATGGCAATGAGTAATTACTATACTTCTGTTTTTATTTTGCCTAAAACTATTACACAACAAATTAACAGGATTTGATGAAGTTTTTGTGGGGGATTAAAGGAAATAGGGAGCAGTCTAGCACTTGTAAGCTGGGAGCAAATAAACAGAGCCAAGAAAGAGGGCAGACTAACCATTAGAGATGCCAAGATTTAGAATAAAGAAGCTCTGATAAAACAGATTTGGAGTTAGCCAACAAAGAGGATAACTTGTGGATCCAATGGATCCATGAAAACTATATAAAGAAGAAAGACTTCTGGCGAATACAACCTCACCAGCATTTTGGTTGGCATTTGGGAAAGATAATCAACTTGAAAGGGCTGGTGAAAACAGAGTTTGATGGCGCCAAATGAAGACATATGCCCTCAGGTAAATGCTCCATCTCTTCTGGTCATAAATGGTTGATGGGGGGAACAAAAAAAATTCCATAAGTTCAGTTTATTTAGTCTAGATATAATGTGCCTGGACATTCATTTATAGTCTAGTTGTTTTGGAGAGATAGATTGCTCACCGAGGACATATCGGCCAAGATGAATATCTAGATGGAAACCAGACTTGTGTGCTGTGTCAAAATCACCAAGAAACATCAAAACATTTGTTTTTTTAGTGTTGTTATTCAGCAGTATTGCTAATGGTTGTACCTGCATGGATACGTATTGATGGGTGTCGACACCACCAAAATAAACCTACTTAAAACTAGTAGAAAATTTTAAGAAGGGTCGATCCCACAGAGACAGGAAACAATAGATGAAAATTGGGATCCAGTGCAAGTTATGCAATATATGAATAGAAATAAGACTTTAGCAAGTGATTTTATGACTTGACAAAGTGGAAGAAACTGAGGGTCGTCCTCCTCTATAGTCTATATGCATATGCTGTGAATCAATTGCTCTCTTTGTGGTATGAAAATATGTTCAACCAGGCACAATTATACTGTAAGGTCACTCTCGATTGTTCCAAACAACATTCCTAGTAGTAACAAGCCCACTAACTTTCATTGTTGACTCCATAATACCACTAAGCCTTTAGGTTCCTAAGCCCATATGATTGCTCATTCCAAACAACTAACTCTCGTTGTCAAAAACGTTGTGTTACCCCCTTGTCACCGGTTAATCTTAGGCATTCTAAGTTAAGTTTACTCCTTCCGGTCTCCCCTAACATACAAGCACAATTAGTTATGTCGCCAATTCAAGTAAAAAGATAATGAAAACTCTAAGACTACACTCACAAATATCATTTCAGAGTTGAATGAAAACATGCTTATATAGAGTAGAGGATTAGACCCTAGAAAGTGAGTTTAGCCACACATGTTACGAAGTTTAAACACTAAAGAATCAAAGTACAATTCCGCATGATTACAACAGAAAGGATCAAAAATAGGGGAAGAACAAAGTCAGGGAGTGTTGTAAAGTGTAGCTGATTTTGCACAGTGAGTTTCTCACTTCCCCAAGAGACACCCCTGAGTCTTCTTTCCAAACTTATGCTCTATTTCTTTCCTAACTAGAACTAAGCTAACTCTAACTTCTACTATCCTAACTCTTGTTGACTTCTTCTTCTGCTACTGCTTGTTTATTTAGAGGTTGGGGGAGTAATCTTGCTTAACCAAGTTGGTCTCCTCTTTACCCGATGAGTTTAAGCAAAAGAGAGGAGACCCCAACGTCTTCACCTTTCCTCCTTATCTCTAATCATCTTTTGATGGGATTTGGTTTGCTCAAATTCAGGTTTAAACCACATCAACCTCTTCCCTCAGTAGCATCACTTCATCAACTTGCCCTCCTTGCTTAGCCTTGAAGGATTGCTTGAATTTCGCCTTCAACAGTTCCAATTCCCACTGGATTCAACGTTGGCCTTGACCTTTCACTTCAGTCCAATCAACCATTTTCAATTGCGCCCAGAAACTTCACCATTAGTCACATTTTGACCACGTTTTCACAGATTTTGCAATTACGTCCCTGGGTCATCAAAAGTCACCAAATGAACCTATAAACATAAAATTCTAACCTAATGAACCTAGAACCTTAGTAGAAAGATACAAATTAGGTGTCTAAGCATAGATATACACTCATCGGGTATTCAGAACCTGCCTGTTGAGCAAAGTAGATGAAGGAAAAGGATAATGTATACCTGGAAGAATACTAAATTGATCAAAGAGACACTTTCTTCTCTTTCATGGAAGCACTAATTTACCACTTGTAGGAAGAGAGAAACGCGCGAACATTCACTAATAAGCAGAGGCCGGTGTAAATGATACTTAAAGTCATTAAAAAGGAGGTACATTGTATAGTGGAGCATTGTCTGAGCACCATAATGAAGATAGCTGAAGAAAGAATTTTGAAAATGCATTTTACCTAGTTGTATAGATATGATGTATAGAGAAAGCTAATGTGGTAATATGTGTTGTTTTAGTTGTAAATATGAATGTTCATGCCAGGATCATCAATATATTTACAGTTTTCCCAAGAACAAATATTTTAAGAGAAAACCCAAGGTATTCGTCTTATATTGAAATTTAATCACTTCAATGTCAATCCTATTAAAAAAAACATTGAAAGTTTACGGGTGAAATACAGGTAAAATCGAAGTAAAATAATTTTCTTATATTCAAATTCAAAGAAATCTGAATAATAATTATAATAATATCAATACCACTTTTTACCCCTATTTTCTATCTCATTTGTTGCAATTGTCTGATTCTGTGTTCTGCTTTACAATAAAAAATTAATTGAGCACGATGTATTTCTTCACAAATATATTTTAATATATTGCTTATCAAACTAAAATGCAGCAACATATTTTCAAACATTTCTAGTTAATTGGCGAATGCGAGACTTGAGGTTAATGGTCCCAAACGATCGATAATGCGATGTTCATCGTAATACTCATCATCTATTTAAGTTTGCTTGGTGTGATTAAATTATTACTCCCTCCATTCCAATTCAATAGGCTCATTTAGACATACATGGATATTAAGAAAAATTTGGTAATGTAGTTTATGTGGTTAATTTTAAATGAAATTCCTACTACACCCCTATTAATGACTAGTGAGTTATTAGTTGATATGAGAGAGTAATTGTTAAAATTAATAAATTTTCTTGATTTCAGTAAAAGTAGAAAGGATATATTAGACGGCAAATAATAACAAGCACCTAGGTATACTTTGCAAGGTGAACCTCATGGGCATGTGTAATACACTTTCCTTTTACACACGTTGATTTATTTTTTTCCTAATATTCAGTTATACGCGCATTAAATCCTCCAATTCTCATCCCATTTTTTTTCTCACACATTTAATTTTAAACCGTTTTCTTTTTTGCTTATTCTGTTATCTTTTATATTATTTTGTTTTATGATAAATTTTTTTTATAGCTATGGATTTTATTTGCATAAAATTGAATATGATTCATCATCGAGACTTATAAATCTGAAAATCAATTGGAGAAAAAAATTTGAACTGATTATCAATAAAATCTGGAGATTAAGCGTCAAATGTAAGATTTTAATAAATAACAACGTTTGTTCAGATGAATAATAATATTCTTATTGATGAATAATGATAATATTGTGGATGAATAATGGTGTTTTTATATTGACAAAGTTATGGATAAATAAATTTAAATTTTTGAAATAAATATAGATATCTACAATGATGAATAACGAAGCAAATGTTGATGAATAATGATCCCATCCAAGATGAATAACAATAATAAAATGAAGAATAGATATATATTTGTATGATGAATACACATATCTATGGAATGAATAACACATGTTCAAATGATGAATGACATATCTTTACAAGATGAATAACACTATTTTATATTACTAATAACACTACTCATTGTTTTTAACATATACGGTCTTGAATGATTCGCCGATACTCAACACATATATGTTGATTGTTTGATTTCAGCAACTCTGTCAAATATTTGATTCCCGACCGATCGAGTTCATCTTGATGAGCATTTCTTTGCCGTTGATCAAACAAAAAGAACATTACAATAAGTGGGATTTCACATTCAATCAAAACTCTGTTAATCATCAATAACAATACTATTGAAGATAAATAATCATTTTGAAAATGATGAATAAACAATAAAATTACATAAATCATATCCAGTTGATAACAATCGTGTACAATTCATATTACATGATGAATAACAACATAACTGGCGATGAATGACATATATTTGTATGATGAATACAAATATCTACGGAATGAATAACACATGTTCGAACGATGAATAACATAGATTGACAAGATGAATAACACTATTTTACAGAATTAATGACACACATTTACAATTGTGTATGATCACATATTACATGATGAACAACATCACTTGTAGTTTGTATCACAATTAGAATGAATAACTAAGCGAAAATAATGAATAACTATAAATAGATGATGAATAAACATTTACAGAAGAAGAAAACATGATTATAACAACCCAAAATTGATGATGAATAATGATATCGAGATGATGAATAACCATCAGAAATAGATAATGATGTCAAAATTTGATTTCTAAAATCAACTAGGAATCGATGAACAAGACTAAAACATCGATGAACTAATATGTTTTAAAGATGAATAATGATATTAAACTGATGAACAAAGCCTAGATCTATTAATCTTTTTCTAAAATCAAGCACAGATCGATAAACAAAACTAAGAAATTGATGAACTAACATCATTAATCGATGATGAATGATGAATAAATATTTCACAGAAGAAGAAAATATGACTAAAACAACCACACATTGATGATGAATAATTATACCGAGATGATGAATAATGCCAGATCTATGAATATTCTTTGAAATCAACCACAAAATGATGAAGAAGACTAGAACATCGATGAAAACTAACATGTTTTAAAGATGAATAATGATATTAAACTGATGAAGAGCACCTGGATCTATTAATCTTTTCCAAAATCAACCATATATCGATCAACAAAACTAATCGATAGGAATAATCTCAATATTTGCCATCGGACAAAACACAAAAAAGATCTATTAAACTGATGAACAACGCTTAGATCTATTAATCTTTTCTAAAATTCACCGACAAAACACAAAACATACGAATAATCTCAAATCTTACCGTAATTCTCATATTCAGCACCGTATATTGCAATCAAAGTCACGGGATTTGATGCACAATCGGATTTCATCTTCAAAAATACCACCGACGAGAGGTTTTGATGCCAAATCGCTGCAGAGAATATTTTATTTTTTAGATTTTTTAGTCTGAGACGTTTTTGAATTGGAATAGGAAGTTGGATGGATATGATTAATGATGGCTGAAAATTAGGAGAGATATTAGGAAATTTAAAATTTGAAAAATCTTTTTTTTACCCTCTTTTTGAGCGCGTAAATTTAAAACTGCAAGGTGTACCTAGGAGCTCTATATTATAACTGATATTAGAGAGTTTATAGTAAAACTTAATTAATTGTCTGAAATGGGACTAAGTTTTGAAATATTCCGAAAAGAAAAGTGAGCCTATTGAATTGGAATGGAGGGAGTAGTAATCCTCCCATTCCATTATGTCTGACTTCAGCTTTTGGGATTATCTACCATTTCCTCTTTCTTAATGAATTGATTCATCCACTTTATGCAAGTCATAAAATTAGCCATTATTTTAATTCCAACGACCCCAATTTTAATGAAAACTTTGACGATGTAGTCTTAACTACTCCATTGCCAATATTAATACTACTTCCTTCCCAAAAAAATAATTCACATAGTAAGATTTGGACGATGTACAATTTGAAAACTCAATGTGGACTATTATTTTGGGACGGAGGAAGTATTAAAATATACACCTTATTATTCATATTTGTTTTTTTTTTTTTTTTCTGAAATACAAGTACATAATAACACGAAACAGATGGCTCCAGGAGAGGGGGGAAACATGAATGTAAGATTAGCTTGAAAGAGAGTTGATCAGTAAAGATTGCTGTAAAATCTACCGTCGAAATTCAAATTGTTGTAAGTTCTTCTTCTGTGTTAAAATAATTGTTTAGTTTAAATTTTCATGTTTAATAAAATAAAATTAAAAAAATAAAATACAATTTGGACAATCGTTTGTTTTTACGCGAAGGAATAATTTTTGTCACTATCTAGTGCTACGGTAACAACTAGCTGGAGTAATACTCTTGCATACAAAAAAAAAATGTGTAACTCATGATCTCAGACACAATAACAATACTAGTTTGAGGTTAAGAATATTTCTTTTTTTCTTTCCTTTGTTATTAATAATCTTTAGGAAATAAAATTCGATTGTTTCCGGACATGGCATCCAAACATTATTGCTCTATTAAGAAGTTTGAACAGTGCAGATGCAAGAAGACATGTATAACAAATAGTTTGTTCTTTCTAGTAGAACCTCGGCCCTTAACTATAATCAAAATCAACTTTTTAATATACATATTTTTGCAAAATTAATTATGACCAACCCCCAAAAAAAAAAAGAGAGAGAGAGAGGAGACAATGCGACAAATTAAATTAGCTCCACTGTCCAGAGAAAACAATTGATTTCGTTGAAATAGATTGACCCAAATTTGAATTTGAAAAGGGAAAAAATGACTCTACCAAAACAACCCCACTCCTTTTGGTGGTTTGTAAAATAAAATACAGTAAAAACTCTATAAATTAATAGTATTGGGCTTACAAAAATTTATTCATTATAGAATATTAGTTTATTGACACATTAGTAATTATTATTTTATCAAAATATTAACATTTTATTAATTTATAAGGTTTTTCAACTCTATTAGAAAATAAATACTTAACTTCAATCCTATTTCCTTATGTATTTATGATGATATAGTTATTTACTGACCAGAGGTAAAATCAAAGATAAAAATTTTTCTTAAATGTAATTTCAAGACAAAACAGAACTCCAGTAAGTTTCTACTTTCTTGAACCTTATTAGCTTTTTTTTTTTTCTGTATTTTAGACCATTATTGATTTTTTCTAGGGTACCTACATTTATATAGGAATTTTTGAAAATTTAATATATTATTAAATTATTGATTTTGTTTCTTACACTGGTCCGAGTTAAGACCAAAAACATTTATTAATTAACAAATTTTATTAATTTATAGAATATTGATTTAGACAGTTTTTACTATACTTTTATGTCATTAATTGGATGAAACATCACTTTCAATCGATCAGCACTAATCCGATACGGGCCTAAGGATTTTCAATGTACAGTTAATTTTCTATCATCAACCTCAATGATAAATTTCTTTGTTAATTAAATTTTTTTGGTCAGACTTGACCGCACATTAATCTTCAATCCAAAATAAACATATCAAAACAGACAAATCAGACAGATATTGAAGACAACTTGTTGCTTGAAATGATTATGCGCTTTATACTAAAGTCGAAAGGTACTACCAGAAGTATTAATTAAAAGTATCAAATTCAAACGTGCAAAACATCAATATCAAATTGGTCCAAACAATTATGTGATGTATATATGTTAATTAATATATCACATATTTAAGTTTGCAAGTTGGTTTGATAAAATTATAGATTGATTTTCCCTATTTCTAAAATCGCACAACACGTGCATATTATTTAATCACTAGTTTACCTACTCCCATCCCATTATGTCTAACTTCACGTTTTGAGATTATCTATTGGTTCCAATAATGAATGGATTAATCCACTTTATGTTTGTAGACCAAATCACATGCAATCTATAAATCTAATTATTTTAAGTTCGATGACCCCAATTTTAATGAAAAGTCTGACTATGCAACCTTAACTACTCCACTGCCAATATAATAGTAATCTCTATAATTATTTTGTCTTATAAATATAGTTTATATTATAATTTATTTTTAAAAAAGTACAGTGAATAATAATAGCACTAAACAGCTGATTCCATTGCGGGGGGATAGTTAATTTTGTTGAAATGAAACGTTAACAATTGCAGACCTATTCAAAGTTTGTGAGCACAATTTGTGATCACTATAACCTCTGTCACTAAATGGCATTTGTAATGACAAAGATTCGTCAAAAAGTGACCTAGTCACGAAATGGAAGCTTTTCTAGTAGTGCTACTGGGAAGGTATTAGAGATCATGTTGCAGAGCTTTTTCTCTTGTTGGGGCACACCTAGAAATAGATACATAAGTCTTCTAAGAGATAATTTTTAGATTCTTACTGTGTATTGGTGTTATGTACCTATTGAGTGTTGAACCATTTTGTTGATATGTTTCGGCAAAAATTATCCATTTAGGTATTCTAATTTTTTTTTCTATGTTCTTTCCTTTGTTTTTCTTTGTTTTAAGGTGTAAATATTTGGTACTCTTGTCTGTAATTATGATTATCTATTTGAAACACAAATTATTATATTGTTAAAATGAATATAAAATTTAATGTTTCGAAAATTTTTTATCCTAATGAGCATTTCAACAAAAATAATTTTGTAACATTTTAAGACAATAGGATTTCAAATGTTAGACATGCCATGTATATGTTTTATACAGCTAATTATTATTTGGAAAAAAAATTTGAAACATACTTTTAAAAATTGCACCTGTGCTAATTATTAGTATTAATGTTAGTGTGTGGAAATATTGATTTTTTCCCCTTACAGCATGAGCACCTCCAGAGTTGTTTCAAGTCTAGTTCTGCCCTGAACGGTAATTAAAAAGCAAAAAATATTAAAACAAAAAGTTCACATGGTTCCGCTTTGCTATCGAATATTGTGTTCAGAAATGTCAGTGCAAGAGTACAAGCTGCTAAAAAAATCTATGCCGGATCTATCGATCTTAAAATCTGTAACTAAACAAGGGTACTAAATAATATAGTAAAGATATCTGGCCAAAAGGTTGTGGGAAATTTCTGATAAAGCTATGCATATGAAAAAGCAAAACCTTATTATTATGATTATTCTTATTAACTTATTTCTTTCTTAATATTTTCATGCAGTAAATGTAAATCGTCATTAAACAAACCCAGCGTCCTTCCACTATCCATCGAGCGCCTCCATCTATAAATACTCGTCTTCCTTCCCCACATCATTTCACTCATCCAACATACATCTGTTCATCTTCTTCTGAAACACTAAAATATTTTTTTCAAAAAACAAACCTAATAGTAATAACTAGAATTTAGGCAACGGGGAACAAAATAACAATGTTGGCCGTGTTGCTTATGGCAACTTTAATAGCTGCCATGGCACCAATGGGGCATGGAATCCCGGATCAAACCCGACAGGGAGTGGAGAAATGGTTCAAACACTTCCCAATGCAAAGGAGAAGCTCACAAGGCTCAATTTCTTCTTCCAGGACGTTGTTTCTGGGCCCAAACCCGCCGCTGTGGAGGTTGCCAGATCAACCCTCACTGCCAACTCACCCACATTTTTGGACGAACAAGGGTTTTTGATGATCCATTAACAGTGACAGGTTCATCTTCTTCCAAGACCATTGGTTACGGTCAGGGACTCTTATGTCTTGACTTCACAGGAAGACGTGGCTTTGCTTTTCACCTTCAACTTTGTCTTCACCGACGGCAAATACAGCGGCAGCAGTCTCAGCCTCCAGGGCTACAACCCACTGGAAGCCAACTACCGGGAGTTGGCGGTCATCGGAGGATCGGCTGTTTTCCGGCTGGCGAAAGGAAGCGCGGTGGCGTCCACTTACTGGGCTAACGCAACCACCCAAGATGGTATCGTCGACTTCACAGTGTATGTCCTCCATTACGACGAGGGTGATAACAATGAACAGTATGCTCAGGACATGTAATTTCAACTCATTTTGTTGTGCTTTTTTTTTTTTTTTTTTTGCTCTTTTGGGTTTACATCTTTCAGTTATGTGTCTCTCTCTCCTTTAATGCCCATGTTGGGTTTTGCAGTTTGCTTTTTTTTTGGTGAAAATAAAATGCTGCTTATTTTTTGGCAGAATATGAATGATATAAACTTGTTGGGTCAGTTTTTTTCAATTGGGCTTTGGAAGATTTGGAGATAAGGTGGGCCGGAGCAGATGAAGCAGAAGGTCGCGGATCAGGCTTCTAGAAGGCCCAAAGCCCGATTTGAGAAGGAAGCCTAGTTGTTGTTGAACCGACTGGGACTGGAGCACTATTTAAAGGAATCGGCAGTAGGAGGAAGGACATAATCAAATTAGCATCAAATTGCTTCTTTAAATATTCAGTCTTTTATTTTCGATTTTATCTCTAAAATTAGGGTTCTTCAAGAACTCTCTAAACAAGGCCGATCATCGGCGGCTGTACTTGATCATTCAAGAATTTAATAAAGTCTGGCCAACGGCCAATTCTTATTATTCCGAAGTTCTTACTTTCAGTTTGCTTATCACAAGTTATAAAGAACAATGCACAATCGTTTGATAGATATATTGCGTGATTTTTTTATGACGAAAATTGTGCAAACATATTTTTGGCATGCCCGATGGGACTATACAATTTTGTGCAAATCAGATCAGGATGGCTACCGCAGTCACAACAGATGTGATCCCTCCTGATCAATCATTACCGCTAACAAGCATGACGGGCCCAGCACAAACGTCAACTTAGACCTTAAAGGGGCTAACACCGGACAATTCACCAAAACAAACGAGTACTAGCGAGTCTATGCTCAGCAAGGATATCATGAGCGCCATGGCAATATTGGTTGACCGAGTAAATTCGATGCAAGCAGAATTGGGTGCCATCAAAGCTTCGGGATAATGGCCGGTTACACCAAGTTTCTTAGGACAGGAGAAGCAGATGAGTAAAATGCCGGAGAACTGCAGTATCAACCCTTTGCACATTTTAGGTCATGATACTCCGAGGTCGTCCCACTTTACAGCAAGCCCGTCCTCGCGTTTGCCGGGTTACACATCTGGGATGATACAAACACCCAGTAGTTGGTATAAAAAAAGTGGTGCCAAACCAACCGGCGTTTATTCCTCCATATGGGAACTTTACTTTTGATGGCAGGACAGCCCCACCAATTTTTTATCAATATCAGCCATATTAAGTAGCAGTAACCACAAAAGGGGTATCTCCAGATCCTAGTACCGCTGGGGCATCTAAAACCGATTAAAGCAGTCGGCGGATATATGCGGAAGAAACTGTTTGGATACAGGACGATTGCCTGACGGAAGTGTTGGACCAATGACTCCATGCAAGGTTTTTAAAGGAGCGATTCCTCCTGCAACCTTGCAAACAGCCTCAAGTACCGCACCAATGATAGAATCGATGGTTGCCAACTAGCAAACTCAACAGTCAGCGGAACAACAATCAGTGACTGCTGGTAACAAGATGTTAGCGTTATTGGGGGGATCATCGATGCCGCCTCATCTTACAAGAGAAGAGGTACATGAAAATCGATTGTGGACAGGTGTGGAGCATGAAAAAAATAGGAATCGGGAAGCCGCTGCCAGAACTGCTGTCGCAGGCTCTAATGTAACATCCCAACCTCATAGACTGGCCCAACAACTTGCACGCTTTCGTCCTCGCTAGCCCAAAATGGTTCACACAAGTCGTTAGTAATTGATGAGGTTGAGACTTATATACAGGTTATGCACTTCGTCACGTAGTAATGTGGGACAGGATGTTACAGCCCACCCCCTTTGGATCTTTGCGTCCTCGCAAAGCCCAACAAGTAAGAATGTGGCCCAGTCTTCCCCTGGAATAGGACTCTAGAGGTGGCTCACGTGCTTCCCATTTGTCCCGTCTGCAGGCTCAGAGGCGTCTCTGCACTTGTCCCGTCAGTGGGCTCAGAGGTGTGTCCGGACGTAGTACTTAGCTCCTAAACCAGGGTCCGCTCTGATACCTTTTGTAATATCCCAGCCTCATAGACTGACCCAACAACTTTCAGGCTTTTGTGCTAGCTCAAAATGGTTAACCCAAGTTGTTAGTAATTTATGAGGTTGAGACTTATATACAGGTCATTCACTTTGTCACGTAGTAATGTAGGATAGGGTGTTACATCTAACACGGCTCAAAACACTAATGTCTTTAGGACACTGACTCAAACACCAGCAGGAAACCAGATGAAGTATGTTATAATGGCTAATCAACATGGGCAACTTCAATATTTTCAAGTGTTACAACTCCCTAATCATTATCCACGGTTGGTGCCGGTTGTTAATCCACCAAATGGTGCGATAGGGAATGGAACCCAGGTAGCAAGGATTCCTTTGGCACATCAAGGTCCTCCGCTTAATGGGATGAATAACCAGTCTTAGGAACCGGTGGTCAATCATGTGGTTGTACCTGGTAGTAATAACCCGGCTGGTAATCAGATACCGACAGCTCAGGGATAGATGGAAAGCACAGGGCAACAACCGGCTGGTGCAGTGCAGACGCCACCAATTAATAATCCAACATTGACGCCTGATCAGATTGAATTACGCCGATTGATGTCAGAGGCGCTACGGCGAGATTCGGGGTTCAAGATTCTAGAGGTTCCTGAAAAACCATATGCGATCCTAGTCGACTTGGAGCCTTTTCCCCGGAATTTCAAAATGCCCACATTCACTAAGTTTTCAAGTGATGATAGCACAAGGCCGGAGAATCACATATGGGCCTACGAGCTGGAGTGTGGGCAATTGGCAAACAATGAATTTGACAAGCTGCGATTGTTTCTACAATCATTGACCGACACGACATTGGAATGGTCCCGAGCATTGAGACCCAGATCGGTGGCCAATTGGGATGTTCAGAAAGAATTGTTTTTACAGAACTTCTATGTGAGCAAGCCAGAGCATACAGTTGTGGACCTTCATGATGTTAAACAAAAGCCTACTGAAATTGGAGAACAATATTTATTAAGATTCAGACAGATGAGAGCCACGATACCAGGGGAATACCCAGAGCAAATTATCATTACTATGGCTATAGAGGGTTTAACTAATTTCCGATTGAAGTTCGAATTGATAGGAAGAACTTTCCCTAACCTAGGCGAGTTGGCCGAGGCAATTTGCCAATTAGATAAAGTCATTGTGGAAGAAGCTGAGAGCCACAAAAGTCGTGGTAGGCAATGGTTTAATCCTCCTAATCAGCCGTCTATAAACCAAGCTCAGTATTTTGGTTTGGATGAAGAGGATGAGCTTGAGGATATCAATGCATTTGAGATAGTAAACATGAAGGGATATAGGTGTAGTGCTTTGAGAAAACCTAATACTCCAGAAGCATGTGGTATACCACCAGGACCAGGAACCACTACTGGGGCGAAACCAAGGGCTGATCCTAATAATCCGGGAGGAACTTATTCATTTGATATCACTCAGCAGAAAGCAATCTTTGAGGATATGTTGAAAACAGGCCATGTGACTTATCGGAAGGGACATAAACAATCAAAACCTACTGAGATAGAAGGGAAAACATACTGCAAGTATCATATGTCAATGACTCATGGAACAAATGATTGTGTGGTATTCCACAATGTCATACAGAAGATGATTGATAGTGGAGACATTCAAGTGGAGGAACCAGCCGCGGTGATGATAGAGTCGTTCCCTGTGAATCACGTGGTAGGAATGATAAATATGGATCCCCGAGCAATCACATATGCAAGATAGAAAGTGACCATTGGTTGCCAAGACTGTGATAGAGTGGTGGACTAAATGAAAGAAGAAGTTTTTCGATTAGGAAGCGCAGATGGTGGGCACTTGCATCAATGTAGAATACTCCCACAACCGACAGAAGAAGAGAAAACTATTGAAGTAGATGGGCAGCTACAGACCTGGGTTAAGAAACTGCAAGTACAAGAGGCGCATGAGAACTATTAGCAGAAGGTGGCAATGTCTTTAATATAGGCACTTCAGAACAGGCATGTTGAATGTCCGGGACTGTTAAACAAAGATGTTGATCAGTATGATGCCAGACTGGATCCAAGATAACCGATCCATGAACGGCTAGGTTCACGTATACCTCAAGGACTTGGGGAGAGCGGATTCCAGCCGAGGACGGCTAAAGACAGGTTGTCCTGGCCAGACCGTCTTCAGGGAGTAAGTTTCGGAAGGTCCGCTCAACCATTCATGCCGCCTATGAATAACGCCACGGCAAGGATGGTGAGGCCCAATCAGGTTACGGATAATTTGTGGCACAGAGTGGAACATCCCAGATTCCCGACTCTAGTGTCAGCAAGTAATGGTATAACCTGGACTCAATGTCGGAGGTGGCAGCGTCAACGAGCAGGACGGTATCAAAGTCAAAACGAAAGAGGAAGTTTGAGCAATCACCTTACGGTGCTCCTAGGCAACAGACCCGAGTAGTCAAGCAGTGGCGAGTCAAGGAGCAGGACAGTATGGATTTTAATATGGTGTATGTACTTCCCAAGGAGTACGCTGCTAGACAAATTATGGCAGAACTATTGAAAGTAAAGGTTGATAAGGCAGAAGAATTACCGATGCCGGAAGCTAATCAGCGATCGAAAGAAGTATTGTGTATCAAGGTGACAACTGATGGAGATTCCCCAGCAGTAGTAATTTCTGTACCAGAATCGATGTCTACTAGCCATGTGAAGCCGCTATATGTGCAGGCTTTGCTGAATGGTGTTCCTATAAATAGGATATTAGTTGACAATGGCGCGGCTGTAAATATTATGCCCACTTCAAGTCTACAAAGGTTGGGAAAACAAAAACTGGATCTGGTCCCTACTGAGATTGCAGTCAGTTGTTTTACCAGAGATGTGACAAGTACTTGGGGAATATTACCGGTTAAGGTAGAGTTAGGCTCTCAAGCGCTCATATCGGTTTTCTTTCTAGTGGATACCACAGGATCTAACAATGCTTTGTTAGGCTGTGACTAGATTCACTCAGTCAAATGTGTTCCTTCATCTTTCCATCAAGCTCTGGTGATCTGGGGGGCAGGCGGACCAGAAGTAATAAGGGCTGATGCTAAACCTTTCACTGTTCAAAGTAATGTGGCTGAGGCGTATTATTATGAAAAAGATGTTGGACCATGTAGGTTACTCGAGATTGATAAATATGGTAGACCTATGACCGCTACGCCTATGAAGAATATAGGGATCAGGGAGTGGAAGATGTTCTTGCAAGAGATCCGCAGGCCATGTCAATATTTGGCACCTAAGCCGTAGGATGCTGGACCGATTATAGAATAGATTCCTGATGATGGTGAAGGATTCAATAATTGATTGGTTCGAGTCATTGGCATTATGTATATTAGATGCTGTTTGTGAAAATGAACCAGTGGTTCAATCTGATGATATTGAATTGTCGAAGTTGGCAAGAGTAAGTTGTAAGCTTGAGGATGACGCCATGGTGACAAAAGAGCCAATTGAATTCGTGAATTTGGGAATCAACGGAGAGCAAAAACCAACATTTATAAGTGTGGTACTATTTGATGATAAGAAGAAGGCATTGATGAAGGTGATGGAGTATCAGGATTGTTTTGCATGGGATTATATCGAAATGCCAGGACTGGATCGTAGTTTGATTGAGCACACAATTCAAACAAAGAAGGAATTCAGGCAAACACAACAGGTACCACGGAGGTTTTTAGATGAAGTAACTGCTAGAATCAAGGAAGAGATATTAAGGTTATTAGTGGTTGGTTTTATAGAGGTGGCGGTTTACCCGGACTAGTTGGCAAATGTAGTACCGGTAATTAAGAAGAATGGTAAGACCAGAGTTTGCGTGGATTTCCGTGATTTGAATATGGCATCTCCAAAGGATGAATATCATATGCCGATTGCGGAGATGTTGATCGACCGATCGGTTGGTTGTCAGTTTAAGAGCTTCGTAGATAGGAATGCTGGGTATAATCAGATTTATATTGCTGAGAAGGATGTCTTGAAGATGGCATTTCAGTACCCATGAGCGTTAGGGATTTTTTAGTGGAGAGTGTTGCCATTTGGGTTAAAGAATGCTGGAGCGACATATCAAAGGGCCATGAATTATATTTTTCACGATATGATTGGAAATATGGTGGAAGTATATATTGACGATGTGGTGATAAAGTCTCATACTTTTGAGGAACATCTGGATCAGTTGGCTCAAGCTTTTGCCCGTATGAGGAAATATAAGCTGAAGTTGAATCCATTGAAGTGCGTGTTCGGGGTAACTTCTAGAAATATCTTGAGATTCTTTCTCCAAGAGAAAGGGATAGAAGTTGATACTGACAAAGCCAAGGCTATTCTAGACGCTAGACCGCCAAGAAATAAGAAAGAGTTGCAGAGCTTGGTTGGCAAGATGAATTTCTTGAGACGGTTTATAGCAAATTTATCTGGAAAAATCAAGGTGTTTTTGCCATTTTTGAAGTCCAATAATATCGGTGAGTTTGTTTGAGAAGAAGCACAACAAGAAGCTTTTGATCGGTTGACGAGATATTTGGTAAATCCGCCTGTGATGATATCACCACAAGGTGGGAGGCCATTGAAGCTGTATATATCGGCTACAGAGGAATCCATTGGGTGTTTCTTGGCTCAGGATGGTGAAGATGGGTTAGAAAGAGCAGTGTATTACCTAAGTCGGTTGTTGAATGATGCCGGAAGTCGGTATCCGCCCATAGAGAAGTTATGTTGTTATAAAATTAAGACGTTATATGTTACCAGTTATTGTGTATGTGATTAGTATATTAAATTTGGTTAGATACATGTTATATCGGCCGACTATGACTGGCCGTTTGGGAGAATGGGCGTTAGCCTTAATTGAATATCAATTTTAGCATGTACCTCAGGCAGTGGTTAAAGGACAGGTGTTGGCGGACATTTCGGCAGAGTATCCGTTATTAGATAGGGATTGGTCTGAAAAAGAGGTAGAATTTTATGAAATTATGGCCCTGAAAGAAAGACCATGGGAATCATATTTTGATGGGTCTACAAGTTTTGTAAAAAGCGGAACTAGGATCATGATGTTATCACCAAACGGTGTGGCCATGAAGGTGCAGGTCAGATTGGGATTTAAATGTACTAACAATAAGGCGGAGTATGAAGGCATCGTGTATGGTTTGGAGACTTTGCTGTTTAATAAAGTAAAGCGTGCAAAGATGATTGGTGATTCTTGGTTGATTATTCAGCAAGCTTCAGATGAATGTCGTAGCAATGATGATGTGCTGGTTAAGTATTGGGAAATTGTAGAAAGGCTAAAGGAACGGTTTGATCACATCGAGTTTGAATATCGACCTAGAGAGTGTAACCAAGACGCTAATTGTATGGCGCAAGCTGCTTCTGATTATCGGCCGATAATAGATAAGTCGCTTTCTTTCTATGTTGTTGACTTGGATCGGCCAGCATATGAAGATTCGGTGGCGGTTATAAATAATGTAGGCACATAAACAGATTGGAGGGAACCACTGATCGACTGTTTGGCTTTCCCGAAAAGAAGAGTTGATTCGAAACTCCGGAAACAGTCAGCCAATTACTTGCTTATTGACGAGTTGTTGTACAAGAAAACAGAAGATGAGGTATTGCTGAAATGTGTTAGCAAACCAGAAACGTTTTTAATTATGCTGGAAGTGCATGAAGGGGTTTGTGGTGCTCGTCAGAGAGGAAGGAAAATGTCTTGGTTGATTCAAAGGTACGGTTATTTTTGGCCAAGTATAACCAAAGATTGTATAGAATTCACTCAAGGATGTAAGGAATATCAAAAGCATAGGTATGTTCAGAGGATGCACCCAAGGCCGATGTAGATCATAGTGAAAGCATGGCCGTTTAGGTGCTGGCAATGGATTTGATTGGGATGATTTATCTTCTGTTAAGTGAAGGCCACAAGTATGTGATAGTAGCTACTGATTACATCACTAAATGGGTAGAGGCGATTTCGATAAAAGAGGCCGATCAGAAAACTGTAATTAAGTTTGTGAAAGAGCACATCATTTATATATTTGGAATTCCAGAAACTATAGTTACTGATCAGGCCCAGTACTTTACTGGAAAAGATATGGTAGAATTTGCTAAGGAGATTGGATTTGCTTTTACGCATTCTTCTCCATATTTTGCACAAGGGATATGGACAAGCTGAAGCTTCTAACAAAATTCTTAAGGGGATTGTGCAAAAATCTATACATGAAAACCCAAGAGAATGGCATAAATTGGTTCCCCAAGCTTTGTGGGCTTATCGGACAACTAAGCGAGGAGGAACTGGAACTACCCCTTATGAGTTGGTTTATGGGCAAGATGCAGTATTACCGGTTGAATGGTTAGTCAAGTGGGTAATGGTAGCTGAGCAGTATCCTATCGGTTCAGAAGAGTATCGACAGGCAATGCATGAGCAACACGAACGGGTAAAGGAAACAAGGAAACAAGCTATCCAACAAATTCAGTTACAAAAGGAGAGAATGTTCAAGCAATATCAAAGGAATACAAGGCAGAGGATGTTTGAACTTGGGGACAATGTTTGGAAAGCGGTTTTGCCGATTGGACAGAAAGACCACAGTTTAGGTAAATGGTCATATACATGGGAAGGTCCATTTCTCATACATCAGATAAGCAAAGGGGTTTACAGGCTTAAGTCATCAACAAGAGAAGTTCATGCATAAACAGTTAATGTCGTATTCCTAAAGAAGTATCATGCACCAGCATGGGATCAAATAAGTGCCACAGATCAACAGATAGCCAACGAGTTAGCAAGGCAAAGATATGAATAGCAAAGCAGTTTTATTCAAAGAAAGAAAAAAAACCCATTGAAAAGTAGAGAAATATTCCCGGCAAAATGCACGCTGGCCAACAAGATCAAGAGAAATAAATTGTTTTAAGATCCACGCAGGGGCCAATGGTAAAGGATAAATTGTTCAGAAGAAGGGATTTACTAATCCTTCGATTCACCAGAATGTTCTGGAATAGGTCTTGCACCAGCATCAACCATCAACTGTCTTAGAGCGGCTACCACTTTTCCCCATGTTGAATGAGTATCCATCAGTTTGACACCTGCTTGATCATATAACGGCCTGGAAGGTTCAGCTTTGTAGTGCCATTCTTCAACCTGATTAAGAGCTTCAGCCACCAGATCGGATAACAGGACCATTTTCTCGGTTCTTGGCCGCAATCTGATCCTTAATCTCTTGAAGTTTCATCTCCAAATTCTGTTGGGCCAAGGTCAATTCTGCCAATTCTTTTTCAACTGGTTCCATCTGCTGAGCAAAAGTCTGAACCTGTTCTTGGCTTTTGGCTAAGTTAGCTTCATAGATGTGCAGGTTTTTCCGGATGTCCGAGTTGGAGATGTACTGCTTTTGTAGATCATCAAACTCAGCAAGGAACTCATTTATAATTTCGGTGGTGACACTGGTCATGCCCCCAGCCATAAGAGCTTCAAAGTCCTTCTTGATCTGATCAGATTGGGCAGTAAACACTTGGCCAACTGGGGTACTGATTATCTTTTTGGACAGCTCAGTGACGGAAGCACCTGCAAGGGGGCTCAATGATGCTCGGGGGCACCTGTTTTAAGGCTTGCCAACCTAACACGTAGTGCCGCTGATGAGAGCAGATTGGAACTTGGAGATCCACTCTGATTGGTTGAAGCCAATGGAGTAGGAGTAGACAGCATAGGTGGGAGCCGAGAAACAACGTCTTCAACATTTGATCTCCATTTTTTTTGAGTATTGACAGGAGAACTTTGTGGCAATCGGTGTGAGATCCGAGCCTTTTGGACCTAATTAAGTTGATAAAAGCTATTAAATAACATCAAAATTGTTAATTCTGGAATTTTAAATAGCTAAACATGTTAGTATAGGTTTGTTCAATTTAAGATATAATAATATGGACATTAAATTTTATTCTCTTAACTCAGCCTAGCTCAAAATTCCCGCCGCTGAAAGTCTTTTAATACCTTAGCCCAAGTTCTATTTATTTTCGTGGTTAATGATAGCCTATGGTTATTAAAGCCTCGCTAAACAAAAGAAAATCAGCCCAATGACCAATTCAAGTTATAAAACCCAAAACAAATGTATTATTCAATATTTCCTCTATTGACATTTAACCCCCCAAATCCCACCCCCATCATCATTATCATCTTCACCTAGTATCATCCTCATCTTCTCACTTTTTCTCCCAGTTTGTACTCTCCCATTTTCTTCATCGGTTTAAGTGCTAACTGGCTCCTCTTTCACATCTATTGACATCACCAGCTTCCTCAAATATCTTCTTTTCTCATCCCTTGCCTTCAATTAGCTTCTTTTAATTTCTCCCTCTTTCCTTAATTCTTCTCGTCCCATGCCGCAAGGGCCGAACACCTCCTTCAGCAATCTGTGCAGTTTCTTCATCTTTTAAGTTCGAATAGAGTAAATTGAAAGGTGCGAAGGAGGCAGGTAGCTAGGGAGCCGAAAGAGGAAGCGGAAAAGAAATAAAAGAAGAGATTAAGCAAAATAATCCTTGGAACCATTAGAATTTTATGAGAAAGAACTCTCTAGCTGAAGGGGATAAAGGTGAGTGTTCCCCACCTCACTTTTAAGATTTACTTTCCTATCTTTCTAAGAGTGTGCTCGTATGTCTTTGTTGCGACTTGAGTGACTTGTGTGCGTGTGATATATGGGACTTCGGTCCGTGGCTTTGTGTTTATGTGTGATGTATATATATGGGATTATAGCTTGTTGTGTGGTCTGGCTAAGTCCCGGCTTAGTGTTATATGGGTGCAAAACTGTTGTGTTGACTGGCTAAACCCATGCTTAGTGTTATATGGACTATGGCTTGCTGTGTGGTCTGGCCAAGTCCGTTCTTAGTGAATTATGTGGACTTCAGCTTGCTGTGTGGTCTAGCTAAGTCCATTAGTGAGGATTGTAGCTTGCTGTGTGGATTGGCTGAATCCTCGCATAGGGAGGCTATAGCTTGCTGTGTGGTCTGTGTGGTTTGGCTATGTCTCAATTTGTTTGTAATCTTCGCGCGAAGTCGTATGTGCTATTTAGAAAACTAGTGTATGCGTGTGGTTTACTTTATGTCGATAATGCATGCAAGCTTGTGACACTGTGTGATTGCTTGCGATCTATTTCTTTTAAATTGTGGGGAACACCGTAACCTATTGTTCTACAGTTTCCGTTGGTTAGGGCGTTAGTTCATAGTGAAGAGTTTACGTTTGTGGTGAGCTCAATCGATAAAAGAGTATGGATAGTAAGCTCGTGGGGTGTAATTCAGATTTAGATATGGTATTTTTAAGTTAAGTTGTTTTCATATATATATATATATATATATATATATCTTCTACGAAATGGTTTTGAAACACTTTATACAGTAATTAAATTGTTTGATTTCAAATCTTTTTTTTTTCTAATCTTGTAACTTTTAGAGAACAGGAAGTTCAATTTTTGTTGTTGTATAAAAGAAAATCTGTCTTATCTCACTTAGCCATTATGAGCTCAAGGGCTAAGATTTCCATTTGTTTGGAATTACATTTGTCATAAAATATGAGTAGATTTCTGTTTCTTAAACACTTTAAGCTTCCGCACCAAATTTCTAAATTTTGATTTAATATTTTAAGTGTGAGACCTAGCGGGAGCTTGAGAGACGTTCATCAAATGTTCCCCTGTCGGATTTAAGGTGATTGGAGCGAGTTACAGGATGTCACAGAGTGGTATCAGAGCCAGATTCCACTAAAAAGTCTTTGAAAATTTAAAATTAATTTTTCTTTGCTTTCTTGAACAAAACTTTCATCTATGTTCAGTTAAGTATTTTGAAAACGATTTCCATAACATCGTTTTTGGGCTTATTTTGAATCTTTTTGCTGAAATGACGAGATACACCCCTAGAGTTTGAGGTTAAATTGTGGAGGACGTACTTTAGGAATCTTAGGTGTGAACCTTTTATTAAGATTAAGGCAAACACTCGCGAGAGACTATTGTAAAGCTTTTAGCAAGAACTCTCATTGATCCTCTTAGGGGTGCGCAGCCTATAGAGTTGATTCAATGAATTTCTTGTTTTAAGCTGAACAATATTTAGTGGGGACAAAGTATAGTCTCTACCTTTAGAGAGTACCACTAGAATAGAGAAGATGATGTAGCCTAGCTTTAATAAGTAACTGGAAATGTTAAAGGACTGAATCTTGGCCTGTAAGGGGCATATAATCATGAGTACTTTTAGGCTCAATATTTTTTTGTGTTTGTTTGGTCATTAACGGTACCTGTATGCACCTTTGTTTGATCACAATGTTTGAGAATTGTTCATGAAATTTCATTTATGTTTAGATACTTAAAATAGTATTTAGGTGTTGTCTTCCACCTGAGTTATTGTTGTTTGAATGTAAGTATTACCTTGATTGGTTTTCTCTTTTCCTTTTCTAGTTGCAGCTGAGATAGTGTAAATATGAGAAGAGTCGATAGGTTCTAGGTTTTATCAGAGTTGTAAAAGCTATTAAAGAAAAAGAGCTAATTCTGCCTGTAAGAATCTAAAACTATTGTTGTAAGAATATACTTGTAATCAGGAACATAAACCATTTGTGGTTTTCCAGGAACTCAACATGAAAATCACAAATTAGGTACTACTGTTGTGGTGGAAAGGGCATAAACACAACACACTACGGAAGCAAACCCACCCTGAGAAAATCTTCCTTTCTACTACCAATAAAATAGGACAACTAAACAAACATGCAAATAATTCAAGAAACTGATAAAAGTAAAGTAGACACACAGATTTACGTGGAAAATCCAAATTGGGAAAAACTACGGGACTGTAACCACAGCCAAATCTCCACTATCACAATAATGGGAAACAGTCTTCACCAACCGGTGGATACACAGGACATCACCCAAAGGTGGATTACAATAATATTCTTCCACACACCCCTATCACAAAGTAGGACTAGAACGATCTAACCAAAAGAGAGTTAAACCGAAAGTTAAACCCTAGATTTCTTTCTTTTTCTCTCGCACAAAACCCTTGCGCGGCTGCCCTAATTTTCCTTCTCTCTCGGCTGCAAAACATGCACAAATTGTGCACAAAGCTTTGCTTTTATAGGCATCAAAAACAAAATCCAAAACCCAATAGAAGTGAGTTTTCTTTTCTCGGTCAAACACCCAAAACCAAAGCGTAGTTAGGCTTGGTTTTATTTTTTCTTGTTGTTGCTGGACCAATTGAGGGGAACGACCAGCCCAACAATCTCCTCCTTCACCTCAATTGGGGGATAAAACCAAACCAGCTTCCTGTCTGCAAAACAAGAGCTTGTCTCTACTCCCACTCTTCATCAACATATCGGCACCGTTGTCATCCGTATGAATCTTCTCAAGAAACAATGCCTTGGACTCCAACACATCCCGAATCCAATGATATCTCACATCAATATGTTTAGACCGTGAATGGAATGTGGAATTTTTCACCAAGTGAATAGCGCTCTGGCTATAACAATACACCACAAGAAAATCTCCTTTCCTACTACCAATAAAATAGGACAACCAAACAAACAAGAAAATAATTCAAGAAACTGATAAAAGTAAAGTAGACACACAGATTTACATGGAAAACCCAAATCGGGAAAAACCACAGGGCTGTAACCACAGTGAAATCTCCACTATCACAATAATGGAAAACAGTCTTCACCAACCGGTGGATACACAGGACTTCATCCAAAGGTGGATTACAATAATACTCTTCCACACACCCCTATCACAAAGTAGAACTGGAAGGATCTGACCAAAAGAGAGTTAAACCGAAAACTAAACCCTAGCTTTCTTTCTTTTTGTCTCGCACAAAACCCTTGCACGGCTCCCCTAATTTTCCTTCTCTCTCGACTGAAAAACATGCACAAATTGTGCACAAACCCTCGCTTTTATAAGCATCAAAAACAAAACCCAAAACCCAATAGAAGTGGGTTTCTTTTTCTCGGTCAAACACCCCAAAACCAAAGCCTCGTTAGGCTTGGTTTCATTTTTCCTTGTTGTTGCTGGCCCAATTGAGGGGAACGACTAGCCCAACAACTACAAATCTGATTTTTGCAATGACGATGCCTGGAATCGTGCCTCCGGCCTGGTGGTGGAACTCCGGTTAGGGTTTCCTACAAAACAGGACCTCGGGGTCTCCAGAGGGTAGATACTCCGAAGATTTAGTCTGAAAATAGTGTTACTAGATAATCTGTGTATGTGAATTGGTGCCAAAGATCACGTACCTCAATTATGGTGAGACCAATCCTATTTATAGGCATGGAATTACCTCCAGGGAAGCCGAATCCCATTAGGACGCATATTCCCGAACCACCTCTACAAGTTCGGTTAAGCTCTAATTGGTGGATGGGCCGGTCCAGTGATCCTTGGTGGATATGGACTCGTCAAGTGCCCCTGTCAAGTGTTAATTGTATAAAATAAACAAGACTTGACACAAAGTAAATAATACCTGGACTCGGCCCAAGTTGTATGAAGCAAGATTGATTGGACAAGCCTCAGCCCAATGCGTACAAAATGGATCAGATGAATTATTCGCGGGTTAAGGTCCAAACCGAGGAGGTGAACCGATTCAGAAATCCGGCCTAAACCAAAATCGTGCCCCGATAATGAGCACGTTTTCCAAACAACGGCTGTGTCATCATTACTGTCCTTGAATCCCGCCCAAACTGTCGAAACGTGGGAGAGAAATTCGTTTATATCAAGGAAACCAAGGGCTTTTCTTGATAGCAATTTCGTAGACGAAGCAAATTTCGTTAATGCAACCATCAACAATAAAGTACGAAGATAATTTGTCTATCCCGTAAAACTCAAAAGAGTGCGGAAAATTCACAGTAAGACGATCGTTTATCTAAGTGATTTTATCCCTTACCTCAAACCAAGCAAAGAACGAGAGCTCCCAACGCAGAATCCTGTAGAGGAAACTAACGAGAGCCAACCAAACACTGTGTGAGCCCCTTGTCTTGTAACAGGGTTTTTGCTACTTGGGTTGTAGACCTTAGCTTCTTGTTAAATGTACTTTATTAATTTGGGATTTATGGAATACCCTATCCTCCCTTCCTTTTTTTGTTTTTAATGCATCCTTGCTGGTTATGTCAGGGGCCATATTAAGTTCACAACGTGCACCTGATGATTCTCGAGGAAGAAGAGATCAAACAGTTTCCTATGTATGCCATGATTTCATCGGCATTAAGAAAATTCGGGAACGTCCACAATACTACCATAGTGGGAGCGGTTGAGAAGGAGATTGTGGATGTTGTTCAGGCTTGGTTCGGCACTGATAGCAATCTCGTAGACGAAGCCAATTTCGTTAATGCAACCATCAACAAGAAAGTACGAAGATAATTTGTCTATCCCGTGAAACTCAAAAGAGTGCGGAAAATTCATAGTAAGACGATCATTTATCTAAGTGATTCATCCCTTAACTCAAACCAAGCAAAGAACACATTATTATCCATGAAAGATTCGATATACTCGATCAGTCATCATTCAAGAGACTCAAGAAAGGTAGGAGCAAACAATGCTCAACTATGAAGGAATACTATTGATTAGTAATCTTCATAACCAACCAAAGATATGCAACACATACACTATCTCAAAATACTTATGCAAAGCACAACTCATCCAACAAAAGTAGGACAAACCCCACAATGGAACTCATGAACACACTCATCATGAAATTCGAACACCAAGCCAAAAAGAAAGGCTCGTCAATCGAACTACTAGAAGTAATATGAAAATAAGAAGTTATGTTTTAAAACAATTCTATCAAGAAGCATACTTGAAAAAGAACGGTTTCCGCAAGATCAAAAGATCCAAGACAAGATGAAAACCCTCTTGGTTAAATCATACTTGACACGAAAAATGGACACTCCATTTAACAAAAATTCCTCACAGGAAAAACTCTCAAAAGAGACAACAAAAATGACCACTCAAGGGTGCTTTGAAATTTCGGCCAAGCCCCCTATTTATAGGCTTAGAAATTCGGCAGCACCAAGAAAAGAAGATCAATTAGGACTCTCTAATCTTATCTCACAAGGAGTAGAAGTAGAAGAGTATTTGATCTCTTTGACTCTATCTAAAATCTAGGAAACCTTATCTAAATGACTTATCCTCCAGTAGGATAATATCTAGAAGGAATCTAAGACTCCTAATCAAAACGCTCTAGCTTTATTCAGCCCACGTGGCTTATCTAATTAGATAAAATTTCGAAAATAACTCCTAGACTTAGACTAACTCTAATTCTCGAAAATCAGCTCCCAAATATTGAAGTAAAATGTCTTGAACGCCCTTCCAAAAGTGGAATATTGGTCTTGCGCCCCTTAAGTTGTAGAAAACTTCAATTTACTCCAAAACTTGTAGAATTCTCTTTATTGACTCCAAAAGATTAGAAAAACACTTGAAACAATTAAGATGGTTTGCAACCTATCCAATTGTGTAGCAATGGACTCAATCTTGAACACTTTGATCAAATAGGCCGTCCATTCAAGAACCTAAATGACTCTTCTCACTAGCTTGATCAATGATCTTTATGGAGCACACAGAGTCAAACTCTCTTGATATTTTTCAGCACTTATTTCCATGAGGTCATCATCTCCTTTGGTTTGAACCCCAAAGTTAATGACATTCTCATCATCTTGATCATAGCTCTCTTGAACCAACTCCCTATCACATAGGTAGTCTAGATCCATCCTTTCTTCTTTGATTGTCCTGCAAAGTAAACTTGACATTCCAAAATTAGAATGAAGGACTAGTTCATTCCCCTCACTAGGAGAATCATCATGGAAGGCTACATGATTCTCATCAGGTGCTTTAAGCAAAAGGACGAGGAGCGGAGACGTCTACTCCATCAATACGATCTCGACTACCAGGACTCCCTGCTTCTAGAGACGAACATCAGCGACGAGATGAAAAAGCTGAAGGATGAAAACGCGCGACTTAGGAAGTGAGAGAAAATCACAGTATCTCCGTGGTTCCTCGAGAAATTTGACTTGCTCGCCTTGGTCGAGAAGCAGACAGAAGTTCGGACAGAGCGTTTTATAGTTGCCATCAATCTCTTAAAGAAGAGGACCAAAGAAGCAGAATTCTACTCGAAACAGGTTGCTGTTCTGCAAAACATATTGGTTGACAATGAAATCGCTCTGTCCGTTTTTGAGATCTCGATCCAAATGAGGAAGCGAAAGAAAGGACAGCTATTGAGGAATACCTACTTAAAATTGACGAACAAGACGGGGAGATTGTAGACCTGAAGGATAAGCTAGGCCATTGTATTAACCAACTTAGAGCCATCGGGTTCTCTGGGGTTATTAAGCCTTCCCGAGTCAACCCTGGGAGAAAAAATCTCAAGATTTAAATGTATAGTGGTGTAATACATTCATCTTGAGTTTGTATAGGCGATTTAAATGTATAGTGTTGTAATACATTCATTTCGAGCTTGTATAAGCGTCGATTAAGTAACTGTGCTCGAGTCACAATTTGTATAAGCGCTTATGGGCCGGATGTAAAGTACATGATGCTATCGAGGAACCAGGTACGGGTCCCTCGACAAAATATTACCGCGATCTGCGGTGGGTATGAGCAAAGGTCCTCAGTTTATGTGTCCGGATGTTGAATACACGGCACGATCGAGAATGGCCCTAAAGAGGGTGTCCATCTTGCTGACTAGTCATAAAACAGTGTCGACACATTTAAAGTGAAAAGACTATGTAATGACTTTTATTAATAATTGCCCGGGGACCCGGGATAGCATTACATACGAAGGAAGTGAAAACAACAAGTCATAGAGCAAGCAAAATATCACATAGCATATAATAATTTAGACATAGAACCTGCGAAGGTTTTGAATATTCCACCATCGAGGAAGGGTAGTTTCTGTGTCATCCGTTGTCTGCAGTCGATAACTTCCAGACGGGGAGACTTGAATGACTTGATAGGGTCCTTTACAATTTGCTGACAACTTCCCTTGGACCTCTGCTCGATTGGCTTCAATTTTATCAAGAATCATACTTGAAAAACAACGGTTTCTGCAAGATCAAAAAGATCCAAGACAAGATGAAAACCCTCTTGGTTAAATCATACTTGACACGAAAAATGGACACTCCATTTAACAAAAATTCCTCACAGGAAAAACTCTCAAAAGAGACAACAAAAATGACCACTCAAGGGTGCCTTGAAATTTCGGCCAAGCCCCCTATTTATAGGCTTAGAAATTCAGCCAGCACCAATAAAAAGAAGATCAATTAGGACTCTCTAATCTTATCTCACAAGGAGTAGAAGTAGAAGAGTATTTGATCTCTTTGACTCCATCTAAAATCTAGGAAACCTTATCTAAATGACTTATCCTCAAGTAGGATAATATCTAGAAGGAATCTAAGACTCCTAATCAAAACACTCTAGTTTTATTCAGCCCTCATGGCTTATCTAACTAGATAAAACTCGAAAATAACTCCTTGACTTAAACAATAACTAAATCTCAAAAATCAGCTCCCAAATTGTTGAAGTAAAATGTCTTGAACGCCTTTCCAAAAGTAGAATATTGGTCTTGCGCCCCTGAAGTTGTAGATAACTCCAATTTACTCCAAAACTTGTAGAATTCTCTTTATTGACTCCAAAAGATTGGAAAAACACTTGAAACAATTAAGATAGTTTGCAACCTATCCAATTGTGTAGCAATGGACTCAATCTTGAACACTTTGATCAAATAGGCCGTCCATTCAAGAACCTAAATGACTCTTTTCACTACCTTGATCAATGATCTTCATGGATCATACAGAGTCAAACTCTCTTGATACTCTTCAGCACTTATTTCCATGAGGTCATCATTTCCCTTGGTTTGAACCCCAAAGTTAATGACATTCTCATCATCTTGATCATAGCTTTCTTGAACCAACTCCCTATCACATAGGTAGTCAAGATCCATCCTTTCTTCCTTAATTGGCCTGCAAAGTAAACTTGGCATTCCAAAATGAAGGACTAGCTCATTCCTCTCACTAGGAGAATCACCATGGAAGGCTACATGATTCTCATCATGAGGTAATGATTTTGGAGTGGGGAACTCATCCTTGTGAATCTGAAGTATTTCTCGTCGAGGCTTCAACAACGGGGTTAAGGTCCTGTCGAGCCTACGCAAGGGCGGTTTATTCTCCGTCGTTGACTTGTACTTGTCCCTTCCCCCTCGATCTCCTGCAAGCAAGAAGGATTCCTGTGATCGCTTGAGTGTCTGCTCGCGCTGGATATAGCTCTCCACTGTGGCCCACATCTCCTGTGTGTTTCGTGGAGGTTTGGTGGTCAATTGCACCCGTACGCGAGCAGACTTTCCCCATGGGTTGAGGCCTTGGATGAATCCGTTCTGGACATCTCTGTCATCGAGGTAGTCTACTTGGAGGGATTCTCGAGTAAAACGGCGATGGAAATCCGAGAGACTCTCGTTTTGTCCCTGCTTGATCGACGCCAGGTCAATTGACATTTTTGTAATTTGCTTGCTAGGGAAAAAGCGTGTGGCTAGTTTCACGGACAAGTCCTCGAAGCTATCAACGCTTCTCTCCGGTAGCGTCAAAACCAACGTTGTGCTTGTCCATCGAGGAAAGATGGCAGAGCTTTGGCCATGAAGACGAGAGACGCGTTTCGGATTCTCATGACCTGCACATACTTGTGCACAAACCGCTGTGGGTCGATGTCTCCCGAGGAGTTGATGAAGTCTTTTGGAAAATGAAAGTCTCGGGATTTCAGACAGTCTCGAATCCGCAGGACAAAGGGACTCTTGTCCATGATCATTCCTATCATTCTTCTCATCGAGTCGCGGATGGATGGGTCTTTGCAGCCTTGGTTCTCTCGTTATCGAGTATATTGGGGTTCATCAAGATATGGAACATTGTACGTTTGATGACCATGAGGTAGAAATCTTGAGTTATGGTGGGTATCACGGTGGCCGTGATAAGGCTTCTCCGGAGGGGCTTTAGGTCCCACTCGAGAGTGGATGTTACCTCTCGGGGGAGTTCCAATCCTTTCCCGATAACTCCTCAACACTGGGTGACCGCTGGCTAGGTTGGCGGTGAGACTGCTTTTTTTGTTTATGCTCTTTTGCAAACTGCTCAATCGCCGCAAAAACCGCCGGATTTGTTTTCTCGAGGGCGTCCCAAAAGCTATCACCAGGGTTTTCGGATGCCTCAGTGCGAGAAGTTTTGCGATCGCGGACTTCCTTGTGCAACTCTTCTCCCCCTTCGCCCTGGACTTTCCGTTTTCCTCGCCTCACCTCGAGGAGAGCTAATGTCCTTTTTGCCTCCTTCTTCTCGACCAGATCTTCCAGCTCTTGATCCGTAGGGTCCCTGAGGCCAAGTAACCAACAACGTTGGTATTCTTCTAGTATGTATTTCTTTTTCCTCTGGTTAAGGGAATTGGTGTCTTTCAAATTTTTCAATTCCGTCTCGATCTTGGCCAGCCGCTGTGTTTGGTATGGATCAGGAACTTTTTGATGGTTTCTGGATCACTTTCCCCCTCACCTCCGTGACTGGTTGGCCTTGTGGGGGATTTCTTTCTTTTCGACTGCCGGTCGTTTCTCTTCTACTTTTGTCTCTCCTGGAATCTTGCTAGGGTTTCATCATGGCTGGGGCTTTCACGCCTACCGGTTGATGCGGTACTGGATTGGGGATTGTCGATTATAGCCATCGCGTCTTGGAAAAATCCTAGCTTGGAATGGTAGCAGCGGATCGGAAAGGTTCTAAAAGCTTGGGAAAGCTTTTGTGACACAAACCCTAATTTTCGGGTCCCACCGGGCGTGCCACTTGACGATGTTTGGAATTGTGCCTCCGGCCTGGTGGTGGAACTCTGGTTAGGGTTTCCTACAAAACAGGACCTCAGGGTCTCCCGAGGGTAGACACTCCGAAGATTAAGTCAGAAAATAGTGTTGCTAGATAATCTGTGTATGTGAATTGGTGCCAAAGATCGTGTATCTCAATTGTGGTGAGACCAATCCTATTTATAGGCATGGAATTATCTCCAGGAAAGCCGAATCCCATTAGGATGCGTATTCCCGAACCGCCTCTACAAGGTCGGTTAAGCCCTAATTGGTGGATGGGCCGGTCCAGTGATCCTTGGTGGATATGGACTCGTCATGCAACTGTTTTCAAAGATTTGTTTCCCTTATCTCTTGAACTGTTTTAAGAAGTTTCTTTTAATAAATATCTTCTACTTTTGATGAGGTTTATTGTGGTTTTGACAGATTGTTAAATATAGTCATGGTTTGTCGTAAAATCAGATTTGAATAGGATCAATCTGTCACAAAATTGTGTTTTCTGAAACTTTTCAGCTTTTAATTGCTGTTTTTGGTGTCTATTTTCTCTCTATTTTGAACTCTTTTTCTCGATTTCTTTGGATAAAATTCTTCTTTATTTATCAGAGTTTACATTGGTTTTGACAGCTCGCAAAATGGATTTTTGTTTAGATCGAAAACTTGCCTTGAATATACTACGTTACCCTTACCTTTCTAAAATTTTCAGAACTTGGGAGACATGAGAAACTAACGTTTTGGTGTAGGTTTTCCTTGACCAATTATTCTTTTCTCACATATAATGTCCCCTACTTTTGTGGCCAGAATCTAATGTAACCTAAAGGGTTCCTGAAGAACAAAATATAAGTACATTGAGTCTCAAGTGCAAAAAAAAAAAAAAAAAAAACAGAGCAAAAGCAAGAGGAAACTTAAACCCTGTGTTCACTATTAATTAGAGCAAGTAATTATACCATCCACACCAAATTAAATATTCCAAAATACTATAAATTAATTTGAACGGGATGAAAAAAAATAAAATAATAATAACCATAAACAGCTGAACACTTGATTAACCATTTCATGAAGTAGATTTATGTCTGGTTCCTCAACTGCAACATAGCCAGAAACAACCAAAAACAAGTGCCTTTTCTCCTTGGCACATTTTTCCTTGTTCTTTTCAATTAAAGAGCGTAGGGAAAACTTTAATGCATGGCAGCTACTGTTTGTTCTTATTCTGTCAACATAGTATTTAAATGTTCTAAAACTTTCAACTCACATGCTAGCATCATTAGAAGCAGTAAAACGAGAACTCAAAATAGTCTTTTCGAGATTTGAGTGATAATTTTTATCTCTTGAACCATGCAAGAGTCCATTGACTCCCTTGTTAAATGCAAAACCTCAAAGCTTATATTTTCAGAAAATACTATTGGTCATATGTGTTTGGGAGGACACTATTTTATCGATAGTATCACAGTAACTACAACTTTTTCTATATACTTACATTTCCTGATTTCAACAATAAATTAACCCAAGGGAGTACAAATATGAGTTGTAGTAATAAACATCCTTGTCTTCTTTTGAGTATTAAAAGACAGCATTGCATGCCACACTTCAGACCTTTAATCTGCACAAAAACAAAGCCGAGGTTTGGAATTTAAAGGACTTAATCAACTTAAACTTCTCTATTGTTGAAACCAAACAGAATTTTCCTAGATTGCAGAATGCATTCAAATCTCAAATTACAACCTGAACCGGAAAGAAAAGAGAAATCAGCGAATGTTTTGCTATTTAGCTGAGAAGGAGGATTAAACCGTTCAAGCTGATCATTGTTTACCACGAACTAAAACATAAGAACCTACATAATAGATATTAGGACACCAAAAGATATGAACTATCAGCTTACTCTACAAAGTTGATCAACTATACAAGCTGATTCTTCGGAAATATCAATTCACTTGGTTTTCTTGCTTCTCTAATACTTGTTCCTACTATTTTCCAACTAAAAGTCCATATTAGTTTTATGGATGGTCCTATAGCATTCTGGATTCTTGCAAATCTTGTTTGAAACAGATTATGGGTACTCTTGCATTTCTGAAATTTTGAAAATGAAATTGAATTCTTCTGGTCAGCCTTAAGGTCTCAAGTCTTTACATTCTTGAGACTCTTCCTGCCTGAACATTCTGCATATGTGTGACTTGTCCTATTTTCATTACATACTAAATGATTTCAAAAAAAAATAAAATAAAATACAGTTTGACTTCCTCTGTATTTCCGCCATCCTTGAATTTTTCTGTATGAATTATTCCTTCTTCAGTTTAGCTTGAAACTTCAGTTTGAACAGCTCATTAAATAGGTTGTGGTTTCTCCGAAAATTGGATTTAAACATGACATATTAGCCATTGAAATCTGGAAGTTCTGAAAAATTTGATTAAAGTTACTACTGTCGGAAATTCATTTCTTGTTTTCTTTGAACCTTTTCGTCTGAACTCTTTTGGGAAGACTCCTCTCGCACATTTGGATTTATTTGAAACCCCACTTTGAACAAACCTGGCACTCTTTGCCGAATTTTCAAGACAGGAATTCTTGAACTAACTTGAAGTTTTGGATTTCCGTGACTATGTACTCTTTTCTGACGAGATTTTCATTTCTTTTCATTTTTACTTATCAAAGTATGTGATCCAAATTTAGATTTCAAAAAGAAGAAAGAACAATCTGTTTTCAGAAGTTTGCATGTTGTAAGTGTTTTTTTTTCAATTTTAAAGCATTTGGAGTCACTCAAAACCTCTTAACTTGATTCAAAAAAAAAAAAAAAAAGACTATTTGTATACTTATTAGAAAGGTAAGAAACAAGCAGTACCTTTCCTTATAAACCTTTTTCTGTTTAGTGTAGTAATGATATGACTACTTATTTGGTAAACAGTTTTCCCAAGTAAACATCTCTTGGGAGCATAACTACTGGAAAAAAAAAATCTTAATGAGCTGTTTTCATAGACGAACAACCATTTATCTTATATTGACAGTAAAGTATAAATCTTCCTTTCAAACTTATAGGGGGGACGACTCAATTGGAGTCATTCCAACTACTGATTCTGACTGAATCACACTAGAGTTGCAGCAACTCAACTTACACGAAATTGGTTCTAATAGAATCAAACCAACTTCTTCGATAACTAAATTTTAACTATTTATTCAAGGCAAGTTAATCCTCAAAACCAAACCCAAATAAGTAACCAACGTACTTTAACAACTGAAACTTATAAGCGTAAGGTAATGTATGAATTTTGAGGATAAAATTTTCATAAGGAGGGGAGGATGTGAGACTCGAGACTTTCGGACCTAGTTAAGTTGATAAAAACTATTAAATAACATTAGCATTGTTAATTTGGGATTTTAAATAGCTAAACATGTTAGTATAGGTTTGTTCAATTTAAGATATAATAATATAGAAATTAAATTTTATTCTCTTAACTCAGCCTAGCTCAAAATTCCTGATGAAAGTCTTTTAATACCTTAGCCAAAGTTCTACTCCCTCCGTCCCATAATTATTATCCAGTTTTACTAAAATAAAAGATTTTATTTTTTGTCAAATTTAACTATATTTTACCTTAAATAACCGGATATACCCTTACATAAGTAATTGTTTAACCGCTAAGATTTTATGGATAATGTTTTTTACTAAGGACAAATGTGTAACTTGATCCATAAAAAGTCAAATTGGACAATAATTTTGGGACAAAATTTCTTGGGCAAAGTGGACAATAATTATGGGGCGGAGGGAGTATTTATTTTCGTGGCTAATGATAGCTTATGGTTATTAAAGGTAAACAAAAGAAAATCAGCCCAATGACAAATTCAAGTTATAAAGCCCAAAACAAATGGATTATTCAATATTTCCTCTATTGCCCCCCAAATCCAACCCCCATCATCATTATCATCTTCACCTAGTATCATCCTCATCTTCTTACTTTTTCTCCCTGTTTCTACTGTCCCATTTTTTTCAACGGTTTAAGTGCTAACTGGCTCCTCTTTCTCATCTATTGACATCACCAGCTTCATCAAATATCTTATTTTCTCATCCCTTGCCTTCAATTAGTTTCTTTTAATTTCTCCCTCTTTCCTTAATTCTTCTCGTCCCATGCTGCAAGGGCCGAACACCTCCTTCAACAATCTGTGCAGTTTCTTCACCTTTTAAGTTCGAATAGAGTAAATTGAAAGGTGCGAAGGAGGCAGGTAGCTAGGGAGCCGAAAGAGGAAGCGGAAAAGAAATAAAAGAAAAGATTAAGCAAATTAATCCTTGGAACCATTAGAATTTTATGAAAAAGAATTCTCTAGCTGAAGGGGATAAAGGTGAGTGTTCCCCACCTCAGTTTTAAGATTTACTTTCCTGTCTTTCTAAGAGTGCGCTCGTATGCCTTTGCTGCGACTTGAGTGACTTGTGTGCGTGTGATATATGGGATTTCGGTCCGTGGCTTTGTGTTTATGTGTGATGTATATATATATATGGGATTATAGCTTGCTCTGTGGTCTGACTAAGTCCCGCATTAGTGTTATATGGGTGTAAACCTGTTGTGTGGACCGGCTAAACCTGTGCTTAGTGTTATATGGACTATGACTTGCTGTGTGGTCTGGCCAAGTCCGTACTTAGTGAATTATGTGGACTTTAACTACTGTGTGGTCTGGCTAAGTCCATTAGTGAGGATTGTAGCTTGCTGCGTGGACTGGCTGAATCCTCGCATAGGGAAGCTATAGCTTGCTGTGTGGTCTGGCTATGTCTCGATTTGTTTGTGCTTTTCGCGCGAAGTCGTATGTGCTATTTGGAAAACTAGTTGTGTATGGGTGTGGTTTACCTTATGTTGATAATGCATGCTACCTTGTGACACTGTGATTGCTTGTGATCTATTTCTTTTAAATTGTGGAGAACACTGTAACCTATTGTTCCGCAGATTCCGTTGGTGAGGGCGTTAGTTCAGAGTAATGAGTTTATGTTTGTGGTGAGCTCAATCGATAGAAGAGTATGGATAGTAAGCTCGTGGGGTGTAATGCAGATTTAGATATGGTACTTTAAAGTTAAGTTGTTTTCCTATATATATATATATTTAACTTCCACGAAATGGTTTTGAAACACTTTATACAGTAATTAAATTGTTTGATTTAAAATCTTGTTTTTTTTTTCTAATGTTGTAACTGTCAGAGAACATGAAGTTCAATTTTTGTTGTAATATAAAAGAAAATCTGTCTTATCTCACTTAGCCATTATGAGCTCAGGGGCTAAGATTTCCATTTGTTTGGAGTTACATTTGTCATAAAATATTAGTAAATTTTAGTTTCTTAAATACTTTAAGCTTCCGCACCTAATTTCTAAATTTCGATTTAATATTTTAAATGTGAGACCTGGCGTGAGCTTGGCAGACGTTCATCAATGTTCCTTTGCCGGGTTTATGCTGATTGGAGCGAATTAAAGGATGCCACAATCGGCGTTTCCTAATAACAGGGATTTCTTCTTCTTCTTCTTCTTCATCTTGGCCGGTTTGTTGTTGAAGAACTCCTTCCTCCTTATGCTCTTCTTCATCCAGGAGTGGAATTTCATCGTCGGCTGATCCTTGTCCCTGTTATTGGACAGAAGGAGGGGTAAGTTTACTAAAAGGTAAAAAAAAAAAAAGACAGCAAGGAACGCACATCACATTACACTAAGACAAACGAATAGAGATGAAGGTTACTCTATGAGGAACAATAGTTGTTTGCTTGGTGCTCCGGGGCCTAGATAACAACCTTGTGGAATGTCTGGTTGCAATAGAAGGGTTCTTAGGAAGTGGTGTTTGGTCTTTGCGAAAAGCTTTCTTTTTGACAGGATTTGCAATTGCCAAAATAAGCGAGTGAAAGGGAAAATCCGGAGCAAATTGTGATAGACAATAAGAGGGAATGTTATCATCATCTGTCAGGGGGATTGCACTCTTGGAAACAATTGGTATGACCACATTGGTCATGGTCAATTGTTGCTTAAAGACATCAGGGGTGCCTGACATAATGATCAGGAATGTCTGTTGCCACCACAATTTGAAAGCTGCAGTGCATATCGGTCTTGGAGTGAATGGAACAACGGTTGCATCTTGCATCAGTAGATTCATGAGATTGACCCGGCCGGCGACTGCAGATGGAGGAATGTGAAACCTGCCGATTCTCCAATTGTTCCAGCAGCTGAACTCAAAGCTGAGAACAATTTGTATAAGGCCAAACTGTCGAGCCACCATATTGACCGGGTAGAATTCGGCAAAAGTCTCCATGGTTCTCTTTTTACCGGCAGCTTCCTATGGCCAGAAACCCAAGTGCAGATCACGGGTGGCCAGAAAATACCCTTAGATTGCCCTCATGCCAGTGGTACCAGACTCATCCCAGTGACCAAATAAGGCCTCAGCCTCAAAGATTAGTCCAAAACATGGGTGGTAACCATCAACATCAAGCAACTGATGGGCAATAGAAATGTCAGGCTCGACCTCTAGGAAGATGCCCACAACATCATCAGTGGACATTTTGTTTTCCTCAAAAGAGGTGATGTTTTTATATAAGGGTTAGTCACGGCCCGCTATTTCTGAGTAGCCAGATCTAAAGGCTGGGAAATACATTTCAAGCCACAAGACTAACAACCACAAAGGACCAGTTAAGGTACGTTCAGGATGTTTTCTAAGTTCAAAGATGCTTCTATAAAAACTACCCAGCAATGTCGATGCAAGATCTACTTGCTTATCGGTGGCAATACACAAGCCAGATGATAGAAATTCATAGTCATCTGCAAGGATTAGCAACAGAACACGTACTGATTGAGCCAAAAGGCTAAAAAAGTCCTGTGCTGGGTAGCAGAACCATATCTCTGGCTGAATCCATTATCCGGCCGAATTGGTTCTCCTGATTGGATGCCAGATCTGCTGCATCCGAGTGCTCCAAATTGACGTCAACTGCCACAAGAACCGCTGGCGGGAGTCCAGTAATGATGAAGACATCGAGAAGAGTTTGTTAACATTCCCCACGGGAGGTAGAGAAAGTTAGAGGTGGTTGACTGGTGCGTGCCGAGTTCACCAAAAATATTACTAGCTCGGATTATGATATTTGTAGATAATGGAAGCTAGGTCGATCCCACGAGGACAGCTAATTACCAAATTTGTTGTAAAGAAAGACTACCAGTCAGACAAGGTGTCACTCAGGGGAATGAAGGCCAGGGGTGTTCTTCTCCTCTTCCTACTGTTGTAGTTGTTTTATTAGCACTGTAATGGTTGAGTTCTTACTCATTCAGCTCACTTATAACTCTAAGTCAGTTCCCATTTTTCCTAGAGTCATCTTTGCAACCTTAACAATCTATTTTCCAATGATTGATTTCAGATGCAAAGTCATTAAGTTCTTAGGCCTTCAAGAATGCTTATGTTAACTAAGTATATTCCTATCTTAGTTAAAACCATAGGCTGTTACCTCTATGTCATAAGTTAAAGTTGAAACAATCCAAACCAAGTTTATCTTTCCAGCTCTCCCTTAGTTCTAGCATGCATTCAATTTAGTGATCAAGTAAATGAATGTGGAAACACTTTCAACTTCAAAACAAGGAACAAAACCAGTGCATTAAACAACTATAACATAGGTTGAGGAGAATAACCCCTGGAAACTGTTTAGCTACTCATACAGATTAATGCTACATCTACTACACCAAAAGACATTATAGAAGTATGCATAATAAACAAAGTTCAAGCTAATAGTCAAGGACGAGAAAAAAGCTTGTGCAGTTTCTGAGCCACTCCTGGAAGTGAAAGGGTTCACTCATGGAACTGAAGCAGAAACTGGGCTGGCTACTCTTCAACTTGGCTTCCTCTCTGAGTTGTTGCTGCTTCTTCTTCCTTCTTGCCTTCTACCTAGAGTTTTTCTGTGTGATTTTGGCAACTGAAAAGGATAACCAGAGATTCCTTTTCTGAGAGTGAAGTTCCCCATTTTATAGGGTCATGCAGCCGGTTTCTTCATCATGAGAGTCTCCCCATGCTTGTAGTTGTTTAATCCTCCCAATGTCTTGAGCCTGCAATCCAACTTGGCTGTTCTTCTTCTCTTCTTCCAGCAGTGGCAGCCTTGCCCTCATTGATCAGCAGAGGTGGCTGATATTGCGGCTGGGGGACAAGCATGCCTCTTCGAGGAGACAGTCATTAATGACAAGATTCTTCTTGTCTAAAGGGCTGCTTCTTCGTCCAGCTCAGCAACATTGCCTCAGCAGCCCATAAATTATTCCATTGGCCTCCAATTTTCAGCAATTATTCAATCCAGCCCTTACCTAACAAAAACACGAAGACGAGTTAAGTAAAATGCGCTAATGCTAGGAAATACCCCCCAATTTCCTACTAACTACAGAGTTATTTGTGATACTTTTATGTAACAATTGAACCATTATCAACTCCTCCAAACTGGAAGACTTGCTTGTCCTCAAGCAAAACAATTAAACTCTTCTTGGTACTCACAGAATTGTACAAAAGAATCAGGGGAAAACAATATTGCCAAAATGACTGAAGACTGACTTACTCCCTCCTCACTCAGGCAGGTGACAATGAGCATACCATAATTATAAACACAATTGGATAGAAGCTGTCAACCTTTTGTCTCAGATTTAAGTGAGGAAAACTTACACTTCAGGATACCAAATCTTTCTGTAATCCAGAGTCAAACAACCAACCTTCACATGGAATTAGAACATATATGCTACAAGTGTGATTTCATGCCACACCTACCAATCCATTCTAAGTTAACCGGTTAAGCTTTTGGTGGTCATTCTTGTGATCTTGTCTTGCCCAAGTTACTTGACTCGATTTACCTACTGAGACTTCAATCATGGACTTCCTGCACAGCCTTTATGCTCTCTCTCTTTTTTTTTCATTTTTTTTATAGGAACAAGCAAGCAGGCTGTGAATGGATACCACAAGGGAGGTCTCAGATTTACGGCTTCTCTCATCTAATTGTAGCTCAGAACTAGACACAGCCCACAACAGTGGATTAGTCATACCAAATTTTAAGATTTATGTTCTAGGCAGTCACTTCCACGAGTGGCATTTGTTCATGTGTGTGAGTGAGTGTCAGCCATTCTTTCTTTCATGCATCAGACTCGGTATCCATCAGTGTTTTAACAAATTTGTTTCAAAACCATTATCATCCTAGACTGTTGACAGTTCCTTAGAAAATTTTTCATTTTTGAAAGATATTTTACAGACTTGATCTAGCCATAAACCTACGGAACCTAAATGACAACTGTCTTGACATTGACCTAACCACAAATTAACTAACCTAACCACAAACTAACTACTACATTACTCCCCCAAACTTATTCTAAGCATTGTCCTCAATGCTTATCAAAACAAACCCGGCAACACACGTTAAACAGAAAACAAAGAAAAATACAGAACTAACGAGAAATTCATCATTTTAACAGAATAAAAAAAAATTGCTGATTAAGGGAAGTAGAACAACACTTCCCTGAGTGTTCATTGAGGCATGCCATGGAGTGGGTGGACTGGTGGATCATGCGGCATTGGGCAGTCTTCAGGGCATCCAATGCACTTGTGCATTTCCTGTAGGAATTTCTCTGTCCTCATCTGGCATTGGTGGACGTAATCCAGGATGAACCTGGTCTGTTTGTTGAAGTCCCTCTGCCTCAATTGTCCAGCTGGAGTGGGAGTGGATGTTGCTTGTCCTGAGGATGAGGCACCTGGGGGTTTCTGGTCCAACTTATGCATCCTCAATGGTTGTTGCAAGTTGCTCTCTGCGTCTGTGTGTAGGAAGGTCACCCCTGTCCTTTTGCATAGCATGGTGACCATAACTGGGAAATACCAGCTCTTCACCTTTGGATCAGTGATGCATCGGGTGAGTTGCTCTCGGATGACTGAGGCTGCATCAAATGGTGTGTCCGTGACAATGGCATACAACAACAGAGCCATCTCGTAGGTGACCTTAGCAGTGTAGGATGTTGGCATCAGATTGCAGCAGATGAAATGGTGCCACAGATTTAAGTCAGGCGTCTGTAACGCGTTTGCTGGAAATCCCAAAGGGTTTCCTTGATCATCCATCTCCCAGCTTGTGCCTTCTTTTGCCAATCTAGACAGCATGGCTTGTTCCAGTGGTTGATTTGGATGCATGGCAGCAAGGGTTTCTCTGTAATCGGTGCTGATTCTTAGTAACTTCCAGATGGCCCTGATAGCTTCTGTGCTGCAATTGACGCTGATGCCTCTGACGAAGACTCCGTCTCTGGGGGCAGTGTGGAAGTTGCCATAAAATTCTTGCACAATCTGGATCCTCAACTTGTCAAGTGGGTTGGAGAAGGTCTCCTAGCCATGGCGCTTGATAGAGGCAAAAGCTGCGCCGTCTTTACCGATTCCCCTTTCTGTAATGAATTTTCGCCTTTGTGTTTTAAAAAGAAATCCCAGCCCTTCTTTCTTGGAAACAACCTGGGCTCCCACTCATCTGTGATGGCATTGAGGGCTTGTTCTTGCAAAGCCCTTGGTGGTTGTGGAGGCGGCGGTGGAGTAGGTTCTCTGGCAGGGGACGATGGTTGAGTGGGCATTTTTTGCCGTTCAGGAGAGGGCGAGGATGAGGAGGATGATATCCTTTTTCTTGTGTTGGAGGCGTTTTTGCGGGCAGCAACCTTCCTCCTTGCCGGCGGCATCTTTTACAAACCCTAAGAGTTGAGTTGGAAAATTGAAAGAGGGGTGTTGTGATTGAATCTGAAAGTTGCCTTAGTTGCCTGAAAACTCAGAGAAATTGTCAGTATGTTCACACAGGGAAGTGGTGTTTGAAGAAGTGTTTCTGGAAATAAGGAGAAGATGAAGAAGACGAAGCAATGGAGGAGTTGTGAATTAATGCACAGCAGTTAAAGTTTTTGGAAGTCGTGGCTGACTCAAGTGACTCAAAAAAACGGACGTGGTTAAAATTGAAATTTGAAAATTTCTGGAAAAATTTCCCCCCCAAACTCAAACCATAATTGCAGCTCAAAAAGGTGACTTTTTGCAGAAAGTGTTGTACAGTTGTTATTACTCAGGCGAGTGGATTGTCCCATTTGCATGAGTGACGTCAGGGTTAGAAGACTTACATCATTACTTTCCCGTAGGTTCACTCGGCTGAGTGACCTTCTTCACTCCTAGGAGTGAGTTTACCTGAGGCCTTTTATGTTACACTTTCTGAAATCTGTTGGGGGTGGCAAATACCTTGTCCATTCCTGCAAAAATTAGAGTAGCACATTGTTAGCCATACAAAAGCAAAACGTATGGGTTGCCTCCCATAGAGCGCATTGGTTTTAAGTCTCATGCCAGACTTCAAAAGAATTTTCAGTCAAGTTCCTTCAGGACCAGAACATGATAGTTCTGTCCTTTACTCCCTTCTGTCTATCCAAGGTATGGTTTAAGCCTCTGACCATTAACCAAAAAGGTGTTACCATTTTGTGGATTCATGATCTCCACTGCTCCTTGAGTTAGGACCTTGTTGATTCTGTAGGGCCCGGTCCATCTTGACTTCAACTTTCCTGGAAAGAATTTCAGCCGGGAATTGTACAACAAGACCTCTTGTCCTTCTTGCAAGTTTTTCTTGACAATATGTTGATCATGGTAAGCCTTAGTTTTCTCTTTGTAGACTCTGGACGATTCATATGCCTCTAGTCTGAATTCTTCCAGTTCATTCAACTGAATCAATCTTAGTTCCTTGCTTTTGCCTGGATCAAGATTCAGTTCCTTGATAGTAAGCTTTATGTTCCAACTCCACTGGCAAGTGGCATGCTTTCCCATAGACCAGTTTGAACGGGGACATACCAATGGGAGTCTTGTATGCTGTTCTATATGCCCATAAGACTTCATCCAGCCTTGAAGACTAATTCTTCCTGGTAGAATTGACAACCTTTTCCAGGATTCTTTTCACTTCCCTGTTTGACACTTCCGCTAGCCCGTTTGATTGTGGATGGTATGGTGTTGATATTCTGTGCCTGATTCCATATTTCCTTACCATGGCTACAAATGACTTGTTACAGAAGTGTGATCCTTCGTCACTGAGTATCATCCTGGGTGTACCAAACCTGGCAAAGATATTTTTTCTCAGAAACCTGAGAACAGTCTTAGCATCATTATTTCTTGCAGCTACAGCTTCTATCCATCTTGAAACGTAGTCCACTGCCAGTAGGATATAGGAGTTCCCAAAGGATGACACGAAGGGACCCATGAAATCTATCCCCCATACATCAAACAGCTCCACTTCAAGCATGTTCTGCTGTGGCATCTCATTTTTCCAGGAAATATTTCCTGTCCTTTGGCACCGGTCACAGTTTTTGACAAATTCTCTTGCATCTCTGAACATGGTTGGCCAGTACAGTCCAGCTTGCAGAACCTTGATTAACGTTCTTTGACCATTGAAATGTCCACCATATGGAGAACTGTGGCATTTGTGCAACACCTCTGTGAATTCAGGTTCTGGAATGCACCTTCTGATCAATTGGTCTGCACATCTTTTGAATAAGTAGGGTTCATCCTATAGGTAGAGTTGAGCATCATGCAAGAATCTCTTGCGTTGTTGAGGGGTGAGATCTGGGGGAATAACGCCAGCAGCAACAAAGTTAGCAAAATCTGCAAACCAAGGCCTGTTACCTGACACTCCCATGAGTATGCTTGTCACTCGCCAGAGTGACTCATCAGGGAATTTTTCTGAGATTGGAGTTGTGTCTTTTGGAATTTCTTCAAGCCTTGACAGATGGTCTGCTACCTGATTCTCAGCACCCTTTCTGTCTCTTATCTCCAAATCGAATTCCTGCAACAACAACACCCATCTAATCAACCTGGGCTTAGACTCTTTTTTGTTGATCAAGTACCTGATGGCAGCATGGTCGGTATAGACTATGACTTTCATCCCTAGCAAATAAGCTCTGAATTTGTCAAATGCAAATACAATTGCCAGCATTTCCTTCTCTGTAATGGTGTAGTTGACTTGTGCAGAGGTAAGGGTTTTACTAGCGTAGTAAACCACATGTAACACCTTGTTCCTTCTTTGTCCAAGTAAAACACCAACTGCAAAATCACTTGCATCACACATTAGTTCAAAAGGTTGTGACCACTCAGGTGTGATGATCACAGGTGCAGTGATGAGTTTCTTTTTTAGTTCAGTGAATGCATTTAAACAGGATTCATCAAAAATAAAAGCAGTGTCCTTTTCAATCAAGTTGTACAAGGGTTTAGAAATTTTTGAAAAATCTTTAATGAACCTCCTGTAAAAACCTGCATGGCCTAAGAAACTTCTCACTCCCCTGACTGTGGTTGGTGGGCTGAGCCTCTCAATGACTTCAATCTTTGCCTTATCCACTTCAATTCCTTCCTGTGATATCTTATACCCCAAGACAATTCCCTCAGTTACCATAAAATGGGATTTCTCCCAGTTGAGAACTAGGTTGGCTTCTATACATCTTTTTAGTATCAGCCCAAGGTTGTCTAAACATTCATCAAATGACTTACCAAAAACCGAGAAATCGTCCATAAAGATCTCAATTATGTCTTCCACCATATCAAAGAAAATGGCCATCATACATCTTTGAAAAGTTGCCGGTGCATTGCACAGTCCAAATGGCATTCTCTTGAAGGCAAATGTGCCATAAGGGCAGGTGAAAGTCGTCTTCTCCTGATCATCAGGGTCTATGGCAATCTGGTTGTAACCTGAGAAACCATCAAGGAAACAATAGTACATGAATCCAGCCAATCTATCTAGCATTTGATCGATAAACGGAAGGGGAAAGTGGTCCTTTCTGGTAGCTTTGTTGAGCTTCCTGTAGTCCATGCACACTCTCCATGAATTGTTCAGCCTTGTAGGGATCAGCTCCTGGAGGTCATTCTTTATCACCGTGATTCCTCCCTTCTTGGGCACGCATTGCACTGGACTCACCCACTTGCTATTAGATATTGGGAAGATAATCCCTGCATCCAGCAGCTTGATAATCTCTTTTTTTACCACTTCCTTTATGACTGGGTTGAGTCTTCTTTGTCCTTCAATGGTTGGCTTCGCGTCATCTTCAAGCAGGACTTTGTGCATGCATATGGAGTGGCTGATGCCCTTAATGTCTGCAATTGACCATCCAATGGCTTCCTTGTGCAATCTCAGTACTCTCAGCAATTTGTCCTCTTCAGTACCTGTAAGCATAGAAGAAATGATTACAGGTAAGGTGTTACTTGCTCCAATATAGGCGTACTTCAAATGTGAGGGCAGAGGATTAAGTTCGAGATGAGATGGTTCTTCAATTGAATGTTTGAGGCATCTTCCTTCCTTGGTCAGATTTATCAGTTCAAAGGGTTGCTGTTTAGGATGCCACTTGGGGGAGTGGTTCAGGTAGCTCAGGCAAGTGGCCCTGTACTCATCCCCTCCTTCCTGTTCCTCATTACAGTCTGGGCATAAAAGTTCTTTGAGGAGATCATCTTGCAGTAATTCTTCTGTCACTGCCTCCTCTGCTTCTACATTTCTTACCATGTAGCAGTCATGGACTTCAGCAGGATATCTCATATTTTTGAAGATGTTGAAGGTAACCTTCTCTCCATCAAAGTGCAGTGTGATTTCTCCCTTTTTCTCTTTAATGATTGCATCACTTGTTGCCAGAAAAGGTCTCCCCAAGATGATGGGTACATCCCTGTCTTCTTCCATGTCCAAAACCACAAAGTCTGCTGGGTAAACGAAATTACCAACTTTCACAAGAACATCATGTAAGATTCCTTTTGGGTAGGTCAGTGACCTGTCTGCCAACTGCAAGGTCATGTTAGTAGGTACCAGAAATTTGTCCAGATCAAGGGATTTAAATACAGACAATGGCATGAGATTTATGCTTGCACCAAGATCTAGTAATGCTTTCGAAAATTCTTTGATTCCTACAGTGCAAGGAAGAGTGAAACTACCCGGATCTTTTAGCTTAGGTGGTAATTTTCTCAGGATAGCTGCACTACATTCTTCATTTAGAGTGACAAAAGCAGAGTTATGCATTTGTGGCTTATTTGCCACCAAATCTTTCAAGTACTTGAAGTATTTAGGCATTTGTTTAAGTGCATCAACAAGTGGTACATTAATATGTATACTTTCTAAGTTTTGAATAAACCTGTTGAGCCCTTCATCCATCTTGGCCTTCTTTTGTCTTACCGGATATAGTGGGGTTGGAGCTGGCTGTTGTGGTTCCTTAATTGGTGCTGGGAATTGAATTTCCTCCATTCCAGGTTTTTCAGCTGTTTGCTCCTGTTCAACCACATCATCATTATTAGATATTTTCTCAGAAAATGTTTCATTCTTACCTGCAGGGTCACTCACAGGAGTGACTTTTTCACTTGGCTGATTGAGTTGCTTTCCACTTCTGAGAGTGACAGCCTTTGCTTGCTCTTGGTCATTCCCCTTGGGGTTCACAACTGTATCACTGGGCAGGCTTCCATATGGTCTTTCAGCATTTTGTTTTGCAATCTGGGCCAACTGATTTTCCAAACTTTTACAAGACACCGCCAAACTCTTGATTGCATTTTGTACAGAAATCCATTCATCTTCCCTTGGTATGTATTGTTGGTTAGAACGTTGCTGATTCTGATAGTTGGGAAGTTGACCATCTTGTCTGTGAAATCCTGGGGGTTGAGTAGGCCTTTGATAGTTTCCTTGTTGTGGTGCATTGTTCCAGTTGGTCTGTTGCTGATTTCTCCAATTGTTGAAGTTGTTGAATCCCCCAGCATTGCCCTGTCTGACAAACTGGACAGCTTCCATTTTGGAGGGACAGTCATCCAAACTGTGGGATCCATCACATAATACACATACTTCAGCCTTGGATTTGGACAACTCACTTCTGAGTTTAGTCATTTCGTTCATCATAACAGCCATTTGAGCTTGCAGATGTGTACTGGGATCAAGTTCCATCATCCCTTGCTGTTTTGTACTTGCCCTTTGATCAGATTGCCATCTTGAATGGTTGGTGGTCATATTGTCGAGCAACTGCCTTACTGCATCAACCGGCTTCATTATAAATACACCACCAGCTGCGGCATCAAGGGAGTCTCTTGTAGTTGGTAGCAGTCCATTGTAGAAGACGCTCAGTTGGAGATGCTCCTCCAGACCATGCTGAGGGCATTTTCTGACCATTTCCTTCAGTCTTTCCCATGCTTCATAGAGTGTTTCTGTTCCATGCTGCTTGAAGTTCATTATTGCTGTTCTGAGTTGTGCAGCTTTTGCGGGTGGAAAGAATTTTGTCAGGAAACACTGTCATAACTCTTCCCAAGTGGAGATAGAGTTGTTGGGTAATGTGTTGAACCATGCTTGGGCGTGATCCTGCAAGGTAAAAGGAAATAACCTCAGTCTAATGTCATCATTAGATAAGCCTTGAATTTTAAAGGTACTGCATAAACGCAGGAAACTTCGGATGTGATCATTAGGATCTTCATGAGGTAATCCATGGAATGGGCAGGCTGATTGAGTCCATTGGATCATCTGTGGCTTGAGCTCAAAATTAGTTGCTTCTACATCAGGGAACACTAAAGGGGATTGGACTTCTTCTTGCTGTGGGATGAAGAAATCTCTAAGGAGTCTCTGTGGTCGATTTTGTTGATCCCCACCAGGGTTTCTATTGCTCTTTGGGTTACCACCTTGGTTAGCCATTTCTGATGAACCTTCCTGGTTGTCCTGTTGCAACCGGTTCTGCCTTTTTCTTGCTGCTCTGGTTCTACGTATGGTAGCTTCAATTTCTGGGTCAAAAACAGGTTCACTTCGTTGGTGCCTTCTAGTCATACACCAAAGAAAAGAATCTGGAAGCTCAGTGGGGTAAACAGAGAAGAATTTTATACATGTACACACAAACAAAAACAACAAATTTTTTAGAGGTTTTACGCCGTCCCCGGCAACGGCGCCACTTTCTGGTGCGTGCCGAGTTCACCAAAAATATTGCTAGCTCGGATTATGATTTTTGTAGATAATGGAAGCTAGGTCGATCCCACGAGGACAGCTAATTACCAAATTTGTTGTAAAGAAAGACTACCAGTCAGACAAGGTGTCACTCAGGGGAATGGAAACAGTCACTCAGGGGAATGAAGGCCACGGGTGTTCTTCTCCTCTTCCTACTGTTGTAGTTGTTTTATTAGCACTGTAATGGTTGAGTTCTTACTCATTCAGCTCACTTATAACTCTAAGTCAGTTCCCATTTTTCCTAGAGTCATCTTTGCAACCTTAACAATCTATTTTCCAATGATTGATTTCAGATGCAAAGTCATTAAGTTCTTAGGCCTTCAAGAATGCTTATGTTAACTAAGTATATTCCTATCTTAGTTAAAACCATAGACTGTTACCTCTATGTCATAAGTTAAAGTTGAAACAATCCAAACCAAGTTTATCTTTCCAGATCTCCCTTAGTTCTAGTATGCATTCAATTTAGTGATCAAGTAAATGAATGTGGAAACACTTTCAACTTCAAAACAAGGAACAAAACCAGTGCATTAAACAACTATAACATAGGTTGAGGAGAATAACCCTAGAAACTGTTTAGCTACTCATACAGATTAATGCTACATGTACTACACCAAAAGACATTATAGAAGTATGCATAATAAACAAAGTTCAAGCTAACAGTCAAGAGACGAGAAAAAAGCTTGTGCAGTTTCTGAGCCACTCCTGGGAGTGAAAGGGTTCACTCATGGAACTGAAGCAGAAACTGGGTTGGCTACTCTTCAACTTGGCTTCCTCACTGAGTTGTTGCTGCTTCTTCTTCCTTCTTGCCTTCTACCTAGAGTTTTCCTGTGTGTTTTTGGCAACTGAAAAGGGTAACCAGAGATTCCTTTTCTGAGAGTGAAGTTCCCCATTTTATAGGGTCATGCAGCCGGTTTCTTCATCATGAGAGTCTCCCCATGCTTGTAGTTGTTTAATCCTCCCAATGTCTTGAGCCTACAATCCAACTTGGCTGTTCTTCTTCTCTTCTTCCAGCAGTGGCAGCCTTGCCCTCATTGATCAGTAGAGGTGGCTGAGATTGGGGCTGGGGGACAAGCATGCCTCTTCGAGGAGACATAGTCATTAATGACAAGATGCTTCTTGTCTAAAGGACTGCTTCTTCGTCCAGCTCAGCAACATTGCCTCAGCAGCCCATAAATTATTCCCTTGGCCTCCAATTTTCAGCAATTATTCAATCCAGCCCTTACTTAACAAAAACACGAAGACGAGTTAAGTAAAATGCGCTAATGTTAGGAAATAACCCCAATTTCCTACTAACTACAGAGTTATTTGTGATGCTTTTATGTAACAATTGAACCATTATCATTGACCAAAAGCGGGCAGCAGTGCTAAACACAGCCGAATCAAAGGGGACCCCGATTTTATAGAACTGGATCAGATCATAGATTCCTGCATCACGCCAAACTTGCCGAACTTCGGCTCCAGATAATCACACCAATTGACCCAGCCGGGATGGATTTTGATTTTCGGGGACCAAGGCCAACAACGGTGGCTCTAAACGCTCTGACAGTTGCCAGGATTGACGATTTGGTAATGAGGACTTGGGGGACGACATATCGGAACATGACGGAAGAGCGCCGGTGGAGCAACATGGAAACCCGGCCCTAAACTGTAGCACTGAATTTCTTCATGGACTGCAGCCATGGTGTCCAGGTAATTAGGCACCAGCGATTTGGACCCAGTTTCACAGATAGCCCGTTTCTTGGCGAGTACAACAGAGTAATCCCTTGTAGCGGCCATGGAAGCGATGAACAGAAGGTCACCGTAGAAAGGGGTAGAGAATTTGAGAAAGAAAAGAGGAAAAAGAGATTGGGGGAATCGATGAGAATGATGGTGTTTTGAGAAAAAGGAGAACAACGTATTAATAACATCTCGGGGAAAGCATTAACACACTGATATTCCCAAATCAATAGTGGATTTGGATGACATTGAGATCCCACTTCTCTGGGGATTGAAATATCAGCCATTAACAGAGGAGATGTATTTCAGTAAGGGACGGATTCAATATTTGAATTTTGCCCGGAAAGGTTAGAAAACTAGTTCAGTACATTTCACAATTTTTCTCGGGGGGCATTGGGCCAGTTTTTTCCGATTGGGCTTTGGAAGATCTGGAGAGAAAGTGGCCTGGATCAGACGAAGCAGAAGGCCGCGGTTCAGGGTTAGAATTGTGAACCGACTGGGACTCGAACACTATTTAAAGGAATCAGTGGTAGGAGGAAGGACACAATCAAATTAGCATCAAATTGCTTCTTTAAATATTCAGTCTTTTATTTCTGATTTTATCTCTAAAATTAGGGTTCTTCAAGAACTTTCTAGACTAGGCCGATCATCGGCGGCTGTACTTGATCATTCAAGAATTTAGTAAAGTCTGGCCTACGGACGCTTCTTATTATTCTGAAGTTCTTACTTTCAATTTGTTTAGCACAAGTTGTAAAGAACAACGCACAATCGTTTGATAGATATATTGCGTGATTTTCTTAGGACGAAATTGTGCAAATAAAACTCAAACTTGTCTTTTCATTTTTATATTATGGATGTCTTTAACTTCTTATTATGTATGTATTGCGATTCATACGAATAGCAGCACATTTCTTAAGATCAATGAAGAAATGGAAAGTTGACCTTGTAAAAATCTGCAAATAATTAAACCCCCCAAAAAAACCTTACTATAAATCATAAACTCAACCAGTTTTGAACTGATGCCTAAGTTTCATTTTTTATATTTAATACCAAAAGTATACGAAAGGGAAATTTAAAATGGAAAATTATTTTGAGACTAAAAGAGTATAAACATGAGATTTGGAGGTACATTAATATTATTACTGATTAATTCCTTACCTTACAGTAAGTTTGCATTAATCTGCACAAAACATATTTACAATCACCACTTCCTCCAATTACTTGGCCATCAAACAATCTAAAAATTTCAGAACTTTTCTGTCTATAAATGATTTGATAGTGGGTATTTAAAAAACAAAAGAAAAGAAGTAAAACTATAGGATGTTGAGAATAAAATGTAGATTGGTAATAACTTGAAAAAGATTAGACTGCAAAAAAAAAAAAAAAATGTGACGTAGATTAGTAAATAGAAACGTGAAGGACCAAGTGAGAAATTAGTTGAAGGACTTGGAAAGAAATTATATTATAAAAAACCATTATAAGAAAACACAGACAAGTTATATTGATAGCAATCTCGTAGACGAAGTAAATTTTGTTAATGCAACCATCAACAAGAAAGTACGAAGATAATTTTGTCTATCCCGTGAAACTCAAAAGAGTGCGGAAAATTCACAGTAAGACGATCGTTTATCTAAGTGATTCTATCTCTTAACTCAAACCAAGCAAAGAACACATTATCCATGAAAGATTCGAATTAAACAACAACCCTTGCTAAGAATAGCAAGGACACCATTCAATATACTCGATCAGTCATCTATCAAGAGACTCAAGAAAGGTAGGAGCAAACAATGCCCAACTATGAAGGAATACTATTGATTAGTAATCTTCATAACCAACCAAAGATATGCAACACATACACTATCTCAAAATGCTTATGCCAAAGCACAACTCATCCAACAAAAGTAGGACAAACCCCACAATGGATCTCATGAACACACTCATCATGAAATTCGAACACCAAGCCAAAGGAAAGGCTCATCAATCGAACTACTAGAAGTAGTATGAAAATAAGAAGTTTAGTTTAAAAACAATTCTATCAAGAAGCATACTTGAAAAGAACGGTTTCGCAAGATCAAAAGATCCAAGACAAGATGAAAACCCTCTTGGTTTAATCATACTTGACACGAAAAATGGACACTCCATTTAACAAAAATTCCTCACAGGAAAAACTCTCAAAAGAGACAACAAAAATGACCACTCAAGGGTGCTTAAGAAATTCGGCCAAGCCTCCTATATATAGGCTTGAATTTTCGGCCAGCACCACTAAAAAGAAGACCAATTAGGACTCTCTAATCTTATCTCACAAGGAGTAAAAGTAGAAGAGTACTTGATCTCTTTGACTCTATCTAAAATCTAGGAAACCTTATCTAAATGAGTTATCCTCAAGTAGGATAATATCTAGAAGGAATCTAAGACTCCTAATCAAAACACTCTAGTTTAATTCAGTCCACATGACTTATTTAACTAGATAAAAATTCGAAAATTGACTCCTAGACTTAGACTAACACTAATCTCGAAATTCAGCTCCAAATTGTTGAAGTAAAATGTCTTGAACGCCCTTCCAGAAGTAGAATATTGGTCTTGCGTCCCTTAAGTTATAGAAAATTCCAATTTACTCCAAAACTTGTAGAATTCTCTTTATTGACTCCAAAAGATTGGAAAAACACTTGAAACAATTAAGATAGTTTGCAACCTATCCAATTGTGTAGCAATGGACTCAATCTTGAACACTTTGATCAAATAGACCGTCCACTCAAGAACCTAAATGACTCTTCTCACTAGTTTGATCAATGATCTTCATGGAGCACACAGAGTCAAACCCTCTTGATACTCTTCAGCACTTATTTCCATGAGGTCTTCATCTCCTTTGGTTTGAACCCCAAAGTTAATGACATTCTCATCACCTTCATCATAGCTCTCTTGAACCAACTCCCTATCACATACGTAGTCAAGATCCATCCTTTCTTCCTTGATTGGTTTGCAAAGTAAACTTGGCATTCCAATACTAGAATGAAGGACTAGCCCATTCCGCTCACTAGGAGAACCTCCATGGAAGGCTACATGATTCTCATCATATATACATACAGTAAAAACTCTCTAAGTTAAATCCATTAGGCGTACAAAATTTTATTAATTTTTAGAGATTATTATTTTATCGATAAATTAATTCTTATATATTAAGAGAATTCTAGTCTTGCGTGGTCGCGCGTTCCGCGACCAGTTCGTAATCCGCCGTTATAATAATAAATAATTATAATAAATATTTATTTATAAATAGACCACTACTGCTGCTTTTAAACATGTGAGTTGAATGTAAAAATTTAAATAATTAATAGAGAGGAGCGAGAGTATAAGACATTAGCCACGCGACGTGGCTATTATTTTTACTAGTCGACACGGTCGAACACTCCTTTGTAGATGACGTTATGAGTTTGGTTGTCGTCCTCTAAGACCTCGTCCAACATAGGTGGGATGGCAAGGACCTTTACCGCCATGAATGTCTTCTCTCTGGAAAGGGCGACGTATAGTTGCCGTGAGAGAATACCGATTCGCGCAGATACACCCCGACGTACTCAAGCGTCTGTCTCTGTGACTTGTTGATGGTCATTGTGAAACAGAGTTTTACAGGAAATTGGAACCCTTGGAGGTGATTCCCTGGAAACTGGACCCTTTGAAGGCGTTGTGCGACCTTTTTTTTTTCAAATCAGTTTATTTGGTTGTTACTCGGAGAGTTAAAATTATAACGATAAATAGACTAGTCTTATATTTTCGAAATCATTGGTTTGAGTTGTTTGGTGTTTACACAATCCAAACAAAATTTTTTTAAAAAATTATCATACAAAACAGCTCCATTTTTTCTTTCTTTCCTAAGCACACTTGTTATTGTTATTTTTTTTTAACTGTGAATTTTTAATTTTTATTCCTGGAATTTTCAATTAGTAATAGGTTTGCATTCCTAATGACAGTTATTGACTACTTAATTCTATTTCATTATCAATTGCAATTCTTTTTTCTTATTATTTTTATTTATGGTATTTTGTTTTAGTCACAATCTTAATAAAAATTTTGTTTTTGCAGCAACTGTGATTACGGAACTCTAAACGCAATTGACGTACTAACAAATTGTAACTTCTGGTGTTATCATACTTGAAGTTGATTTTTTAATTTTGACCATTTCTCTGGTGTTATATAAACTGCTATAATGTCGTAACTTCCCAAATTTCAAATGCTGGGTTTAATCAATTAAAAGATTTGAAAAAGAGGACAAAGGATAACATGTAATTAAAATAATTACATGAAATTCTTCACAAAAATTGTGATGGGTTTTTATCTTTGCATCCTACCACAAATTCATAAAATTTTCAAATATTTTATGAATGAGCTTTTAAGGTAAAATTAACATGTCATTTTGGGTAGTTAAAAACTCAAAATTTGTCAATCAATATTCTATGATGGAGATTGTACACTTGTTTCAAGGGTGATGATACGAATCTTGAGGTAATGGTGGCAGATTTACCTCGACGCGGTAGCTATGAATTTCTTAGGACTTGAAAACTTGCAAATCAAATATTATGGACTCCAAACTCACAAAAAATAAAAGGAAAGAAGAGATGCAAACCACAAAAATTTGCACCAAAAAGGGATAGAAAGGTTTAGAAGATGTAGAAAGTGTTTAAGGTTAGCAACCCAAACGGTCACCTCTCTAACAACCCTATCCCTTCGAGTTATGGATAGAACGGCTAGCGAAAATGCTCCAATGAATAACTAACAAAGCTCCACAAGTAGATAAATACCTATTCTACTCGCATGCATCAACAAAGCATAAGCTTGTGTGCAATGCACTAATCTTCGAAAAGAGTAGAAAAAGAACAAAGAGTTTCCTCTCGTCTCATATTTGAATATCAAATTCATACAAATAAAATGCTGGCCAAGCATCCCTATTTATAGTAGAGGGGGCCGAAATTCTCCAATGAAGTAGGAGAAGACTTTGATCTCTAACTCTATTCCTACTTCAAAGAACTAGAAATCAACTCAACCTCTAATTGATAACTTGTGTCTTATCTATTAAGGCAATGTATCTAGACACCTTTATAGACTTAAGACACACTAGTGTAATGAAAATAAAACTCCAAATACAAAGAGATATTCTCTCAAAAGAATCTTATCCTTATCTTGAAATGAATCTTCCTGAGTTGTCAACTCTATCAATATCTTCTTTGTAGAGTAATCATAGCCATCCAATCTTGATCTAATCTCCATCCAACGGTTGAGAGTAGACACCAAGGAATAGACTTCTTATTTTGAATAAACTCTAAATTAGATAAAAGAGAATCATATCAAATCTTATCCTTCCATGTGATAAGATTTAAATGATCTTATCTCTAAAAGATAGGGAATCTTCCAAATCTTATCCTTCCACAAGTGTGATAAGATTTAAACGAGTTTATCCCTAAAAGATAGAGATTCCAACTCCTAAAAATTAGCAGATAGGGTCGGCCTCCTTTGCTTGGTTTGTGGGCTGAAATTTCCTTCCTCAAATGGGCCTTGTAACACATTAATAATCTTGGGCTTGTAACTTCCAGACTTGACATTCTCTTGGGCTAAACCATTTGATATAATATTATTAAGTGCACTCCTCATCCTTTTACTTCTAGCTTGAGTCATTGGGCCTCCAATGTTGGATAATGGATCTTGAGCCACTCCTTGAGCTTGGATAGTATTTGGAACCCGAACACCTTGATCATCTTGGACTTGATTACCATAGATGTTCACATCATTCCCTCCTTCCTCGAAAGGATTCGACCTCGAATCCAAAGCTTGTACAGCTCCAGCATCTGAGAAATCAAACGGAGATAAATCAGAAACATTAAAAGTCGCACTAACATTATACTCACCAAGAAGGTCAAGTTTATAAGCATTGTTGTTCAAACACTTTACAACTTGGAAAGGACCAGCTCCACGAGAATCTAACTTCGATTTAATCTTTGTAGGAAATTGGATCTTCTTTAAATGAACCCAAACCCAATCACCAGGTTCGAATATCATTTCCTTATGCCCCTTGTTGGCAACCCGCGGAACATGCTCATTTCTCTTCAAAATATTCATGTGTACTTTCTCATGAAGAGAACGTACATACTCAGCTTTCTTGGCTCCATCTGTATTAAGATACTCAGAAACAGGCAATAGAGACAAGTCTAAAGGGGTTAAGGGGTTAAATCCATAAACAATTTCAAACGGAGAATGTTGGGTAGTAGAATGCACAACCCGATTATATACGAATTCAGCAATGGGCAAACATGCTTCCCAATTCTTACGATTCTTTTGGATCAACACACGAAACAAAGAACCAAGAGTCCGATTAACCACCTCCGTTTGGCCATCTGTTGGAGGAAGAGCAGTTGTTGAAAACAACAGTTTTGTACCTAGTTTTCCCCACAAAGTTTTCCAAAAGTAGCTCAAAAATCTAACATCTCTGTCAGACACAATAGTTCTAGGTAAACCATGCAATCTAACAATTTCACCCATAAATAAATCAGCTACATGCTTGGCATCATCAGATTTATGACAAGGAATAAAATGTGTCATCTTAGAAAACCTATAAACCACCACAAAAACTGAATCACACCCTTTTTGAGATTTAGGTAATCCCAAAACAAAGTCCATTGAAATATCAGTCCAAGGGTGGGTTGTGACTTAGACTTTGCTTGTTTGCACTCAATACAAGTAGAACAAACTTTTTCTACGTCACGTTTCATATTAGGCCAATAAAAATGCTCACATAAAACATCATAAGTTTTCAAAATACCAAAATGACCCATAAGACCACCACTATGAGATTCACGTACTAATAGTTCACGCAGAGAGCAAGCAGGCACACATAATTTATTATCTTTAAACAAGAAACCCTCATGCCTATAAAACTTGTTAAATGCGCCACTTTCACATGCTTCAGAAATGGATGAAAAATCAGAATTAGTACCATACAAATCCTTGATGTATTCAATCCCTAATAACTTAGAATCAAGCACAGAAAGGACATACGATCTTCGAGACAATAAATCAGCTACGACATTCTCTTTTCCCTTCTTGTACTTAATGACATAAGGAAAAGATTCAAGAAATGCACTCCATTTAGCATGTCTCTTATTCAGTTTGTTTTGTCCATGCAAATATTTCAAAGACTCATGATTACTATGGATAACAAACTCTTTTGGCATTGAATAGTGTCGAAAATTTTCTAAAGCCCTAATTACAGCAAACAATTCTTTATCATAAGTAGGATAATTCAATGTTGCACCCCTTAATTTTTCCGAAAAGTACGCAACAGGCTTATCACTTTGCATTAACACAGCACCAATTCCAACCCTAGATGCATCACACTCAATTTCAAAAGTAAGATCAAAATTAGGTAATGCAAGAACAGAAGCACAAGTTAAATTATTCTTTAAAGTGTTAAATGCAAGTTCTTGTACTTCACCCCATTCAAACCTAACATTCTTCTTTACTAAGTGATTTAAGGGTGCAGCCTTAGTAGAGAAATCCTTCACAAACCTACGATAAAAACTAGCTAAACCATGGAAGGAACGAATGTCAGAGACAGACTTAGGTGTAGACCATTCTCGAATTGCCTTAACCTTGGCCTCGTCAACTTTAACACCATCCTTGCTAACAACAAAACCAAGAAAAATAACTTCTGATACACAGAAAGTACACTTAGCAAGTTTAGCATAAAGTTTATTTTCACGTAAAGCAGAGAGCACACTCGAAAGATGTTTAGCATGCGAAACTTCATCTCTACTATACGCTAAGATATCATCAAAATAAACCACAACAAATTTACCTATATAAGACGCATAAAAGTAGAAGGAGTGTTAGTCAAACCAAAAGGCATAACCATCCACTCATATAAACCAAATTTAGTTTTAAAAGTGGTTTTCCATTCATCACCCTCTTTCATACGAATTTGATGATAGCCACTAGCAAGATCTATTTTAGAAAATATGCAAGAGCCACATAGATCTTCTAACATGTCATCTAGCCTAGGTATGGGATGTCTATATTTAATAATAATTTTATTCATAGCACGACAATCCACCCACATGCGCCATGTTCCATCTTTCTTAGGAACTAAAATGACAGGCATTGCACAAGAACTTAAAGATTCACGAACCATACCTTTTTCAATGAGTTCCTCGACTTGACGTTGCAGTTCCTTGGTCTCCTCGAGGTTCGCCTTGTATGCAGGATGATTAGGAATTACTGATCCTGGGATAAAATTAATTTGGTGCTCAACTCCCCTCAAAGGTGGAAGTCCCTTTGGCAATTCTTTTGGAAAAACATCCTCATAATCCTGCAAAACAAATTTAAGAACACTAGGAATATTTTCAGTGGGTTTAGTGTTAGTTATAAATCCTTGTAAACAATTAAAACAAGTGGAGTGCGAGTATTTAGAGTCCTCCCTAGGTCTCCCATGGAAGCATAAAAGCTGTCTTTTCTCTCCCCAGCTTTTGGCTCTTCTCTCAAACTCTCACTCATTTTTTATTCTCTCCCATTCCCCAAACTCTCTTTTGAATCTTTCGACTCACTTTTATGTCTTTTCTTTCTCTCTCTCTTTGCATTTTTTTTGAGATTCCGTGATATCCATAGGAGATAATGGACACAATACAATAGACAAACCCTTATGCACAAGTGAATACTGATTTGTCTTTCCATCTTTGTTAGCACCTCGATCAAACTCCCATGGGCGTCCCAACAATATATGACATGCATGCATTGGAACCACATGACAAAGAACTTCATCCTGGAATGTTTTAAAACATAAGAGTAAGCGAGCTTGCGACCGTACCTTAATTTTTCCACGATTATCTAACCGTGGCAACTTGTAAGGCTGAGGATGCTTGAATGTAGGAAGGTTCAATTTCTGGACAAGTTGCATGCTCACACAGTTTGTGCAACTTCCTCATCCACAATCACAAGAGCTGGCTGGATACTAAGAGCATGAGCTAGTACCATAGCTCGAGATACATCTTCCTCATAGACAACCTCATCTTCACTCTCAGAAGCTCCCTTATCATACATTTGACTAGTTATAGCTTGCTCGGTTGTTGCTAAAACCATATTAGATTGATCGTGCACATCTTCTTCTTCACTTTCATAGTACCAATCATCTCGAAGTACCATTACCTTCTCATTGGGACAAGGTGTCTTCTCCAATGACTTGGTAACCTCGGCCGGTTTAAGCAACTGTTTAGGTTGACTTAGAACTTGGAGATGTCTGCTTCTTAGGAGTACTCCCCCACCGATTTGATCCAAAGGATGATGTACTAGTGGAAGATGTCCTTGCTCTGCTTGATGCCGAAGATTCCTTCATTTGCCTCTCAATAGTGTCGGCCTTATCCACCAAATCATCTAGATCATGATAAGACTGTAACTCCACTCTATGTCGTATGGGAAGGTTCAAACCCTGTAGAAATCTTGTTATACCTTGTTCCTCATCTTCTTCCAATTGATATTTAAGCTTCAAAGTATTCATGTGTTGGTAGTATTCCATGACCAAACTACTTCCTTGCTTAAGATCTTGCAACTCACCTCGAAGCTTCCTTTGAAAGGATGCTGGGACAAAAGCCTTTCGCATTACACGTGAAAGCTCTCCCCAAGTGGTGATTGCGGGATCATCGTCTCTTCTTCTCCGACGTTGTACCTCATTCCACCATTAGAAGCATATCCATGAAATTCTCCCTCAGAATAATTGTTGAGATTAAAGATCCGGTTGATATGATCTTCCCAATCAATATACGCATCAGGATCTGACTTGCCACGAAATTCTGGAATCTTCTGTTTGATAGTGTTCATGTTATCATCAAATCGGCTGCCTTTGTCGATCATGCCTAAATTCTTCTTCATGCTCAACACCATCATCACCATTTTGTTCCCTTGGAATTTCTTCTCGCTCTCCTTGACCTTCTTCTTCTCGGTCACCATCTTGTCCTTCATTACCACGTCCACCACCTTGACCATGCCCGGCATTGCCACGTCCGCCGTGGATGTTCCTACGTGCAAAAAGGTTAGGTCCAGGATTTACCAATGGATCCCTAACTTGGGCAAGTTAGTTTATTGACGAGCAGTTTCTTCTTGTTGGCATCGGTCTCTTCTTGTCGTCATTGTTGTTGTGCCATTGCCATCGTCATAAGTTGCAATTGATTGGTTAATGCCGCAATCTTATCTTTAAAATCTTGCACAGTATCATTCAGCAATCCATGTTGAGGAGTAGGTAGAGCTTTGTCTCCCATGTTTCCTGAAACACAACTCAACACACACAAGAAAAAGAATATCGAAGAACTCACTTCCTGGTTACCCCTCCCAACTATTCTATTCACTCCAAGATCTCTCAAGAAGGTTTAGAATTTAGTAAGGGATGGATTCAACCTATTCTTACCATTGTCTTTGACTTTTAATCCTTTGTGCAATGAAGACTAGTGCTACAAGAAGTACTTTATTGAAGCAAATAAAGAGGATCAAAAAGTAAGGTTCTGAAAAATAATTGTAACAAGATCTAAGAAAGAACACGAATATAGATCGAGTAGTTACAATTATGAAAATTTAGATCTCACAAAAAGACTAATAGAACTTGGAGCAAATTCTGAAAAATAAAAGCTTCGACTTAGGGTTATAGACAAAACCCTATTTCGGCCAATACACAAATAAAGGGCTCATATTTGCGAAACCCTAGCCACCAAAGATCCAAGTATTTTGAAAAAGATATGTGCAAATAATAGTAATTGCACTTCAAATCAAACTCAAATACCAATATCCTTCTATGCTGTCTTTCTTTTTATTTTTACTTTTTTTTCCATGGCTATTTTTTTTTTGGACAAAAAAAAAGTGGATTAGGGATTAAGATACCCTAGATCCGAAAATTAAGGAGAAGAAAAACGTTTTTTTTAACTAATAATAGATCTAACTATAACAACTTCAATCAACTCAAACTAGAATAAAATCGAAGCAAAATAGTGAGATCTATAACAAAAGACTCAAAAGTTTAAAAGAACAAATAGAGATCTAACCAGATGAGCTTTAGTAGATCAAACCCAAAAGCAAGTCCTCAAGAGCCGAAGCTCTGATAATCAATTGATACTTGTGAGTGACTCTACTTGCAAGTTTTCAAAAACCAAAAGCTCTGGTGCCAATTGATACGAATCTTGAGGCAAAGGTGGCAGATTTACCTCGACGCGGAAGCTATGAATTTCCCAGGACTTGAAAACTTGCAAATCTAATATTATGGACTCTAAACTCACAAAAAATAAAAGGAAAGAAGAGATGCAAACCCCCAAAATTTGCACCAAAAAGGGATGGAAAGGTTTAGAAGATGTAGAAAGCGTTTAAGGTTAGCAACCCAATCGGTCACCTCTCTAACAACCCTATCCCTTCGGTTTATGGTTAAAACGGCTAGCGAAAAGGTTTCAATGAATAACTAACAAAGCTCCACAAGTAAAAAAAACACCTATTCTACTCGCATGCATCAACAAAGCACAAGCTTGTGTGCAATGCACTTTCGAAAAGAATAGAAAAAGAACAAAGAGTTTTCTCTTGTCTCACATTCAAATATCAAATTCATCAAAGGTACAAATGAAATGCTGGCCAAGCACCCCTAATTATAGTAGAGGGAGCCAAAAAATCTCCTACCAATTAGGAGAAGAGTTTGATCTCTAACTCTATTCCTACTTTAAAGAATTAGAAATCAACTTAACCTCTAATTAACAACTTGTGCCTTATCTATTAAGGCAATGTATCTAGACACCTTTATAGACTTAAGACACACTAGTCTAATGAAAATAAAACTCCAAATACAAAGAGATATTCTCTCAAAAGAATCTTATCCTTATCTTGAAAAGAATCTTCCTGAGTTGTCAACTCTATCAATATCTTCTTTGTAGAGTAATCATAGCCATCCAATCTTGATCTAATCTCTATCCAACGGTTGAGATTAGACACCAAGGAATAGACTTCTTATTTTGAATAAACTCTAAATTAGATGAAAGAGAATCATATCAAATTTTAGCCTTCTATGTGATAAGATTTAAATGATCTTATCTCTAAAAGATAGGGAATCTTCCAAATCTTATCCTTCCACAAGTATGATAAGATTTAAATGATTTTATCCCTAAAAGATAGAGATTCCAACTCCTAAAAATTAGAAGATAGGGCCGGCCTCCCTTGCTTGGTTTGTAGGCCGAAATTTCCTTCCTCAAATGGGCCTTGTAACACATTAATAATCTTGGGCTTGTAACTTCCACACTTGACATTCTCTTGAGCTAAACCATTTGATATAAGATTATTAAATGCACTCTTCATCCTTTTACTTCTAGCTCGAGTCATTGGGCCTCCAATGTTGGATAATAGATCTTGAGCCACTCCTTGAGCTTGGACAGTACTTGGAACCCGAACACCTTGATCATCTTGAACTTGATTACCATGGATGTTCACATCACATGCTCTCATTCTCATAAACCAACTTATTCCGCTAGAACCAGATGCAATTCAATAGCGTCGTGATCATCTCGGCCTCTTTTACGTCCACTTTCACGATTAAATTCCGAATCCATTTACTTCCCATGGCTCTTTTGTGTTGTTTTACTCGGTCAGTCAGATTGGCAATTCTCCATACTTTCGCAGCAAAATTGTAGTAAAAAAAGAGATGTTTGGTTGAGCCATCAGAGAGGTTGCAATTAGCATAGACATTCAGTTGAGGCACATGGCGGCGAATGAGATTTTCCGGTGAAGGGAGCGTCTCATTGCATATTAACCATAGGAAGTGATGTAGTTGTGGCTGCACTTTCATTCTCCAAATTCATTTCCATAGCGATGATGGCGTTTGGTGATTCAAATGAGTTGAGGAATCAGCAAGAGGAGAGAAGTCTGCTTCCAAAGTGGCTTGGTAAGCAGACCTTACCGAGAATTTCCAGCTTTTTGTAAAGTTCCAGGCCCATACATCAAATTGGTCAGAACTTCCTGGCGTAATGTTCTGAATGAGACCAACCTCAGCATGTAAAAAGTTATCATGCAGGAGATGCACCTTACATGCACCTGTACTCTCCTCTATGAGATCGAAGACACAAGCTGCGGGATCCATCGAAGAGCAAGGGCTTTAATTGAATCCTGTAACTTGGAGCGCCCCGTATCCAGGGATCATTCCAAATTCTAGTGTTTTTATCCGATCTTATTCTCTTGTAACAGCCAAGGTTAAGAACTTTCCAACTCTCCAAAATGCTTTTGCACGACCAAGAGGGAGACGACCCCAAATCTACTTCAAAAAAAAAAGGAGGTGCTTCTGTAATATTTTGCTTTCAGTACTCTTGCCAACAACAAGCGGGGGTTTTATATAAGTCTCCAAGCTTGTTTGCTCAACAATGCAAGGTTAAAGGCATAGAGGTTGCGGAATCCAAGGCCACCTCTGTCCTTGCTCGGAGCCATTTTTGTCCCATGAAAGCCAGTGCAATTTATTTTTTCCATCCTCGGTCAATCCCCACCAGAATGCCACCATCGATTCTATCTCATCTAAAATATTATTTGGGATTCTGAAACACGACATTGTGTAGGTAGGTATCGCCTGAATAACCAATTTGATGAGCACCTCTTTCCTCGCCTTTGATAGATTTTTCTCTTTCCAACTCTGTATTTTTTTCCAAACTCGGTCCTTTAACGCCCTGAACATGTCCCTTTTGCTTCGACCGATAAATGTTAGAAGCCTAAGGTATTTCCCATGGCCTTGGGGGATTTCCAAAGTGGCACAGATGGATGGTATCGTGTCAGACAAAGTATTTGGGCTGAAGTAAATGCCAGACTTGTCGTAGTTGATCATTTGGCCCGAGACCGCCTCATATAAAGCAATGGCAAATTTCAAGGTTTCTGCCTCCTCCTTCGTGGCCTCGCCAAATAAGAGAGTGTCATCTGCAAAGAATAGGTGAGAAATGAAAGGTATTGTGTCTGCTACCACTATTCCCTGCAATCTTCTCGTTGCTTGGATCCCGCAGGATAAGGGAAAAGACCTCCGAGCAAATAATGAAAAGATAGGGTGAGAGAGGGTCTCCCTTCTAAGCCCTCTAACTGGAACAAAAGAGCCAAACTGCCTGCCATTCAACAAAAAAGGATAATGAGGTGGTGGAGATGCATTGTTTTATCTTTTCCATGAACGACTTATGGAAGCCGAGGGAGGTCATCACATCCAAAATAAAACACCACTCCACCCTATCGAAAGCTTTGCTCAAATCAAGCTTCACATACATTAGTCCTTTCCTACCTGTAGTCTGACCCTTTATGAAATGATGAATCTCATAAGCAACAAGGACATTGTTAGTGATTAATCTGCCAGGTATAAAAGCTGACTGAGAGTCTGAGATAACCCTTGAAAGGGTACCACGTAGCCTATTTGCAATGCACTTGGAGGAAATTTTATAGATCAAATTACACAAACTGATAGGGTGAAATTGTGTTATTTTATCAGGGTTTTGGACATTAGGGTCACAAAAAAGCCATTATAAAAAAATATAAAACAAAATTTGAGACATCACAGCCGACTATATGCCAAAATGTTTTATAAAAAATGAGGCTGAGACCATCGGGTCCTGCGAATTTAAAAGGATGCATTGATTTAAGAGCAATTGTTACCTCGGTGGCAGTGTAAGGCCTTATAAGCCTGTCATTCATCTCTGAGTCGACCCTAGGCCTTCTTCTGTTTAGCGAGTGTTGCAACTCAGGCTCATGAACCTCCGATGCTGAGAAAATCACCAAGAAAATTCAATTGTTATGCTTTTAACAGCGGATGGATAGCTTTGAAGTTCACTTGTAGCATCCCTCAAGGCTGGAATATGATTTACTTCCTAGCGCTTCCAAGCGTGGACATGAAAGAAACGCATGTTCCTGTCCCTCTTCTCAACCAATGTTGCTTTGCCCTCTACTTCCATTTTAGATCCTCTTGATCCCATAGATTATCAAGTGCTTCCGTCAGCTCAGTCAGGCGAGATTTCATGGACTCTCGAAATCATTCCCATTTTTCAGCCGATTAATCTCTATTTTCAGCATATCTATCTTTTTGGAAATATCTCCCCCACTTTGTTTACTTCAGTTCATTAGGCCAACCTCACAAGACTTCATTTTTTCAAGAACAGAACTCACATCTCCACTCCAACAACTATGAATGACCCGTTCACAATTGGAGGATTTGATCCAACAATCTTCAAACCTGAAGGGATGTTGCCTAGGGCTTTGATTTATCCCTACAAATGTTTTTTAGAACAGTATTTGCAGCATTTCATGTTCAGACATATGTGACGGAACATAATAAATCCTATTCCAAACAAATAGTTGCTTCCAGAGGCCATTGCATACGACCCTATCCAGACGAGGCTCTTTGAGTGTAAGGCGTGACTGAAGTCCTACTCCACGCAAACCGGTTACCTTTATAACCCATAACAACCAAGCCACACGAGTCTAGGGCTATTCAGAACGCATCAATTTGCCATTCCGGTCATTTCCATGTACTTTGGTATTCTACATGGGATAACACTTCATTGAAGTCACCAAAGCAAATCCAAGGGAGATGGCTTTGACCTAAGTTGTGCACAAATGATTCCGAGGCGGATTTACGGAGCGAGGTTTTAGGTTCACCGTAATATCCAGTAGCCTAGAATAAAGAACCAAATAAATTCAACATCAAAATGACGACGAGAGAAGGATTTAACAATTATAGGTACATCTTTTGTCCACAAAAAAGCAATGCATCCAGAGCTACTAATTGAATTTACCGACACACTAAAGTACCAGAAGAAAATTTTATTTTATCAATTATAGAAAAATTACATTTACTCTCTGGCAGAAAAATTTCATTTTATCAACGACCGTAGTTCTCTCCTAGTCCGGTGGTTCCCAAGCCCCTGGCAGTTCCAGCTTAAGATACTCATTGTTCTTGGCTGGGGTGACTATTTACGCCACGCCCTGCCCTTGGAAAGTTTTTAGGAGTATCAGGATCATAATGAAAAGAAGCGGAAAGTCCAGTTTTGTGATCATGTCGGGTTCTCTTGTTGATGACTTCAATTGGGATATCTTCTACCAGGTCATGTTCAATTACCAGCTTCCTCTTTATAACTCGTCTAGATTTCCCCTAAGCAATAGTGTCAGTACTACTTTGCTTTCAACGTATCGACACTCTCCCCTCCAACTTCCTCACGAGAGCATCCGCCTGCATTTCAACATTCACTAGGAAGGGGCTTGATGGCATGTTGGTTTTGTCATGGAGGTGAGGTTCGGGGGATTTTGGCGGAGATGGAGAGTGTTGTATAGTAGGTTGGTTCTCAGTTTGTGTGGCAGCAGTGGTAGGAGTTCGGCTGTGAGATCTTGCAACTTCAGCTCTCCGTTCATGAATAAGAGCAACCAGCTCTGGCTCAGTGATATTGAGGGGGAGGTTAAGCCGCGGGTGTGATCCAGGAGGGGAATCTGGTGGGGAGACATAGTCAACGGTGGAACTGCAGAATTCTTGGAGTTCAGTAAAGGTTTTGATTGATCTTAATGTGCCAAGTCCAAGGTTCTCTTCCGAAGATTTTGAGGGGTTTAGAGTCGGCGGGAGAAAATCTCAGTATTGATCCATCCTCATAGAAAATAAGGTCATGCCATTTCCGGTTCTCCTTTGCATAGGCATTGGTAAGGAATTTTCCCTCGCTTGGGGCGATTAAATGTTGGGAAGGGATTGAGGGATATTGAGAGACACGAAGTGGGAGGATAGGCCGATGAGTTGTCACCACAGGAATGGGAGGGACATTTTTAATTGGGATGGTGCTATTTGACTGAGAAGGTTGAGGGTGAGGTATGATGCTAAGGGGAGGGAATTGAACCTGGTATTGGGAAGGGTTGAGAGAGGTGAGAGGGAGTCATCACTTTCTGAGATTTTGCGGTTGCTTGTGTTTTCAAGGGGAAGAGGAATGTTGTCAGATTGTTGGGCTTGGGTGGCTTTTGGTGAGTCCGATGTGGCATGGGTTTCACAGCAGTTTCACGACCTCTCTGCGATCGTCGCTCTGGGAATGGGTTGCTGGTTACATCTGCTGTCAAGAAAGGTCCATATTTCAAAGGCCCCAAAACAGGGGATGAGGTACTGATTTTTAAATGACCATCTTGCATGTTCATGCCCAATGATTCTAAAGTAGTAGCAAAAATCCATCAATCTTTCATAATGCAGCTTGAATTTCAACGGTTTGCCATCATGGTTTATGGTTAGAACCCTCGGCAATGGTTGTTTGATGTCTCGCAGGACTTTGATTCAAAGAAAATGCCCGATGCAGGAGCCCTCACTATCACAGTATACTTCCAGGAACTGGTTGATATTATTTCCGGCCGTAGCTGCGAAGCTTTTTGACATAAGACCCACCGAAAGGCCATGAAGCTAAATCCAAATTGGAGATTTCCTAAAAGAGTGTTACCCAGTGATTACATTGGCAGTGTCTTCCTCAAGCACCAACAGATGATCCCCTATGAACCAGGGAGCTCCTGCCATGACCCTTTTTTTGTCCATGATGTTGCTGAAACAAAACAACACCGTGTTGTCCCCAAGCGCGTTCGTGGTGAAGTGGCCTTTGAGATACCAAAAATTGCGAAGCTTCTGCACTATAGTATTATGACCCAATACTTTACTGGAAATCAATCTTCCAACCGAGGCCTTTTCATTGTCATAGTCTGGCTGCGCACTCTCCCCTGGTTCAATGATTTTCGACTCCCTCTAAATAAACGACATTCGACTCCCTCTTTTTCTGCTATTGGACTTCTTCTTCCTTTGGACTTTTCTCCCCTCTCCACTCTCTTCTTCTCTCTCTGCGGTGTTTTGTGTGTTGTATGTCCACTCAGATCCCCCTTCATGCTGGGAATGCAGCTCCTTTTATAGAGTTTTGAAGCCGGTTCTTCTTCCAAGATAGCCTCCCCATGCTTGTGAATTATTTATTCCTCCCAATGTTTTGTTTCTTGAATCCGAGAATTGACTGGTCTCTTGCCCTTCTCCAGCACTGGTATCAGCTGTAACATTGATCATCATGGGCGGTTGGGAGTCTAACCAAGGGGACAAGCATGCCCTTGGATGGGACACACTCATTAAATTGTGTCTTGGGGATATCTTTGACCAGCTCAGCAAAATTTGATTTCAGCAGCCTAATTTTTGTTCCTAAAGCCCCTCTTTTCCAGCAGGTATGCACTTAGGTCCTTACCTATGCAAAAACACAAAACTAGTTAAGCAAAATGAACTAATTCTAAGAAACACCCCTAATTCTCCATTAATTTCAGAGTAGATTTTAATGCTTTTTGTGTAACAAATTAACCATTATCAACTCCCCCAAACTGGAAGAGTTGCTTGTCCTCAAGCAAGACAATCTAACCCTTGAGAACTACACACAAAAACAAGAAAACAAAAGCTAACCACTGACTCCCCTGAGTGAAAATATCACTCAGGCAAGTGACACTCAGGCAAGTGACACTACAAAAAACACACAAGAACTTCATAGCAACTATGAAGCATAACTAGTTCATATGATAATCGAATACAACATCTCAGACGCAAGAAAAACAAGTATATCTTCATCCAAATTGGAATTTCACCTAGTCTTTATGAAATCACCTCCGTGTGTGTGTGAATTATGCCAAGTATGCATAGTAACAAATTAGTATAAGGTAAATAACAGCTCATGGTGCATATTTAGATATTTCTTAGCCTTATGACTCATTTTTTTTCTTACCACAATCATGCTAATGTGGCCAATATAGCCTCAGAGATATAAGGACTCTCACAATTCATTACTTTTCAACTATTCTCCCTCATTCCCTTTTATTTACCTCCGAGTCTTTTGGCTTTTTCTATTTATGACTCATGATTCTTTTTCTTTCCAACTTCCGACCCCTCCTACCGAGAGCTTTCGATAGGAGACTTTGCTTTCCAGGCCAAAGGATCACTCATTTTTGCCAATTTACTCTAAGAGATTTAGCATTGATGCTCTACCTTATACTCCCTCAAGTTCTTTTGAACTTTTTTATTTACTCATTTTTGAGCATTCCGCCTACCAATTCCCAAAGAAGGTATTAGAGAGGGTCATTAAGCTTGCCTTATTCTACTCTTTAGCATGTAAACAAACCACATTTCGCATTCAAGTGGTAGTAAGAAAAGTCATTTAAATATTTTAGCCAATTTAAAACACCACAGAGCATGTTATAAAACTCAACTTCAATGTAACTAAGCATAAAAGGCATGTGTGCTTAAGTAGTGTAGAGATGATAACCAAGAGTTAGGTAAAATCAAAATTTGAATTAGATATAAGAAATTAAGTACATTGGTCTTCATAGATATCCAATTATCATAGAACTAGCATTCACAAAAAATCAAAAAAAAATATATATATATATAAACATGCTCCCTACTACTCCCCCAAACTTATTCAAAGCATTGTCTCCAATGCTGACAAACAGATCACACAAAAACAAAAATAACAACAAAAACAGTTCACAGAAACAAAAACAATTCACAACAAAAACTGTGTGGTCACTCGCATGAGTGACATTCTCATTCCTGTGAGTGAGGTAGAGCACTAATGACTTCCCTGAGTTGGAGCAATTGAATTGGATGAGGAGGGCTTGATGGTGCACATCATTCAACATATCTGTTCGATTTGTTGCAAGCTCTATGTTGTGTCGAAATATACTCCATACAAGGGATCGCGACATCCTTGTACAACAGCCTGGAATTGCTACATCAAAACACAAAAACATTCAGCAGCTATAAGAGTTTTGAATTTTTATTTTTCTGCACTGTCACTCGTTCGAATGACTTTGGTCACTCGTGGGAGTGACTCTACAGTCCTTCTTTAGCTGCAAATATAATTTTCTCAAATACCAAAGATTAGAATTGAAACACAGACTAAAGATATCAAAAATTAAGCTCATGAAGTTCCTTGGTTCAAACAGTTAAGTACAGAGACCATAGAAAGCAACAAACCAGAAACACCATAGTCTCATAAATGGATTTAGCTTTTTAACAATAATGCTCAGAAAGAACTAGGTGACTCATATGCAATCGGTCATGCTAAATTCTGAAAATTCTCCCTAAACTTGCTAGATATGGCATCAATGCTCATAAAGATATTAGAAGTTTATCCCAGACTAAAGCCTAGCAAGTACACATTAAGCAAACCAAATTTCAGAATTAACAAGCTACTAAGGGATATGACATACAAGAGATGTCTCAAGAACCTAAAAAAAGAAACAAAACAGAAAGGTAAAACAAAATATATGGTGGGTCAAAGAAATAAATTGACTTCAAACATCAAGTAGGTTCAGAGTCACTTTGCCGAGTGACATGAGTCACTTCCCAGAGTTTCTTAGAACTTTCAGCCATAAACACACAAAATTTTAAAGTCAACAACTTCAGTTTTCAAAATTCCCATGTTTAGTTTAGAAACAAAATAAACTAACAATAATCATGCTTGAATAGACATCAATCCCCCCAAACTTAAAACAAAGCACAGATCCTATGAAGACTAAAAGAAATCAAGAGCAAACCAGTCACAACAACTCAATTTGTTGTAGGCACACTTGGGAGAGTGACTAAACTCACTCTCCTGAGTGGTTGATATCAGGATCTACTGCATTTTTGGATCACCCATTGAATTGGGATGACATTGATACTTCTTCTGCACATGGAAGCACACACATTAAACAAGAAAAAATTAAAATCACTCAAAAACGAACTAAAAGGAAAAGAACATGAGTTGCCTCCCATGAAGCAAGCAAAATGTTGAAATGCAAGATGCATTCCATAATCAACTCTTGGGGCTTCAAGTCACTCAGAATAGCCATCTTGATACCACAAGAATGTGCCATCAATAGGCCTATCATGCCTCCAGGAAGCATACTTTTGAATCATCCAACATAGAGGAAAATCTTTCTTGGTCCACTCTTCCAACATCTCGGGGTACTTCTTGGTTTGACATTGATCGAAATCAATATACTCTATTTGCACACCCCAAGTGAATTCACCCTTACCTTTGCACACATGACTCTCATCAAGGGAGATAATTGACTCTTCTTCATTCGTAAACAAAGTTGTATCCTCCGAGTCAATTATCTCTCTTTCTGGAGAAAGAGTCTCATGAAATCTTGAACACGGCTCACCTTCAGCAAACAGTCCCTCTAAACACAACTCCTCATCAAGTGGGTTACTAAAATCTTGTTGCACAACTTTCTGCTTGGCAGAGTTTTTAACGCCACTTGAGGAAGTGTGTTTTGTCTTTCCCCTGAGTGGGAATGGCAGAGGTGGAACATAAGGAGGTGGTTTCTGATATGGTGGTGGTTGCATCTCCACCTTTGGTTCTTCCTTTACCTCCTTCACCTCCACTGGTAGGACTAAATTTTGATGAGAAAATTGCTCTTCCTTCCTTTCTGAGATTCAATTCAACTTTTGGAGCCATTGTTGTATTTGTTCAACTCTTTGCTTCAACTCCTTTAAAGTTTCCCAAAATTTGTCCCACTCTGTTTGACTCAGGTCCCAGTCGAGCTCACCTTCATAGCACGGGGACATTGGTGGATCAGAGTAGTAATAATCCTGCTCATAAGAATCAAAACCGTTAAAAGCACAAGGGGGATTAAAACTATAACTAGGTGAAATTTGTTGGTAATTATTCCAATAATAAGAATTTCCTATATATGAAGGATGATCTGCCATTAAATTTCAGAGTTGGCACACTCTTCTCAAATCAGAAAACAAAAGGAAAAAAAACAAAAACAAACAAATGGTTAAAAGAAGTTTTTCGCCGTCCCCGGCAACGGCGCCACTTTTGGTGGGTTGTTGAAGCCCCCAAAATAATTTACCAACTTAACTATAGATAGGATAAGTCAGGTCGATCCCACAGGGACGGGTTAAACTTCAAATAACCGGAACACGAAATTGGACAAACAAGAAAGAAAGTTACAGAGTATCACTCACTTGCACGAGTGGGTAAAGTCACTCAGGCAAAAGACTCTGCAGAACTGAAAACAAAGAAAGACAAATAGAACCTCACTCACGGGAGTGAGAATTCCAACTCAAGGGACTGACTCTGCAAACTAGATATTCATTCTCTTTTCCCTATGTAATCAAGTTGTAATCTTGCACTCTTTTGGTATGAATTCATGCTCATTCAGGCACTTATATATCTCTAAGTCACTTCCGATTTTTCCTAAAGGTATCTTTATGAACTCAATTAAACTATTTTTCAATGATTAATCAAGTCATTAAGTCATTAAGTTTTCAAGCCTTATATGAATGCTTATGCTAACCAAGTATATTCCTATCTCAATTAGAATATTAGACTGTTACCTCCAACTCATAAGTTGAAGCTAAATGATTCTGAACCTTGTTTACCCTTCCGGGATTCACTTAGTTCTATACACAATCAATCAAATGGCCAATTTAATCAAGAGGTAGATGAAAGCTTTAACTTCAAAACACAAAATCATCCGAATGCATTTACAAACTTAAACTATAGAGGTTCCAGAGAATGAAATCTAATTAACTGCACATATAAACTACAGAAAATACAAGAAAAGAAGGAAAGTATTGAGAATAAGAAAATCTGGATGGCTGAGCAACAGGTCACTCGCCTAAGTGACAAAGGTCACTCAGGCGAGTAAGGTCTGTTACTCCTCTTTTTCTGCTACTGGACTTCTTCTTCCTTTGCAGTTTTCTCGCCTCTCCCATCTCTTCTTCTCTCTCTGTGGTGTTTTGTGTGTTGTATTTCCACTCAGATCCCCCTTCATGCTGGGAATGCAGCTCCTTTTATAGAGTTTTGAAGCCGGTTCTTCTTCCAAAATAGCCTCCCCATGCTTGTGAATTATTTATTCCTCCCAATGCTTTGTGTCTTGAATGCGAGAATTGACTGGTCTCTTGCCCTTCTCCAGCACTGGTATCAGCTGCAACATTGATCATCATGGGCGGTTGGGAGTCTAACCAATGGGACAAGCATGCCCTTGGTTGGGACACATTCATTAAATTGTGTCTTGGAGATATCTTTGACCAGCTCAGCAAAATTTGATTTCAGCAGCCCAATTTTTGTTCCTAAAGCCCCTCTTTTCCAGCAAGTATGCACTTAGGTCCTTACCTATGCAAAAACACAAAACTAGTTAAGCAAAATGAACTAATTCTAAGAAACACTCCTAATTCTCCATTAATTTTAGAGTAGATTGTAATGCTTTTTGTGTAACAAATTAACCATTATCAGTCCCTCGGGGGATGGAAGCCGAGGCTAGTGAATGTTGTCAAGTCCCAGAGAGATCTTCCCCCACGGGACCGCAACTGTGGGCTTTGTTCGTGGTGGATTGTCGAAGCCCCCAAAATAATTTACCAACTTAAACTATAGATAGGATAAGTTAGGTCGATCCCACAGGGACGGGTTAAATTTCAAATAACCGGAAGACGAAATCTGACAAACAAGAAAGAAAGTTGCAGAGTGTCACTCACTTGCACGAGTGGGTAAAGTCACTCAGGCAAGTGATTCTGCAAAACTGAAGACAAAGAAAGACAAATGGAACCTCACTCACGGGAGTGAGAATTCCGACTCAAGGGACTGACTCTACAAACTAGATATTCATTCTCTTTTCCCTATGTAATCAAGCTGTAATGTTGCACTCTTTTGGTATGAATTCATGCTCATTCAGGCACTTATATATCTCTAAGTCACTTCCAATTTTTCCTAGAGGTAACTTTATCAACTCAATTAAACTATTTTCCAATGATTAATCAAGTCATAAAGTCATGAAGTTTTCAAGCCTTATATGAATGCTTATGCTAACCAAGTATATTCCTATCTCAACTAGAACCTTGGATTGTTACCTCCAACTCATAAGTTCAAGCTAAATGATTCTGAACCTTGTTTACCCTTCTGGGATTCACTTAGTTCTGTGCACAATCAATCAAATGGCCAATTTAATCAAGAGGTAGATGAAAGCTTTAACTTCAAAACACAAAATCATCCGAATGCATTCACAAACTTAAACTACATAGGTTCCAGAGAATGAAATCTAACTAACTACACATATAAACTACAGAAAATACAAGAAAAGAAGGAAAGCATTGAGAAGAAGCAAATCTGGATGACTGAGCAACAGGTCACTCACCTGAGTGACAAAGGTCACTCAGGCGAGTGACGTCTGTTACTCCTTTTTTTTTGCTACTGGACTTCTTCTTCCATAGTTCCATAAATAGATTTAGCTTTTTAACAATAATGCTCAGAAAGAACTAGGTGACTCATATGCAATCGAACATGCTAAATTCTGAAAATTCTCCCTAAACTTGCTAGATATGGCATCAATGCTCATAAAGATATTAGAATTTTACCCCAGACTAAAGCCTAGCAAGTACACATTAAGCACACCAAATTTCAGAATTAACAAGCTACTAAGGGATATGACATACAAAAGATGTCTCAAGAACCTAAAAAACAAACAAAACAGAAAGGTAAAACAAAATATATGGGTGGGTAAAAGAAATAAATTGACTTCAAACATCAAGTAGGTTCAGAGTCACTTTGCCGATTGACATGAGTCACTTTCCTGAGTGTCTTAGAACTTTCAGCAATAAACACACAAAATTTCAAAGTCAACAGCTTCAGTTTTCAAAATTCCCATGTTTAGTTTAGAAACAAAATAAACTAACAATAATCATGCATGAACAGAGTAGACATCAATTCCCCCAAACTTAAAATAAAGCACAGATCCTATGCAGGATAAAGGAAATCAATGGCAAACCAGTTACAACAACTCAGTTTGTTGCAGGCACACTTGGGTGAGTGACTAAACTCACTCTCCTGAGTAGCTGATATCAGGATCTGCTACATTTTTGGATCACCCATTGAATTGGGATGGCATTGATACTTCTTCTGCACATGGAAGCCCACACATTAAACAAGAAAAAATTAAAATTATACAAAAACAAACTAAAAGGAAAACAACATGGGTTGCCTCCCATGAAGTACGCAAAAGGTAGAATGCAAGATGCATTCCATCATCAACTTTTGTGGCTTCTAGTCACTCAGAATAGCCATCTTGATACCGCAAGAATGTGCTATCAATTAGCCTATCATGCCTCCAGGAAGCATACTTTTGAATCATCCAACATAGATGAAAATCTTTCTTGCTCCACTCTTCCAACACTTTGGGGATTTTCTCCGCTTGAAATTGATCAAATCAACCATCTCTTCTTGCGCTCCCCAAGTATGTTTACCTTTGACTCCATCAACATGACCCTCATCAATAGAGATCGTTGACTCTTCTTCATTCATCAAGGTACCTATAAATCCCAAGTCAACCACCTCTTCATTTAGAGGATAAGTCTCATCAATTTTCAGCACATCCACAATTTCTACCAGCTCACTCCCACAAGTGAGTTTCTCTATTCCCTTGAGTGAGTATGGTTGTGGAGGAAGTATAGTTAGCGGCTGCAGTACCACTTCCCTTGGTTCATCTTCTACATCATTGTCCTCTATTGATGAGATTACTTTCTTATGAGCTTCTTGTCTCTCTCTTCTTGAGTTGTTGTCAATTATAGCTTGGAGATGAAGACTCATTCGTTCAGTACTTTGCACAAGCTCATTTAGCATATCTTTCATCTCTTGGAACTCTTTATGGCGTTGTGCTTCTTGCATTCTATGGACTGCCAAATCTGTTCTATGTCGCATCTGCAACACTTCTTCGTATATCTCTTCCATCTCGATTCGGCGTTGTATCTCTTTGTCCTTATAGCAAGAATACATTGGTGGAGTACAGTAGTTGCAATCCTATTAATAAGAGTGAAAATCATTAGTTGCATAACAAGGATTAAAACTACAATAAGGTGCATTATGTTGGTTATCAATCAAATTATATGAATTTCCTATATATGAAGGATAAACTGCCATCAAACTTCAGAGTTGGCACACTATTTTCAAATTAGAAGATTAAAAGAAAAGAAACAAAAACAAAGAAATGGTTAAAAGAAGTTTTTCGCCGCCCCCGGAACGGCGCCACTTTTGGTGGGTTGTCGAAGCCCCCAAAATAATTTACCAACTTAAACTATAGATAGGATAAGTTAGGTCGATCCCACAGGGACTGGTTAAACTTCAAATAATCGGAACACGAAATTGGACAAACAAGAAAGAAAGTTGCAGAGTGTCTGTCACTCACTTGCACGAGTGGGTAAAGTCACTCAGGCAAGTGACTCTGCAGAACTGAAGACAAAGAAAGACAAATGGAACCTCATTCACGGGAGTGAGAATTCCGACTCAAGGGACTGACTCTTCAAACTAGATATTCATTCTCTTTTCCCTATGTAATCAAGTTGTAATGTTGCACTCTTTTGGTATGAATTCATGCTCATTCAGGCACTTATATATCTCTAAGTCACTTCCGATTTTTCCTAGAGGAATCTTTATCAACTCAATTAAACTATTTTCCAATGATTAATCAAGTCATAAAGTCATTAAGTTTTCAAGCGTTATATGAATGCTTATGCTAACCAAGTATATTCCTATCTCAATTAGAACCTTGGATTGTTACCTCCAAGTCATAAGTTGAAGCTAAATGATTCTGAACCTTGTTTACCCTTCCGGGATTCATTTAGTTCTGTGCAAAATCAATCAAATGGCCAATTTAATCAAGAGGTAGATGAAAGCTTTAACTTCAAAATACAAAATCATCCGAATCCATTCACAAACTTAAACTACATAGGTTCCAGAGAATGAAATCTAACTAACTACACATACAAACTACAGAAAATACAAGAAAAGAATGAAAGCATTGAGAAGAAGCAAATCTGGATGGCTGAGCAACAGGTCACTCGCCTGAGTGACCTGTTGTCTGTTACTCCTTTTTTTCTGCTACTAGACTTCTTCTTCCGTTGGAGTTTTCTCCCCTCTTCGTTCTCTTCTTCTCTCTCTGTTGTGTTTTGTGTGTTGTATGTCCTCTTAGATGTCTCTTCATGCTGGGAATGCAGCTCCTTTTATAGAGTTTTGAAGCCAGTTCTTCTTCCAAGATAGCCTCCCCATGCTTGTGAATTATTTATTCCTCCCAATGCTTTGTGTCTTGAATGCGAGAATTGACTGGTCTCTTGCCCTTCTCCAGCACTGGTATCTGCTGCAACATTGATCATCATGGGCGGTAGGGAGTCTAACCAAGGGGACAAGCATGCCCTTGGATGGGACACACTCATTAAATTGTGTCCTGGAGATATCTTTGACCAGCTCAGCAAAATTTGATTTCAGTAGCCTAATTTTTGTTCCTAAAGCCCCTCTTTTCCAGCAGTTATGCACTTAGGTCCTTACCTATGCAAAAACACAAAACTAGTTAAGTAGAATGAACTAATTCTAAGAAACACCCCTAATTCACCATTAATTTCAGAGTAGATTGTAATGCTTTTCGTGTAACAAATTAACCATTATCAGTTCATCGATGGATCTTCCTCTAAAGAAGGTTTGGGCGCGGGCGTGGTTCTGATCGATCCCCACGGGTCGAAAATTGTTTATGCTATCCAGCTGGATTTTCCTACCACAAATAATGAGGCTGAATATGAAGCACTGATGGCGGGGCTATCTATCGCCCTCGCGCCCGGTGTTCAGGAAATCTCAGTTTGAAGTGATTCTCTGGTGGTCGTCAACCACGTCCTTCAACTGTACGAGGTTCGGGAAATGGTTCTCCAAAAGTATGTTTGGAAAGTCAGGGTGTTAGAATGCGGCTTTTGTGTTTTCCGCATTCAGTATATCCCGGGTTCACAAAACAAGAGGGCTGATGCCCTGAGCAAGTTAGCTTCTTCCCGTGCTGTGCATCTGGCCCAGCAAATTCGCATGGAAGTCAGAACGCGTCTGAGTATTCTGGACGAAGAAGTCTTGCCTTTGACGATGGACGAGGTATCGTGGATGACACCCTTTGTCCAGTACCTCCAATCTGGGGCACTACCCGCGGACCCAAGTGAGGCCCGGAAGATTCGACTCAAGGCGCCTAAGAACTTAATGAGGGATGGCATCCTCTACAAGCGAGGGTACGTAACACCCTTGCTGCGTTGTGTCGGGCCTTGGGAAGCGGAGATGTTGATCAGGAGCATGCACGAAGGCGCTTGTGGGGCTCATTTAGGTTCACGTAACCTGGCCAAGAAGCTGATCCGCGCCGGGTATTACTGGCCTACTTTGTCCCAGGATTGTTATAACATTGTCCTTCGGTGCGTGCAATGTCAAAAGCACGCCCCTATTCCATGTCTACCCCAACATGAGATGGTCCCAATTGGAAGCCCATGGCCTTTCTACAAGTGGGGAACAGACATAATAGGGTCTTTCACATTGGCCCCGGGCAAACTCAAGTTCGTGATCGTCGCAATTGACCACTTTCTAAATGGGTCGAAGCGGAACCCTTGGCGTCCATCACAGGGGCAAACGTGGCCAAATTCTTCTGGAAGAACGTTGTCTGCCGATTCGGGATCCTGAATATCCTTATATCAGACAACGGAACACAGTTTGAATCGGGAGTTTTTAAGTCTTGGTGTGAGCAGCTTGGGTCCGTGGCCCATCCTCAAGCCAACGGGTTGGCTGAAAATATAAATAAGGCCATCTTGCAGGGTATGAAGACATGGCTCAAGAGAGCCGAGTGGCTGTGGCCTGAGGAATTGGCCCACGTCCTCTGGGCCATTCGCACTACCATGAGAACGGCTAGGGGAGCAACCCCTTTTAGCCTCGTCCATGGCATGGAGGCCGTTCTCCCAGCTGAAATAGAGGTGCCCAGCCCCCGGGTGGTCAACTTTGCAGAGGAAATGAACGAAGATGAAATCCGTCTTTGCCTTGATTTCCTGGACGAAAAACGAGATCTGGCCAAAGCCCGTGAAGCTAAATACAAGCAACTCATGTCCAAGTACTACAATGCCAAGGTCCGGGCTCGGAGCTTCGATGTCGGAGACCTGGTCCTCCGACGAAACGAGGTGAGCCACGCAGAACCGACCGGAAAGCTAGCTCCGAATTGGGAAGGACCATACAAGGTTGTGGAAGTTTCTCTCTTAGGGAGTTATCGCTTACGCACATGTGACGACGTGCCTCGCGACATTCCCCGATGGTGGAACATCCAGAACCATAGAAAGTTCAATATCTGAAGGCTTCTGTCCACTTTTGTAATAGACATAGCCAAGCAGGAGAACTCCGGCACTTTTGTTGTTAATATACTACTTCCTGTGCCTTTGTAAGAATCCCATCCTTCCTGAAGCCGTCTCGACCCCAGTGGCTGATGGCACCGTGTGGCCTCCCCGGCCTACGGAACCCCTACGGTCTCTGTTACCTTAGGGCATTTACAAAGTCGTCTCGACCCCAGTGGCCGACGGCACCATGTGGCCTCCGCGGCCTACGGAACCCCTACGGTCTCCGTGCCTTGGGGCATTCACAGAGCCGTCTCGACCCAGTAGCCAACGGCACCGTGTGGCCTCCGCAGCCTACGAAACCCCTACGGTCTCCGTGACCTTGGGACATTTACAAAGCCGTATCGACCCTAGTGGCTGACGGCACCGTGTGGCCTCCGTGGCCTACGGAACCCCTACGGTCTCCGTGACCTTAGGGCATTTACAAAGCCGTCTCGACCCCAATGGCCGACGGTATCGGCCTCCGCGGCCTACGAAACCCCTACGGTCTCCGTGACCTTGGGACATTTACAAAGCCGTCTCGACCCCAGTGGCCAACGGCACCATGTGGCCTCCGCGGCCTACGGAACCCCTACGGTCTCCGTCACCTTGGGGCATTTATGAAACCGTCTCGACCCCAGTGGCCGACGGCACCATGTGGCCTACGCGGCCTACGGAACCCCTACAGTCTCCGTGACCTTGGGGCATTTACAAAGCCGTCTCGACCCTAGTGGCCGACGGCACCATGTGGCCTCCGCGGCCTACGGAACCCTTACGGTCTCCGTGACCTTGGGGCATTCACAGAGCCATCTCGATCCCAGTGGCCGACGGCACCGTGTGGCCTCCCCGGCCTACAGAACCCCTCCGGTCTCGGTGACCTTGGGGCATTTACAAAGACGTCTGGACCCTAGTGGTCTACGACCTTTAAGCAAATCCCGCGGCAACAAAATTCCTGTATTTCCCGCGGCCCCTTACCAGGTACAGTTTAGCTAACCATCGATTGAATTATTGCAACCTTAGTAATACAGTTGAAACGTAAAATCCAGGGGAAGATACTCATATTACCTCCGTCGGATCGTAGCAAAAAGCATCGGCAATACACAGAATTTTACATATACAACCGTAAAAGCTTGAATGATAATAAAACAAATAAATGAGGAAAAGCAAAACAAAAAGTGGATGTTCAAAAAGGACGAATCAATTATATGTGTGAATTTTCGAAAGTATGGCCCTCGGTTCTATACACTTGGCAAAAACACACCAAAAATTACCTAACAACCTAATAACAACCTAATTACACATCACTAGTGAGACCCTCGACCTAACTCGTGAAACAGAGCGTCGTTCTCGTATATCAGGCGTTCGGCTTCGCGAGTTGGCGAAGTGGGGTCGTCTCGCATGGCCGGACAGGGCTCGGGCCACAAGGCCTCAAAATCATACTCCCTCCCCGTCTCTACAATAAAAGATATCGCGCTTTCCAAAGCTACCCAAAGCTGACCAGCATACGCCCGAAGAGCCTCAATTTTGTCGAAAGATCGGTCCCACTTAACGGCGACCAAGGCATAGGCCTTTTAGAGATGTACCAAGACGCTCTCGAAATAATTGCGAGGAATAAAATCCTCTGGGTCCGGTTTGGACAAGCCTCCGTCCTTCTTTTTCTTCCGTATCTTGGCTTCGAATGTTCGAAGGTGATTGTTGGCCAATATCTCTAACTGTATAGAGTTCTTCAGATGGTCCTCCTAATAGGCCTACGTGTCCCTCCATAACTTATCCAGCCGGTTGTTTTCGGCCTTCACCTCTATTACGGCCCTGCGTGTCTCGTGCAGTTCCGAGGCCCTGAAAGTTTCCAAGGCTTCTTTCAGCTGGCCCTCGAGACCCGACAGCCGTCCTCGGCCCCTGTCTATGGCCAGATCTACCAAAGCGCCTCCGACAGCCGCATACAGGGGGAAAGTTGTCGGATCGTAATGAGGGTCGGGTAGCTGCAGGTCGATCGAGGGAATCCCGGATGTTTCCCAATGACCAGGAGTCACGAGCACGCCTTGGGAGGCTCCCTCGGGCTGATGAGGGAAGTCTGAAGCCGCGTCCTTCCCCTGAAAGGAAGCACGTGTTAATGGGAAGGTTAGGCGACGCAAGCCAGGAAGAACCCTTAGACGTAAAAATGAAATTGAGCCGACGGATAAAGACATGAAATTATTAAGTAATAACAAACAAATAACGAACAAGTGCGGTCGGTCGTAAATAAAATAAAAATACATTAATATTTGGTTAAAAGAGTTACAACGAGGAGAAGGCCCCGAAGACAAGTGATCACTATGATGTCCTAACCCTACGCATCGTTCACCTTGTCTCCGCTGTTGGTGTTGGAATCGGTTGAGGTGCCCCCTCCTCCGCGGCTTCCAGAGTTGTGCCCTTGGGGGGTGGTGCAGGTCTGATTATCTCCGGCTCCTCGTCGAGTCCCGCCGGCATGCTTGGAGGCGTTTGAGTGCCCCTCGGCATCTGAAAGACGAAGGAAGGGCTACCCGGGATGTTCAGGATGTCTTCGGGCTTAGAAACGGAGGGGCAAGTCTCGGCGATCTGTTGCATGATGGGGAGCTGCGCGAAATCCATGTCCCGGAAGTACTTCCGTGCCTTGCACCGCAGCCTTACCGTGGATGTCTTCCCCTTCATCTCCCTGTCAGCGTACTTATCGAGGATGGGTTGGATGTCCTCGTCCTCCGGGCCGCCTCTATCTCCATAACAACCTTCCTCACCCCTCTTTCCATGGCCGGGTCCATGACGTCGTTTATGCCGAGGGCGAATTCAGACGACCCCAAATATCTTTGTACTCCCGCGAGGATGTACACGTCCAGGCGGGATTTGGGGACGCTTGTTGCCAGGAGACTCTCCATTTGGAGACTGTGGGTCAGCTCCATGCCTTCGAGCTGCCCCCTCATTCTCGTGAGTTCCTCCTCCAATCACCTCCTCTCCTCTTCCAGGGCTTAGAGCCGCGTCTCCACCTCTTTGGCTTTGCTGGCCTCACTGGCGGCCTTCCTCCTGGCCGAAGCCAGCTGTCCCTCCAAGTCCGCGCATTCGGTCACGAAGGAGTTCACCGCCTGCACATGGGTATCCTTGATCAGTAAGGGAACCCTCTGAATGCGGGAAGCAAGTACTTAGCAAGAAAATTTTACCTGTCTCATGTCGTCCTCCAGTCGCGGCACTCTAGCGGTGGACAAGCCCGCGCATTCGACCCGTGGAGGGTCGAATGTGAGTAGAGCGTAATCCTCGGGCAAACCCTCGAACCGGCCTGTCCCTCGCCCGTGATCCTCGTACCCCTCCTTCAAAAGTTCGTCGATGGAGGATAGCTCATGAATCGCGGGCAGACTGAAGGACAAAGGATCGACCTCCACCACCTCAAGATCCCCCCGCTTTCTTTTCTGATGGCCCGAGGTTTGGCCCGAGGGGTTCCTCTTCCTCGAACTTTCCGCGCGCACCCTCGTCATCTGACCGGAGGGTGCTTGTCCCATTTCTGGCTGGGGAGTTCCTTGCGCCCCCTCCTCAGGATACTGCTCCTCCTCGTCTGAATCATCAAAAGCCGAGCGTTTACCCATCAGATTAGCAAATATACCTATCAACAGAAAAATAACCCAAGTTAGTCTTCGGGTAAAATACCTTGGTTACGGGAGCTGATCGTATCGCTCAAGACGCGATTTGCCTATAGGTGTAGGTCTTCTTCCACCTGACCAGTTTCTCTAAGTCCCCTCTTCGGGCCTCCATATCTTTCTTATCTTTCTTGGTCCACGGATCTAAGCTGGTCGCCCCTCCCTCGTCCGGCGTCAACGGAAAAAGGGCAACGAAGTCCGCGTACACGTAAAAGAAGCCCGACTTCCAATGCTTAGAACTCTCGTTCTTCACCACTAATTCTTTGGAAGGCCCGTGTGGGTTTTTGGTGAAGCTGAACCACCCGGGAAAACTCTTCCCGCATTGGACGAGCTTGTAAAAACACCTAAACAAGAAGATGTCCGGCTCTACTCCCGTCTTGTCACACACGTGCACGAAGGCCAAGACGATGGTAATGAGGTTCGGGGTGTATTGGGCTAGGGGTCGGCCGTAGGCCTCCACTATCATCCTAAACATGGGCATAAGAGGGAAATGTAGCCCGTATTCCAAAAGTTTCTCATAAATTGTAATTTTTCCCAGAGGGGGAGTACTGGCTCTCTCATTGCTTTCTGGTAGGGTTGGATTGATAGCCGTAAGGCCATAGTGGTTTTCTAAATCATTTAACCTATTTTGGTTTAGCGAACACTCGACGTCCTCTACCCTAACTACTTCTTTAGCCATACCGTAATTCGAACGCACAAAAGAAGGTGGAAACTTACTCATTAATGGTCGATTAGAAACCACTATGGTCAGTCGCCGGCTATGATTCCGATGCTCGGATGGAAATGCTGCCCTAATTTGTGGAAAGAGAGAAGAGAATTGGAGCTCTGTATGTTTGAAATTTGGGAGCAAAGGGAAGAAAAATGATTTCCGGTGTTCTGGGGGGGGTTATATACTCCAAAGAAGATGAACAGTCCCCTTGATTTTCCATCCGGCCCCATCATTGTGGCACGGCCTCCCATGAAATCCTACGCGTCCATCATGTTTGGGCGGGAAGAACCCAGGGCCGTTGGATCTAGGGCGGCCATAAGATGGAATATTCCAGAAGTTGGGCTGGCTTGTTGGGCCGGCAATTCCTTTGTGTCAAGCCTAATCCGGCTTGCTGCAATGGGCTTGACAGGGGCACTTGTTGGGGGTCAATCTTGACCCACTTTGACCAACCCAACTGGACATCCTACTTGGGCTTGTCTCGTAAGCCCAAGTAGCCCATTGATTCCTTCCAGAAGGCCCAGCCCTGTTATAAGGAATAAACCTTTGATTATTTACGCTTTTACCCCTCCCAACGCGGGAGCCCACAAGTATTGTCCCATTGGGACTTATAAATACTCCTTGCTTATTTATTGCTAGTTCAATTCAACACTTCCTTTTCTCTCTCTAAGTGTGATAATTGCCTACTTCTCTCCCTAGAACTGACTTAATCTTCGGAGTGCTAACCTCCGTCTTGCAGGTTCCTGTCTAGGTCGGAACGTTGACTCTCCACCCCCGGGATTTACCCTCGACATTATGCATATACGCATAATAATTCAACACAAAGGGATAAGAATGGTCACACAATTTTCTTATGGAAATTGTATTCTTAATGTACATGTATATGATATTCATTTTTGATATTCGAAAATCTTTTCTCCAATTCCTTTGGTATTAGTCCAAAATTTTATTTGTTCTAGCATATTTTATTTATTATTCTAGAGTTAAATTTATGAGTTCGCTCCTGGAGAGAATAGAATCTGTTTGACTGAAGTGAAAAATGAAAAGAAAAATAAAAAATGCTTATGAGGTAATGTTTTATTTTCTGAGTAGTATTAAATAAACTAATGAAATTTTTGGTTAAAAACTTGTTAGACTAGTTCAAGTTGGGTTTCTGTATTTCTTGAAACAAATGCAATAACAAAAAAATGCTACTAGCTAATTAGCAGAAATGAAAAATTTTAATGAAAATAAAGTATAACTCCATAAGTTGAGAAGTTAACGAGAAATAAATGATTAAAAGATAGCAAGTACATATTGCTATTCAGAAAGATAATGTTCATGCTAACTATGGTGTTAATGATATTACTATGAATGATGTTAACAATCACCTTAAAGGTGATGGCAATTATTTTATATAATGAAACTAGTGATGTCTGGTCGCGCAATGCACGACCCTGGCCAAGTATATCTGTAGATCTTAGAAATGTTTGTATTTGGAAAAAATATATTTTGCATTTGGCCCGATATATTTTAGAAATGTTTAAAGAATTTAAAAATATTTTATAAGTGTGATCATAGAAATGTTTGTATTTGGCAAAAAAAGAAAGTGTATTTGGCCCGGTACGTTTTAGAAATGTTTGAATATTTTAGAAATACTTTATAAATGTTACTTATTAAATATAAATAAACTTGATCAAGTATATCTCTTGAAGTAAATGTTAGACAAAATATAAAAGCATAAGTTTAAATATTAGTAAGATTATTTATTGATGTTCTCCATTTGTCGTGCCAAATCAATACTTGGTTTTGGAGATTTATAATAGCTTTGTAGTAAGCTTCCTCCGAAGGGTATACGTTTAATTATTGGAACTATTTCTTCCAAAGACTTATAGCTAGTAAAATATCAAAAATATGATTTTGAAACTGATTAATTGTTGAAACTAGTTGATCACAAATATGAGAATGAAAATTAATGTAAATTTGCATAGGTTTCAAGTTATAGTAAAAAAGAACTCACCTCACCATGGCAAATAAAAAAACTAAGTAAAAGAGTCCATTAAAAATTGAGAATTTTTTTTTCTATAAGTGAAAATGATGTATAAAAATACAAATAAACGTAGAAACATCATTCCTTCCCTCTCCACCTCAAATTCATAAAAGGCTTCCCCATAAATTAGTTAGAAGAAGCGACCTGAACTATTTATATGATGAGTAATTTAAAAAAGTCCAAAAACCAAATCCAAAAAAGTATATTCTTGAAAGTCCGAACACAAAAAAAAAATGCGCTTCATTTGCAAAAATAATAATAATAATAATAATAATTGGTCAACTGGGAGTATGAAACAAAATCGAAAGTAATTAAACAAAGAAAAAACACAATTCATAACTGACCATATACGAAAAAAACTGAGACTCCATAATTAAAAAAAAGAAAACCACTCTAAATGAATAAAACATAAAAAAGAAATTAAAAAAATCACACTTTGTGAAAAAAAACCCAATTGATCAGTTCAATTCAAACAGAACTAAAATCATACAAAAATTCTAAGCTGACTAACCATATAAGAAATCACATCATATTACCTGGCAACGGCTACGGTAGCTGTAACGGGTGGACGCTTAAAAATAATATAAATAACACTATTCTTGAACGGGAAAAATAAAAAATAATAAAAGCCGTACAAATGATCTGTGGATATAAAATCATTTAAATTTTAATATCTGTAACGGCACCACCACAACAGCCGAAAGCAACATCAATGAGAATTTTTTTTTCTTTTCCTTTGTGTTTATATAAAGAGGTAAAGAGAATATTTTTTGAAGTCGAAATTTTATCTGATTAGGATGTAGTTGATCATGACTAATGAAAATATTGAACATGCTAATAGGAAAGAAATATATTTCATCACGTATTCTCAATTGATGATTGATGAGAAATTTGTTTTTTTTTTATTGTGGAGAAGGGATTGATTAGGGAGTCGATTGTCGTGGAGACGGAGATGAGGATTTGTGTTTTTTATGAAGTCGTGTTTTTTTTTGTTTTGGCGAAAATAGGAGGTGGTGGTGGATTTGGACTGCATTTGCCTTTTAAGTCTAGGAAACTGATGTGTAAATAAAAATTTATTTTAAAAATATGATGTGAAAATGCCACATGGCAAATGGTGGTGTTTTATCTTAAATGTGATTTTTGTTTCTAATATAGTAAGATATCCAAGTATTTATTTTATATTTTTCAATAGAATAATTTATTATAACATACCTCATCTTATAATTTTATTTTTCGTGTGGTTTTGGATTCAAGTAATGTCATTATTGTAAAATTAGAACAAAGTTGATTACATGCTCCGGAAGAGCATATGTAGATAAATTAAATTCTTCCATAAATTGGATGATATCTCAATAACAGTATTTGTGTACTTCAGTAGGGCAAGAATACATTGATAGAATGATAATAAATAAATAAACAAATACCCCTATAGAGTAAACAAGCTCTAAGCAAATGCTCTTGTAAAGAGAGTTGATCATACATATTGAATTTGTAAATTTGTACTATTTTAAGTACAAATATCAAAATTCAATGTGGACTATTTTTTTAAAACAGAGTTAGTGTTTTTATATGTAACAATTATAATAGTAGATTCATTATCTACAACCCGATTATAGATTAAGCAATTATCTTCAGGATGTGGATGTTGGGCTGGTCGTTCCCCTCAATTGGGCCAGCAACAACAAGGAAAAATAAAACCAAGCCTAACTAGGCTTTGGTTTTGGGGTGTTTGACCGAGAAAAGAAAACCCACTTCTATTGGCTTTTGGGTTTTATTTTTGATGCCTATACACGTAAGGCGTTGTGCACAATTTGTGCATGTGTTTTCAACCAAGAGAGAAAGAAAATTGGGCAGCCGCACACTTCTTTGTGCGAGAGAAAAGAGAAGAGAAAAGCTAGTTCTGGGATTTTGGTGTTGTGAGAAGAAAGTGTTTCACTTTGAGGCTTTGATCGGGTGACGAAACAGAGTCAGTTATTGGTGCAAGTTTGCATGTGTGTTCTTCTCAAAAAGATCTACAAATCCTCCGGTTTAGTTTTCAGTTTAGCTCCCTTTTGGTAAGATCCTTCCAATCCTACTTTGTGATAGGTGTGTGTGGAAGAGTATTGTTGTAATCCACCTTTGGGTGAAGTCTTATGTATCCACCGGTTGGTGAAGACTGTTTCCCATTATTGTGATAGTGGAGATTTGACTGTTGTTACAGTTCCGTGGTTTTTTCCAATTTGGGTTTCCACGTAAATTCGTGTGTTTACTTTATTTTATCAGTTCTTGAATTATTTGATTGTTTGGTTGGTTGTCCTATTTTAATGGTAGTAGGAAAGGAGTTTTTCTTGGGAATCGTTTCTGCTGGTTTGTTGTATTTATACCCTTTCCGCCACAATAGTGGTATCAGAGCTACGGTTCGGTAGTTGAGGTGTTACACCAATAAAATGGAAGAGTCATCGGGTACTGATACGATGATTAAATTGACTTCATCCAATTATCATATGTGGAAGCCTAGAATGGAAGATTTGTTGTATTGCAAAGATTTGTTTGATCCTATTCTAGGGGATGAAGGTAGGCCAAGTGATATGACTGATAAAAAGTGGGCTGATATGCACAGGAAGACTGTTGGTAATATTTGACAGTGGATTGATCAAAGTGTGTTTCATCAATTTTCGGAAGAAACGAAAGCTGATGAACTTTGGGAGAAAATCCAAAATATGTACTGGAAAAAGTCCAGCATCAATAAGTCATCTACGCTAAAACAGATTACCAGGTTGAGGTACAAGATGGTGCTAGCATGAATGAGCACTTGAGTTTGCTTCAGGGTTTGTTGAACAAGGCAGTGAATGTAGGTTTAAAGTTAGATGATGAGGTACAGGCTTTGTTATTGTTTAGTTCTCTTCTAGAAAGTTGGTAGTGTCAATCAGTAATTCAACCCAGGATGGTGTCTTGACCTTGGATCAGGTCAAAGAGGCTTTGATGAATGAAGAAGTCAGAAGAAAAGAGCAGAGTATTGAGTCTGAGTCGTAGGCTCTGGTGACAGAAAAGTCAGATAGAAGAAGGAGAAGTAAAAGCAAAAAGCCACGTGATCGGAATGACAAGTCCAGAGGACGGTCTAAATCCAAGAAAGATGTCATGTGCTACCATTGTCAAGGAAATGGGCACTTTAAGAGGGAGTGCAGGGTTCTCAAGAGAGAACTAGCAGCGAGAAAAGGTAAAGGCAAGAAGGATGAATCAAGTGATGATGACACTACTGCAGTAGTAACTACCAGTGATGTATTTGTGTACTGTGATGACGATACAATTAATGTTGCGAGTCACGACAGTAATTGGTTTGGTGATTCAGGTGCGTCTTATCATGTGACACCTCACAGACACTTCTTTACCTCTTACACACCTGGAGATTTTGGCCGTGTAAGAATGGGCAATCAAGCCTCATGCGATGTTGTCGGCATGGGGGAGGTATCATTGGTAACGAATATAGGTTGTACTCTTGTCTTGAAGAATGTCAGAAATGTTCCGGATATGCGTCTGAACCTTATTTCCGTTGGAAAACTTGATGATGAGAGTGATCATAGCACTGAAGGTGGTGGCCGTTGGACAATTACCAGAGGGAATCTTGTTATTACTAGAGGAAAGAAGTTAAACTCTTTGTATGTGTTGAATGCAAAGTTGAAGAATGCAAAGGTGAATGCAACTCACAATGCCTCCATTGATCTCTGGCACAGAAGGCTTGGACACATTAGTGTCAAGGGGCTCCAGGTTCTTGGTAAGAAGCAATTTCTCCCTGAGGTGAAAGGTACTGCTCTAGAACCTTGTGTTGCCTGCATCTATGCTAAACAACATAGGGTTTCCTTTCAAAGTTCTCCTCCATCTCGAAAGTCCATTCCTCTAGAGTTCGTTCAAACAGATGTATGTTACATGAAAGCTAGGTCGCTGGGTGGTGCATTGTACTTTGTTACTTTCATTAATGACTATGCTCAAAAGGTTTGGTGTTTTTCTTTGAAATCTAAAGATCAGGTATTAGATGTGTTCAAAAACTTTCACCTTAGATTTGAACGAGAGACTGGCAAGAAGTTGAAGTGTGTTCGGGCAGATAATGGTGGTGAGTACAGGGGTCTGTTTGAAAAGTATTGCTGAGACCATGGCATTAAACTTCAAAAGAGTGTTCCAAAGACTCTACAGCAGAATGGCGTGGCAAAATGAATGAACTGAACTACTACCGAAAAGGTTAGTTGTATGCTCTCGAATGCAAAGCTACCTAAATCTTTTTGGGGTGAAGCCATGCAGACAGCAGTTGATTTGATCAACCTATCTCCCTCAGTTCCGTTGTTGAATGGTGATCTACCACAGCGAGTTTGGATTGGGAAAGATGTCTCATTTGGACATTTGCGAGGTTTTGGTTGTCGTGCCTTTGTTCATATTCCCAAAGACGAAAGGTCGAAGCTTGATGGCAAATCCAAGCAGTGTGTATTCTTGGGGTATGGTAATGATGATATTGGGTACAGACTTTAGAATCTTATAGAGAAGAAAGTTTTCAGAAGCAGAGATGTGATCTTCTTTGAAGACCAGACCATTGACGATATGGGAAAGAGCGAGATGCATAATTTTCACCTGAGATTCCTGTTGATCTAGATCCAGTTTCTCCACAATCAGATGATTCTCCTGAAGGGGGAACTGAGATAGAGTAGGATGGTGAGTTTGATGATGATCCTGCTACTGAAACAGAGACACCGCCGATTTCATCACCTCCTATTCAGTCTAGGAGGTCCACCAGAGACAAGAGACCTTCCACCAGGTACAGTGCTCATGAGTATTTGTTGCTTACTGATGGGGGAGAGTCAGAGTCGTATGAAGAGTTCTAGTCATGAGCAGAAAGATCAGTCGTAAGCAGCCATGCAAGATGAGATCAAATCCTTGCATGAGAATAACACGTATGACCTGGTGAAGCTGCTTAAGGGCAAGAGAGCACTCAAGAATAAATGGGTGTTCAGACTAAAAACAAGTGAGAACAGCTCACAACCGAGGTACAAAGCTAGATTAGTTGTGAAGGGATTCAATAAGAGAAAGGGTGTAGACTTTGATGAGATATTCTCTCTTGTTGTAAAGATGTCTTCGATTCAAGTTGTGCTTGGAATAGCAGCCAGCTTGAATCTTGAGATTGAACAGCTTGATGTGAAAACAGCCTTCCTGCATGGTGATTTGGAAGAAGAGATTTACATAGAGCAACCAGGTGGATTTCATGAGAAGGGGAAAGAAAAGCTTGTATGAGTTGAAGCAAGCTCAGAGACAGTGGTACAAGAAGTTTGATGCCTTTATGATAGGGCAGGGATACCAAAGGACCACAGCCGATCACTGTGTGTTTGAGAAGAAATTCTCTAAGGTGATTTTATAATTCTTTTGCTTTATGTCGATGACATGTTGATTGTTGGTCATGATACTGCAAAGATTGTCAGGTTGAAAAAGAAGTTGAATAAGTCCTTTGCGATGAAAGATTTGGGTCCGGCTAGACAGATCCTTGGGATGAAGATTTCTCGTGATAGACAGAATAAGCTTTGGGTATCTCAAGAGAAGTATATTGAGAAGGTTCTTGATAGGTTTAACATGAGCGGTGCTAAGGAAGTCTCGACTCCACTTGCGGGCCATTTTAAGCTAAGCAAAACCCAATGTCCTAAAAGTGACAAAGATAAGGAAGAGATGAAAAAGGTTTCTTATACTTCGGCAGTTGGCAGCCTGATGTATGCGATGATTTACACAAGGCCAGACATAGCTCATGCAATTGGTGTTGTTAGTCGGTTTCTCTCCAATCCTGGTAAGGAGCATTGGAATGCTGTGAAATGGATTCTCAGGTATCTTAAGGGTACTTCCAGATTGAGTCTTTGCTTTGGTAATGGGAAGACCATGTTGGATGGATATATAGACGCTGACATGATGGATGACCTTGATGGTCGGAAGTCTACTTCTGGTTACTTGATGACTTATGGAGGGGGAGCAGTTTCATGGCAGAGTAAGTTGCAGAAGTGTGTTGCTTTGTCTACTACAGAGGCAGAGTTTATCGCAGCTACTGAATCTTGTAAGGAAGCACTTTGCTTGCAAAAGTTTCTACAAGAGCTTGGCATGAAGCAAGAGAGGTGTGTGGTGTATTGTGATAGCCAGAGCGCTATTTACTTGGCAAAAAATTCCACATTCCATTCGCGGTCTAAACATATTGACGTGAGATATCATTGGATTCGGGATGAGTTCGAGTCTAAAGGGTTGTTTCTTGAGAAGATTCATACGGATGACAACGGTGCCGATATGTTGACGAAGACAGTAAGTAGAGACAAGCTCCTGTTTTGCAGACAGAGAGCCGGTTTTGTTTTACCCCCCAATTGAGGTGAAAGGGGAGATTGTTGGGCTGGTCGTTCCCCTCAATTGGGCCAGCAGCAACTAGGAAAAATAAAACCAAGCCTAACTAGGCTTTGGTTTTGGGGTGTTTGACCGAGAAAAGAAAACCCATTTCTATTGGATTTTGAGTTTTGTTTTTGATGCCTATAAAAGCAAGGCTTTGTGCACAATTTGTGCATGTGTTTTCAGCCAAGAGAAAAAGAAAATTGGGCAGCCGCACACGTCTTTGTGCAAGAAAAAAGAGAAGAGAAAAGCTAGTTCTGGGGTTTTGGTATTGTGAGAAGAAAATGTTTCACTTTGAGACTTTGATCGGGTGACGAAACAAAGTCAGTTATTGGTACAAGTTTGCATGTGTGTTCCTCTCAACAAGATCTACAAATCCTCAGGATTAGTTTTCAGTTTAGCTCTCTTTTGGTAAGATGCTTCCAATCCTACTTTGTGATAGGTGTGTGTGGAAGAGTATTGTTGTAATCCACCTTTGGGTGAAGTTCTGTGTATCCACCAGTTGGTGAAGACTGTTTTCCATTATTGTGAAAGTGGAGATTTGCTGTTGTTACAGTCCTGTGATTTTCCCCAATTTGGGTTTCCACGTAAATTCATGTGTCTACTTTATTTTATTAGTTCTTGAATTATTTGATTGTTTAGTTGGTTGTCCTATTTTATTGGTAGTAGGAAAGGAGTTTTTCTTGGAAATCATTTCCGCTGATTTGTTGTATTTATACACTTTCTGCCACAATAGTGGAAACTCCTAAATCAAGAGCATGTTTAACAAAATGATAATAAACTGCTTCTCCAAAAACAATTCAATATTTTTTCACCAAAAAAAAAAATAATTTCTTGTTATCTATTATACCAAGAGAGATGTTTTAAAGTGAATTTTTAGGTCACCGTGTACGAAAATATCCTAGGTGTCAAATTCCTAAAATTTGAAGGAAAAAAAAAGTATGATTATTTTTAGATTTCATATTTTTGTAATGTGAAATTCTATCGATTTATAATAACTTATGATAATTCTTAGGCCACTACGTATAGTTCCCAAAATATTTGATCGATTTCATATTTTTGGAATGTCACCAAAATAGTAAATTCTCGTTGATACAACACAAATGTACATGGCTTCCCCAAAGGGTGCTTTAGTTAAAAAAAATTGCCTAAAAAAAGGAGTAGAGAGATCTTTTTTTTTTTGTAAAGCAAAATATGGAGATCAGATTTACAAAATCCGAATTACTAATTAAATTAGTAAATCGGATTTTGAAAAACCGATCTAATAAAATAATATATTTTTTTCTGAAAAATACATGCGAAAAATTATATATATTTTAAGTGGTCAAATAATGAACAGTGCAAGGTCGGATTTTCAAAATCTGACCTTGTTTTTTCAAAAAAAAAAAATTGAAGGGCGGAAAAATTTAAAAATTTGAAAATTTGAAAATTTGAAAATAAGTGAACAGTAAAATCGGATTTTGAAAATCCGAACTTCTTTTTATTAAAAAAAATATTTAAGTGCAGAAAACATTGAAAATTTTTCCGAGTTTTGATAGAAATTCAAATTAAATTGACCTATCCACTTTCCAAAAAATTAAAAAAAAAAAGATTGTATTAGATATGGTAATAATAAAATCTTATATTACTAATAATTAGTAATTTACATTAAATTGATGGAAAAAAATATATTACTAATGTTGTGTAGTACATTTAAAACTGTTAGGAATTTGTATTAAATTAATTTATTATAATTCATCTGTACTAGTGTTATGTATTATTTATACGTACTAGTGTTATATAGTACAATAATACTATTATTCACTACATATTATTGGTACTAGTATTACTTATTACTGTGAAATCTATTAGTCATTAGATAATATCTAGATTAGAGTTACATAGTATCATCAATACTACTACAACATAAGTATCACATATATTCTAGTATTACTTATTATTATTAACATTGTTACACATCATATATCACATGTACTAGTAATACAGATTATCATTAACACTGTTACACATTACTACCATTAACATTGTTACCTATTACATATTATTGTTACTATTGATACACATTACTATTAATATTGTTCTTTTTATTGTTAATCATTATTTATCATCTGAACTAGTATGACATAATACTATTAATACTGTTATACATTAGATATCACTTGTACTACTGAGACATATTATTATTTATACTGTTACAGATTATTACTATTACTATTGTTATCTATTAATAATAATAGATAACACACGTATTAGTGATACAAATATATTAGTGTTAGAAAGTGTTGCTAACTCTGTTACTCAGTACAAAACACATGTACTAATGATATAAAATACCACACACATACTAATGATAAGATTGATACATCTATTTTTGCGGATTATATTGACACAATATCAGATTTGAAATATGAATTTTCAGTTAAAGCGAATTTATAAAGAAAATCTGATTTTACAAATCCGAATTTCGATAAAATCGGATTTCACAAATCCGAATTTGCTAATACAACCGGATTTCACAAATCCGATTTTAGGGAAAAATCAGATTTCCAAAATCTGATGTAAAAGAAAATCCGGAATTCTGAGATCCGATTTTTTATTTAGGTCAGATTTTGTAAATCCGAGTTAAACCCTAAACCCTCGGATTTACAAAATCCGACCTAAAAGTCGAAAAACGGATTTAAAAAATCTGACTTTTTCCTAAAATCGGATTTGTTGAATCCGTTTTAATCAACAAATTCAGATTTTTAATATTCGAGTTACTTTGAAAGTCGGATTCCCAAACTCCGATTTTATTTTATTATGTGGGATTTTGGAAATCTAAATTTTTTTTCATCACCGGGTTCCTAATGTTCCTTGTATTGGTATGAGCATTGCAAGAATTATAAATTTGAGACATCAGTATCAGTTTTACTTTTAAAACCCAGTTTATTTTTTTTTAGAAAAAAATTCTGTCGGATTTAGCAAATCCGAACTTAGTCAAAACTAAACTAATTATTGTGTTTTATATTTATATGAATGAAAAATAGTTTTTGTTATTATTGTGACATATTTTGACTGGTTTGAAAATTAGTTTATCCCTTATTTATTAAAAAAAAAAAATCTTGGTGGAAGGACGGATTTTCAAAATCCGACCTTGTTTTTTTAAAAAAAAAAATTTGAAGGGCGGGAAAATTTGAAAATCTGAAAATTTAATTGAAAATTTGAAAATAAGAAAAAAAGTGAACAGTAAAATCGGATTTGAAAATCCAAATTTGGTCAAAATTTTATTTTTGGAAAAAAAACTTAATTTTTTTCCGGATATTATTTTTTTATTTACGAAGATCGGATTTTAAAATTCTGATTTTCTTTTAATCTTGATTATTTAATTAATTTTTGTTATTAACATAGAGTCGGATTTGTGAACTCCGATTTTAAGGTAAGGTCGGATTTTGAAAATCTGATCTCGGTATTTTTCTCTTCTCCAAAATTCGACCTATATTTCTCTCTACTTCTTTTTTTGAACCATTTTTTAACTCAAAAACTCCTTCTCCAAAACACATAAGTGTCCTAGCCTTTTAACAACAATTTTTTCTTTAGTTTGTTCTCTCATTTAAACACAAATTCCAAAAAAAAAAAGCCACTAACTATTCAATATTTTCACTCATATTTTAAAATTTATTTTAAGAATTTATTTTATATAATTTTCAATCAGGTCGCCACCTAGCGTCTCTACATCACCGTTGACCTGCCGCAGTTCGAGGGAGGCTGGAAGCTGGCGAAGAGTAGTGTAGGCGGTGTGGTAATAGTGAATAAAAATAGGGTGGTGGTTTTGCCAGGACAAATATTAGCATCCAGTGCATACTTTACCTTATTTTCCAAATTTGTCCTCTATGGAGTCAAAGGTATTATCCTATCTCCTCAACTGGATTAAATTATTTTCCGTCTTTTTTCTCCTGCTGCATCTCTATCTGGCTAGAAGCTGCCGGAATATATCCTCTTCAATGCGATTAAATAGGGAAGAGATGCAATACAATCAACTTAACAATAATAAGCGTTGGAACTTGCAATTCCAAGAAAATAAATTCAGACGCATTCCATGATTTCTTTCTTTCTTAATTTCAGTTATTTATTAATGGGACACAACCCAAATCAATATTGCAGGATTCCACTTCTTCATCAGTTTGCTTCTTGAAAATACACTTCTTGCAATCTGAAAAGAGGCGTAAATACAATAAAATTAAAGGCATCTTATTAAATTAAAGGGGGCAGATTATCCCCTTGAAATTTGAAAATCGGGAGAATGGGTCTTTTCATCTCAAGGTTTGAGCCACACCATCTAAAACATCCCAAAGTTTAAAAGCATGCCATTTTCATCCCAAACTTTTAAAAAATATGTAATATTAGGACATTTGTTAATTTTTTCAAGTTATTAACAGCGATATTTCACTCAGTTTCTTTTCCCCTATTTTTTTTTAGTCAAAAAAATTTCATGCTTGCGTTTGGTAAATTTGGTCCATGCCAAGCAAAAAAGTTGCATGCCCCTGCATCAATTACAACACCAATTTTTATAATGATGCTACATATTTAAAAAAATAAATGAAATAGGGCTTACTTTCTAATTATAACACACACAAAACCTCTCATGGTTGTTATCAATCTAGAAGGTGAATGTTGGATTTTATTTTATTTTTTTCTAAGCAAGGGAAGAATGGATGATGTGAAGACCAAATTAGGTTTAACTATTTTCTTATAATGTGGGAGTTAGTGGAACGTATTAAATGATTAAAAGAATTAGGGGAGGAGAAACAGAATAAAGTACTACTACTAATTAATTAATTGGAGTTAAAAATTTAACGAATATCCTAATGTAACATGTTTTTAAAAAGTTTAAATGTAAATGACATGTTCTTAAACTTTGGGATATTTTGGATGATGTGGCCCAAATTTTGGAATAAAAAGATCTATTTTCTCTTTGAAAATCGTCATAATTATAAAATCCATCAAAAAGAGGAAGACTATATTATATGTTTGCCACAATTTCAAATTTCTCATCCATTGAAACATTTAGGAAGTTCAGCATCTCTACCAAGAATCATCCCTGCCTCAATCATTTATGCAAATCTCACTTCAAATACAATTTCCCGTACTCTTTCGCAGTATTATTTACTATATGCGTATACAAAAATATAGTTGATCAACGGAATATCAATCAGTAGATTCTAGCCATCGCGTGAAAAGGACTTATTTTGTGGACTCTGGAGGAAAGCTAAAGAAAATTTTGCCTTTGTAGTCATCAATTGCATGGAAAAGGATGACGGCTGCTATCCGTCGAATAGAGAGCCGCCGCAGGAGGAGGAGAGATAAAGGGGGAAAAAAAAAAGGAGTAAATTGGACAAGCGAGCCAGATGAGATTAATATGTCTGACTTAAAGGGCAAATTTGGAAAGTGAGATAAAGTTTGCATTTGATGCTAATAACTGTCCTTACAAAATTACTCTGTATAAAAATATTAGTTTAATTAAAACATTAGCGATATTGAAAATTTCTACTTAATATACTTTTTTAATTATATTTCAATTCTAAAAAGGAAACAAAATTCTGTCCAGTAATGTTTGTCGAGAAATATAATTTTCATTCTTGCAAAATCTAAAGGGATTACATTATGACTCTGCAAGTGCTGAATGGCTGAAATGAACTTTTGCTTTATGAAAATGAGGTTATGGCATTCAACCAAACAAAAAAAAAAAAAAAAAAGAGGTTATGGGTTAGACGCAACTGCGACACAAGTTAATGTTTGGATGTCCTTTTAGCTAAAGCGAGTTTTGAACCAACAAAAGAAAGGTGAAAAATAAATGTGTAATACTCTCGTCGGTCCTTAATATAAGATATTTTTATTTGTACTAAATTTCACCTATTACACATTTTTTTATTAACAAAAAACCTTAAAATTATATTTTCACATTCCTTGTGTTCTATTGATTGATATGAAATATTTTAAGATTTTTTTATTAATTAAAAATGCGTTCTAGGTGAAACCTAGGAAAAGTCAAAATGCCTTATAATAAGGACCAGAGGAAGTAGTTGATATGTTTGTGTTAACAATAGAGCTGAAATTTTACTTTTTTTCACGGACAAATCTTTTTGTGGAGTAGCTAGAGAACGTACTTATTGTGCATATTTAAATTACTAGATGTTGCCCGTGCTTTGCACGGGGCAGTTTAAAAAATATCGCATTATACACTACATGAATAGTTACATAACTGAATTGTTCAGTGTTGTTTCAAAGGACCTTTGCCCCATCGTATGAACTAAATCTACCAGAAATGGTAAATGAAATAATTTTCTTCATTAAAAAATCAAAAAAAATAAGGATGAAGATTACTATTGGAAATTTTAGGTAGCAGCTCCTAAATGTTTGATACTCTTATATGGTTAATTTTATTTTTTTTTAATCCTAAATGCAAAGTGGGATTTTGTTAGAATTTCAAATAAAAATTTGTTATCATCTGTTCATATACACCACACTACATTTTATCTAATTTCCTTTGGAAAAGTTCCAATGAACTGCTAAAAGTAAAAATACTGAATTTTAATTCCAAAACTAAAAGTTAAAAAGTCCATTATTGGGCATAAAAATATTATTTAGTTATATCCTTGTCTTTATCTTTAACATAATACATAGATGGTTTCTATTTTTATTTTATTTTTTCTTTTTACATTTCAGTAATCAGATTGAATTGTGTCTCTTTTTTATTTTCTGACTTTTCTTATGCAATTGAAATACTCTTGTTTAAAATTAGTCAGGTGTTTGCATCAAAGTTAGGCATGAAACAAAAACTTATCTTTTTTTGTTTTTATGTATATGGACTTGAGACTTGTATGCATCATAACCCTACTTTATTCCCAAAAGCACAAACAATTTGAGATTCTTGAGTTTAGAATTTGAGTCCCAATATGCAATATATTAGTTTTTTCCTCCAATATAAATGTTTGGGTGGCCAAGAGCTTAGTCCATCAAATAATAAAAAAAAACAGAATTTGTTCTCTAAGATATTTTAAAAAATTACTCATTCCGTCACCAAATCATTATCCAGTTTGAATTTTATATGTATTACAAATTGAAATAAAATGAAAGCCCAAATCAGATAGTATTTTAGAACACAGTAAGTACTGAATGATAGTGATGATATAGGTCGCCCAATTGGTCGTCGAGCTTCCCCGTCTTGATCATGTATATCCTTCAGAGTTTCCGCGATATGAGGACATCCATAAACATTCATAACTCCATTTTTTTATACAATTGAAAAAAGGAAGAAAGTTCATCACCTTAAACAATGACTTTCTTCAAAATCCTAACCCAATTGGAGCTTCGATTATTGAAGCCAAATCAATCATCTTCAACATCCGAGAAATCATGTAAGATATTCGATTATTATAAATATAAAACAAATATCGATCAAAATGAATTCCTTGGCTTCCATAATTGAGAACATGATCGATAGCCACCTACGACGAAGGCTTAATCTAAGTCAACATATTAAGTGATCTTTATAATTTCTGCAAGAGTAAATTGCATCTCTTTACACCATTGTAATTGTTGATGAATAAGAACGTTTAGCCCCTTCGATAAACACATCAGTTATCAAAATTAGTTTTTCACCAACAGAAAATAAAATTTTTCACTAAATACATAAAACAATCATAAAGCTTACTTAATAGGGATCTTGTATACCGTCATAACTAAGAGTTGTCAGCTTCACTATTAGTTCCACTACTAGATGACCTAAAAGGCATAATCCATTAATCCTTCATTGTAGTCATAATTGTAAGTTTTGTTACAATTTTTTGCTTGGATAAGTTCCACTACAGCTATAGTGGAGAAGCCCAACAATTATTAATTCAGCTACAAAAATAGAAGGGAGAAAAGGGTAATGATCCGACCCAAAACAATTTCAATAAAAAAAAGAGAAACTTATTTAAAATCCAAAAACAATATGTGTAATAGAATACAAGAAATTCAAGAACAAGAGGTAATTTAACATTGGATGATAAGAGAGAAGGAGAGGAGAAAGGAGGATTTGGAAGCAATAGATCGGATATACGAAATTGGTAATTTATCCAATATACCCGGGGCCACCATACTCCCCCTCCTATTTTTTACACTACTAGTCCTTACTACACTTTTTTCCACTTTTCTAAATAATATCCTAGAATTTACAGGTTTAGTCCCTTTGATTTTTTTTCTTTCTCCTTTAAAAAAACATCTCTAATCTTTAAACGACCATATCTCATGATCCGTAAAAAATTAGAGAACGTGTTACACATGAAAATTATAGTACTCGTCGAGATCTATCCAACAAAATCTATGTTGAATATTTTTTTCGAGTTTAAAAATGACTAAATTTCGATGGGCAGAATAAGATGGATATCTAGTTTAGAAAGATGGATAACCAGTTTAGTTTAGATTAAGATTCTTGTATTACATATATCTTTTGATCCGTAGAGAATTAGAATACGAATTACACATGAAATTTATAGTGCTCGGCGAAATCTATCCGATAAGATCCATGTTGAATATTTTTTTTGAACTTTAAATGCATTTAAATTTTACGGGCAGAAATGAAGAAACGTGTTTTTCGTTTTTCTTTAAAAAATGGTTATCCGTTGTGTTCCTACTGATTATCCAACCGGTTTGGACTAAATGTCCATTCTGTTTGTATTTGTTATTCAATCATATTTTTGACATTCACTCTTCGAAAAAAAAAAGAAAGAAAGAAAAAATGATTGGATAAGCATTGCAAAAAATTTGGATAATCAATAGAAAATAATTGGATAATCAGTGCAACACGTTGGATAATCAGTACAAAAAAGTTTGACAATCATTTTCATAAAAGAGCAATGAAAAAAAATACTGGATAACCACCACAAAGAAGTTGGATAATCAATATGAACACATTGGATATCCAGTTTAAGAAGATGGATAACCAACTTATTTTGAATTAAGAAGTTGGATAATCAATATGAAGTGGATGGATATTCAGTACAAGCGAGTTGATATCTAGCACAAACAAGTTGGATATGCATACAAACCCGTTGGATTACAACTACAAAACAAGTTGGATAAGCATATAAACCAAATGGATGGATATCGAGTACAAGCGAGTTGGATATCCATTTCAAACAAGTGGGATATCCATTACAAATAAGTTGCATAGACATACAAACCAAATAGATAAGCAGTACAAACAAAATGGATAACCAGTTCAACATGAACACAATGGATAACCAATTTAGAACAAGTTGGTTATCCATCTTGTAAAACTGGATATCTACCTTTATTCTGTCCATCAGAATTAAGTCATTTTTAAGGTTGGAAAAATATTCACTGTGGATCTTGTTGGATAGATCTCGACGAGTACTATAAATTTCACATATAATTCATTCACAAATTCTTCACGGATTGAGAGATATGCTCGTTGAAAGATTAGAGATGTTTTTTTTGGAAGAGAGAGAAAAAATGACAGGGACTAAACTTGCAAATTTATAGAAAGATTGATAAAAAAAAATACAATAAGGACTAGAAATGCAAAAAATAGGAGGGGGTACACGGTGCTCCCGGGTATACTGGATACAGACTCAAATTAGTTTTAGCCTGTCATACTTACCATGCAGGTTGAGTAATTTTAGGAATTTGTTCCAAATCATTTAGCAGATTACCTTGTCACAAGTGTGAACTGAGTGGATTATATCCTGTAGGAATACTGGCAGATAATTATCCTTTAAAGAATATTGACAAATAATAGTTTTTAAGATCGCGAGAAGATTTTCTGAACAGTGGTTTTGAGTTTTCATAGAAAAAATCGGGAATATGGGGTTGTTCGATTTGGATGGGTTTCAATTTAACTAAAAGACAAAACAAATACCAATTGGTTATTTTTAATTGAAGATTTTTTTTTTCCTTTTTAATAAATCAAAAAATGGAAAAAATTGCCAGTCTTACATGGCAATTGGAAAATTATCACAGTTTCCTCTCTCTGGGTTTTCTATCATTAAGTTGTATAAGACAGGGTATTCGCATGATAAGCATATCCTTATGCAGGAGATTAACTGGATGTCACCTTTATCATCAAGTGATAAAGCATGATATATATATATATGTATGTATGTATGTATGTATGTATACTTGATTAAATATTTGAATATAAAATTATTTATACAGAAAAAACATCTAATTAGTTTACTGTCCTACCTGCTGCGTAAACTGAAAACGCTACCATAGCAATTCGGGTCTTGTTTATTTGATGAACTCATGCATACTACTTTTGTTTGTTTTTTTTTCTTTTTTATATTTTCTCCTTTTTCTATTTTATTTTTGAGATTATTGGATTCTTCATCAACAAAAGCAGCAGCAGCATCAACTTCACAAGAAGCAGCAGCCATGACAGCAATTCATACATGGCCTCAGGAATCTTCAATTGATCAAGCAGCACCCGAAATCACTCGAGTCTCAGGAGCACGTATTAATCCATCTAGAAGGTGTGGCAAGCCATGCCAGCAATCCGCAGACTTCAAAGTTCCTTGAATCCTGAACATTGATTGAGTTGGTTTATTAAGTCGGTTGTGTAGATCAATGGATGAGATTAAGAGTGTTTTCTTTTTTTTTGTAAATAATTAGGAATTCAGTTTAGAAGAAGGTGATATATACATGTAAAGGAACTCATAAACTGATGAGGGAAATACAGAAAAGATGTTCTTTTCAGAAAGCCTGTTTTCCAAGATCTTCTTCTTCTTGTTCAATACTTCATCTTATAGGATTGATTCTTGCAGAGTCTTTATGGTATCAAAGCAGGTGTAAATCTGCTCTGCTCTGCCTTCCGCTTTAATAAATTTTTTTGACTGGATTGTTGTTTTTCTTCTTCGTCTTCTTTGATTAGCTCAAGAACCCTAGCTAATCAGAATTGAAACTTGAAGTTTTTGTTAATATACTTAGAAATTGAATCGAAGATTCACTGATTTCTTGATGGAAATGGATAACACAAGAGAGATTGATTCTTTAATTGAAGAGCAGCTACATGTGCATGGATCGGAGAGTCCTGGAACTCGAATTGTCTCGGTCTTACTAACAAGAAAGAATTATCTGATATGGAGATGTGCTATGATTTCAGCATTGGAAGCAAAGATGAAGGTAGGCTTTGTGGATGAAAGCTTTCCGATGCCAGCAGAAGATTCACCAATTCTGTTGAAATGGAGGAGAGCAAACAGCATGGTATGTTCTTGGCTTAAGAGTTCAATGGCACCAGACTTGATGAATCAGTTCATGTTTGTACATGATGCAAGGAAGTTGTGGAAGAGTCTGGAACAACGATTTGGTAAGACTAATTTGCCTCACCTATTTGAATTAAAGAGAGAAATTGCTCTGCTTAGACAAGGAAATTTAATTGTCAGTGATTACTTTAGAAAGATTGAACAAATCTGGAATCAATATGAAGAATTGAGGCCAACTCCTGAGATAGAAGGAGAGATTGGGGATTTGATTGTGAAAAGGGAAAATGAGGATAAGGTAATGGAGTTTATGATGGGGCTTAATGATGTTTATGAACCGGAAAGGAGTCAAATATTGTTCATGGATCCTATACCTTCTGTTGATAAGGTATATCATATGATGACAACTGCTGAGAAATATAGGCAAGTGAGCATTCACATAACTGCAACCTCAGATAATGTTGCAATGATGATGCAAGGGCCGGAAAGTTCAGCAATGCTAGCAAGATCTTCTGGTTGGAAAAAGGAAGTGACAGGAAGGAATCAAAATTATTCGGGATATCAGAAAGTTGACAAAAGTCATCTGAAATGCACTCACTGTTTGAGACCAGGACATTTAGTTGAAGACTGTTTTAAGATCAAAGGATATCCAGACTGGTGGCCTACTTCAAAGGGAAGGAAACCGGGTTTCAATGCAGCAAACATGATTGAATATCCACAGGCAACTGCAACATCAATGAATCAAGGCATCAATAAAATTGGTTCAACTCAGACATGTTCAGCTGGAAATGCTGGAGGGATGGTACCTTATGGGCAGCAGGGTCAAACACAGACTTATAATCATGGTAATGTGAGCATTACACCACTGGATTTTGGTAGTGAAGGGACGGATTCATATCAGTAGATGTTTAACAATGCGGTGCAGAAGGAAGTTGAATGTATCAGTAAAGGAAAGGGAATCATCAATACTGGAGCAGGACACTCAGTGAACATGGCACACTACCATGATTTTGCAGGTAGTTCTTCTTATGCTTTAGCTTCCTGGATTGCATCTGATATTAGTAGAAATGCATGGGTAACAGACACAGGAGCTACAGGTCACATGTGCACTGACATTTCATTAATGCATAACATCAAAACCTTTGATTCTTATACACCAGTTTGGCTACCAGATGGTAGTATCCAACCAGTTACTCATTTTGGAGATGTTACAATTTCTGAATCTGTCACTTTGACATCATGTTTACATCTGCCTAGTTTCAAATACAATATGCTTTCAGTTAGAAAATTGACAAAAACCTTAAACATGTTCTTTAAATTCTTTGCTGATTTCTGTCTTCTGCAGGACCTTAAAACTGGCAAGGTCCTTGCAGCAGGAAGAATCATCAAAGAGCTCTATGTTCTGGATTCGTTTTCATTTACCACTGAAGCAATTTCAAAATCTCAAGAGATGTATGCAGCAGATATGTTACATCTCAGTATTTCTGTTAGTCACAAAACCTTTGATCAGACTTGTAATTCAGTTTCATTTGTTGTTCCTTTAAGAATGATACATTCCAGATTAGGTCATCCTTCATCTCATGTAATACAGCATTTGAATGGTTGTAATGTTTCTTTTGATAAGACATTAAAGGATTATCAATGTGAGATATGTTCCCTTTCTAAGCAAACCAGATTGCCCTTTCTTGTCAGTACTTCTATGAGTTCTTATTGTTTTCAGCTTGTTCATATGGATGTTTGGGCACCATTTCATCAAGCAACCAATACCAATTGTCATTATTTCCTAACCATAGTGGATGATCATTCCAGATGTACTTGGACTTTTCTTTTTCAACATAAAAGTCAAGTACCAGCCTTGATTGAAAGTTTTTATCATATGGTTTGTACACAATTCCAAACCATTATCAAGATCATCAGGACTGATAATGGAACCGAGTTTTTAAATCAAACCTGTTCAGTATTTTTTGACCAAAAGGGCATTCTTCATCAAAGAAGTTGTCCATACTCTCCACAGCAAAATGGAATTGTAGAAAGAAAACACAGGCATTTACTGGATGTTGCAAGATCTTTACTGCTAGAATTCAAATTACCTAAGAGATTTTGGGGGGATTCAATCCTTACTGCCACATATTTGATAAACAGATGGCCCTCCAAATCACTGAATTGGCAAAGCCCTGTTGAAAGATTGTATAACAAACAGCCTGATCTTTCTATACTTAGAAATTTTGGTTGCCTGTGTTTTGCAGTAAATAATGGACCAGGCAGAGATAAGTTTGATCCCAAAACTTTTAAAGGGATTTTTGTTGGATATCCCCCAGGGCAAAAGGGTTACAAGATTTACTGTCCTAGCCTGAACAAAACCATTGTTTCCAGGGATGTGGTATTTCATGAAACCATATTTCCTTCTATTCCAGAAGTAAGTAATGCTATTCCTCTACCTGTTGTGAGTATTCCTTGTGAAGATTCACCATCTCATGAATCTGGAGATTGACATTCTGTTCATCCAGATTCTTCCTCTCATACAGATTCCCATTCACCTACAATGGATCACTTCATTCCTTCTCCTCCTCCTTTAAGAAGAAGTACCAGAAATATTCTATATCAAGCACCTGCCTGGATGGATGATTTTTATACTTTTCAGTGTGAATCAAAATCATCTGTCTTTTCTCCTTCTGACAACACTTGCATTTTTAGTCATGCATATAATGATTTTGTAGCAAATTTGTCTATTATACATGAACCTACACACTATAATCAGGCTAGAACAAACATGAAGTGGGTAGAAGCAATGAACTTGGAACTGAAGGCACTTGAAGATAATGGTACTTGGGAATTAACTGCTTTGCCAGCAGGAAAGAAAGCAGTGGGTTCTAAGTGGGTGTATAAGGTGAAGTGTAATCCAGATGGTTCTGTTGAGCGTTACAAGGCTAGACTAGTAGCTAAGGGTTATACACAAGTAGAAGGAGAAGATTTTACTGAAATTTTCTCCCCAGTAGCTAAGGTAGTTACTGTCAGGATCTTGTTTGCCCTTGCAGCCATCAGAAATTGGTCAGTGTTTCAACTAGATGTTAACAATGCATTTTTGCATGGCATTCTTGATGAAGAGGTATATATGCATCCACCACTTGGTTATGATAAGGCCAAGAAGGGTCAAGTCTGTTTGTTGAAGAAATCATTATATGGACTGAAACAGGCCAACAGACAATGGAATAAAGAATTCACTTCTAAGCTTTATGATTATGGATTTACTCAGTCATATCATGATCATTGCTTGTTTACTTTACATCATCCTCAGTATCAGTTGTTTCTTCTTGTATATGTGGATGATGTCTTAATTATAGGCACTTCTGATACTGAAATACAAAAGGTAAAGCATTTTCTTGATGATGCTTTCAGTATTAAAGATCTTGGAATTGCCAGATGTTTCTTGGGAATGGAGATAGCACGCTGCACATCTGGTATATATCTAAGCCAAAAGAAGTATGTTACTGATCTACTTCAAGATACAGGATTGCTTGATTGTGTTGCTACTGCCAGAAGATAAAGATGAAACTCCTTTGTATCACAATCCAGAGAAGTACAGGAGATTAGTTGGTCGTTTGTTGTATCTGAATTACACAAGACCAGATATCACCTATTCAGTCCAACAACTTAGTCAGTTTGTTCATAAACCTCATGATTCACATTGGAGTGTAGCAGTTCATCTTCTGAAGTACCTATCAGGCTGTCCTTCAAGAGGTTTATTTTATTCCAGTCATACTTCCTTGTCTCTCACCGCCTATAGTGATGCAGATTGGGGAGCTTGTCGTACTTCAAGGCATTCCATTACAGGATATTGCATCTTTCTGGGTAGCAGCCTTATATCCTGGAAAGCCAAGAAGCAATCCACCATCTCTTGTTCATCAGCAGAAGCTGAATACAGAGTGATGGCTTCTACAGTTCGGGAACTTCAGTGGATCACTTACATGCTGCATGATTTCCAAGTTCCTCTACAACTTCCTATTCCTTTTCTGTGTGATAGTCAGGCAGTAATAGATATTACAGCAAACCCTGTGTTTCATGAACAGACTAAACACATCGAGATCGATTGTCATGTAGTAAGAGACAAGTTCAAGGATGGTTTTATATTGCCGCGTCATGTTAATTCCTCCCAAGAATTGGCTGATATTTTTACCAAGTCTCTTCCTGCTCCTGCTTTCAATTACATTCTGTCCAAGTTGAGCTTATGGGATGCTCCACTTGAGGAGGGGGTATTGGATTCTTCATCAACAAAAGCAGCAGCATCATCAACTTCACAAGAAACAGCAGCCATGACAGCAATTCATACATGGCCTCAGGAATCTTCAATTGATCAAGCAGCACCCGAAATCACTCGAGTCTCAGGAGCACATATTAATCCACCTAGAAGGTGTGGCAAGCCATGTCAGCAATCCGCATACTTCAAAGTTCCTTGAATCCTGAACGTTGATTGAGTTGGTTTATTAAGTCGGTTGTGTAGATCAATGGATGAGATTAAGAGTGTTTTCTTTCTTTCTGTAAATAATTAGGAATTCAGTTTAGAAGAAGGTGATATATACATGTAAAGGAACTCATAAACTGATGATGGGAAATACAGAAAAGATGTTCTTTCCAGAAAGCCTGTTTTCCAAGATCTTCTTTTTCTTGTTCAATACTTCATCTTATAGGATTGATTCTTGCAGAGTCTTTAAAGATGGTTACCTATCTATACTTTTGCTTTACGAAGGTCATGATCTCTTTTAAATCGAAGAAGAAAGGAAAAGAAAAAAAAAGACGAAGAAATTTCCTCATGCAGCACCACCTTTTCGGTTCTACGTAGTTCCGTTTTGCTGAAGCATCAAGAAGTTCAAATATTAACCTAATCCAATAAAATACTCCTTCTATTCTTAAATATATATTATTTTAAGGTTTAAAATTTTGCTTTAAAATATATATCATTTTATAAAATCGATATAACTTTTATCCTATTTTCAATTGTACCTTTGCATTGAAAAGACATATACTTTACAATACTAAAAAAAAAAAATTCCAACAAAATTCACTTAATGCTTCCATCCGTCACTTAAAACCGTTTTAGTGGCTCTCTCTCTCTCTCCGACAACTCTAGCATTAATATTTTTAAATAGAACTTTACTTCATCGATCGTACGGTTCATATATGTTTACCAGTGGAAAAAGTTTATAAAGAGAGCTATATATATGAGTGATGAATCGATGTTTCATTTGTTGTTTTGGCAAAAATAATAGAGCAAAATCGTAGGGAACATATATACGAAAATTGAATAATTAATGGCAACTTACCACAGTTTTGATTTGGTTGACGGTAACGAAGATCCCTCATTACTGACGACTTCCGTCCGGCAGGAATTCAGGCAAGCTACCAACTTGCCCTCCTCCCAGCCTCTCCCACCTGCTGATCAAGCTCGTGAGTTTATTTCTTTTTTGGGTTCTTGATAAGTTTTTGTGTTTATTTATTAATAAATTCATGTTCATTTACTTCTCCTTTGTAAATGGCTAACGTATATTTTAGAAATTGAAAGTTTCATTATCTATTCTTGATAAGTTTTTGTGTTTATTTATTAATAAATTCATGTTCATTTATTTCTCCTTTGTAAATGGCTAACGTATATTTTAGAAATTGAAAGTTTCATTATCTGAAATCATTTTTTCCCTTAGAAACTTAGATTTGATCATAACCACCATAAATATTACTCGTGTAGAGACCTATCTTCATTAATTTGCATTACTCGTGAACAAAGCTATCTCCATTAATTTATATTTCTCGCTGATGATCTCATATGTTCAACAAAATAAGCTACATAATTCATACAGTGGGATATTTGTCAGTCTCTGGCTCCCATTAAAATATTAAGATGGGACCGGAAAAGGCATATCACTTTTGTGCCGTCTTGTATGTAACAATAACTTTTTTTTTTTTTTTTTGTTAGGCCATGATAGTTACATAACTTAAATTTCACAAATTTATAGATATCTTAACTTTCCGAACAAGTCGCGGCAATTACGTACCTTATTATTTTACTTAGTTTCCAAATCAAAGATCTCCTTTAGGTACTGTCTTTTCTGCCTAGCGACAGATAATTTGCTTTGCTTTTTATCTTGAAAAATTGGGTACTAACATGGAAACATTTCACAGAGAATTTGTTTGAAGGTAACGAAACTGAGCAGGGAGATGTAATTAGCGATCATCATGATGATCTGAAAGGCCGGATAGTGACTGAAACAAAGAAGCTATGGAAAATTGTGGGGCCAGCTATCATCTACCGTACATCCAATTACTCCATGAATGCAGTCACCCAAGCATTTGCTGGCCACCTTGGTGTAACCCAATTGGCTTCCATGTGTATTGCTGAATCTGTCATTGTTGCCTTCAACTTTGGCTTTCTGGTAAGTGTTAACCATAATTAACCATCACAATTAGCCAGCACCGAATCTCAAATTTTAAATGGCTAAAAGTATTATTCCATTGTTTGGAATTAACCCCCACATCTGTGTAATACGATATTCGTAATTAGTGTACAAAACGCTAATCGATCCCACCCACTCTTTTTATATATCAGTTTTGAGTTGCGAGTCCAAATCTTTCGTAAAGACAATGGTTAGATAATTAAAAATTCCTATTTTCTTTTTTTTTGAAATAATTTATTTTGTTTGAATCTTTATTTTTAGTACAATTTAAATTTAAATTTGAAAAATAACTTTGATACTTGTATAATGTTTTTGAACATATTCCAAAGTTAATTTTAGTGCTCTTTGTCGGGTCATGGTATGTGTGTGGCTGGCACTACTTTGGGATTAGTGGTATTGGCACTACTTTGGGATTAGTGGGTATTCCCTCTAGACCTATAAAGGGAGGTCATAGAATGTTTTGTATTATGCCACGGCAGAAAATTAGAAAAACTGAGTTATAAATGATAACACTCAAGCGCATTTACTCAGAATCAACGGGTTTTAAAATTTGAAATTTGTATTATCTTAGTAAGATAGTACAAATTCGGAACTTTATCAACGGGTTTTAATTTTGTATAGCTTTTTTGTTCAGTTGATAAAGTTCCGACCTTTTTGCCCTGTAACTGCGGAATGATATAAATTAATTCACATCATTGATTTTTTACTTTGTAAATTTAATCAAAAATTTTTTATCTATAATAATTACGTAGATCCATGTACGTATATTTTCATTTACATGTTTATTATGTTACACGTACAATTTAGATTCTAATAAATAGATCAAAATACAAACTAAAATTAAACGAACTTTCGCATCATCGATCAGTTACGTGATGTTATTTGCTTAGATTGTACTTTGATGAATAAACAAACTTCGGGATCTTGGAAAATTAGTTTGGGAAAATGGTGGTAATTAAGTTGTAAAAACCTGTAATGTTAATAGTTGGGGATGGCTACTGCATTGGAGACCCTATGTGGACAAGCTTACGGAGCCAGAAAGTACAACAAGTTAGGCATATACTTGCAAAGATCATGGATCGTGCTCAGCTTCAGCAGCATTCTGTTGTTGCCGATATACGTTTTCGCGACACCCGTTCTAAATCTCCTTGGACAGCAACATGAAGTGGCTGAGCTTGCTGGAGTGCTCTCCCTTTGGTTCATCCCTATGCATTTGGCCATTCCATTTACATGCTCCATGCAGAAGTTCTTAATGAGCCAGCTAAAAGTTAACATTGTCGCGTTTATCTCTGTTTCGACTTTACTGTTTCACATCTTCATCAGTTGGCTTTTGGTCTATAAGTTTGAGTTTGGAGTTATTGGAGCAGCAGTTGCTTTGGACATCTCTTGGTGGATTGCTTTCTTTGGCATGTTTGTCTATGTTGTCTTTGGCGGTTGGTGTCCCTTAACTTGGAATGGATTTTCCATGGAAGCATTTTCTGGACTTGGTGAATTTCTTAAACTTTCATCTGCCTCTGGAGTCATGCTTTGGTATACTTTCTTAAACTTAAACACTCATTCTGTCTCGAAATGACTATACAGTTTGGATTTTAATTTTTAGTATAATTTGTACTGAAATAAAAATTTAAAATTGAATAAGCATTTTGGATGAATGAATAACCCTTTACTTTTGTTTTTATTTCTTTGATGTTTTCTTCTTTTTTTTTTCAAGTGGTAATTTTACGTATTGGTACTTAATGAAAGCTTCGAAACAAGCATACGTTTTTTAGTATATATCTTTTTTAGCATACATTGTTTGGTTTATAATTGTCGATCTGAAGATTTGAGAAGAGTTATATTAGTAACAGGATTTCAAGAGTTCCAATCGCAACTAATTAAATGATTTGTTTCATCCAGTTTGGAATTCTGGTACTATAGAGTTTTGATCATAATGACCGGCAACCTCAAGAATGCCACCATAGCCGTCGGAGCCCTGTCAGTATGGTAAGATTGATAAAAGTCTAAACTATTAATTAATAATGAAAGAATGGTTTCCGTTTAAACTTTAAAAAAAATATATTTAATACTCCTAATTATAAAAGACTCAAATTAATAGTGTCTGTATTTTTAATTTGTATCATATAATTAGGACTGGATGGTGTAATCATAATACTCATTTTGCCCCAGAAAATATATAGTCTACATTAAGTTTTAATTTGAACAATATAAACTCAATGGGGAATCTCTTGAGGATTAACAAATTAATGTGGTCTATTGTTATAAAGTTTAAACATGTAAAATAACTTTTCGGAGACAGGGTTAGTAGTATATATTAATGTGGATGCATGGTGGAGTGTGACAATATGATTTTTCTTTTGTTCAACAGCATGAGTATCAACGGGTGGGAGCTGATGATTCCATTTGCTTTTTTAGCCGCAACTGGGTAAATTTTCTGTTTTTTTTTTTTTTTTTTTTTTGCTTCATTAACTACTCCATCCTCCTCCTTGCTTACTAATAGTACTACAAATTAGAAACTTAAAATTGCCTCTTCGTGGCTTAAAAAATATTAACTATTTTGTATTCATTTTTCTAACATAATCGACTATTTATATAATTGTCTTTTTATTTTTTCGATGGAGAGAGTACTCAAGAAACTCGTACCTCTTAAAGTAATGCTTAAATTCATAAAAAAATAACCGTAATATTTTAAACAATCCATAATATTAACCATGTATCTAGTATCAAATGCTACAATTTTTTAAATAGTTAAAGTTTTTAGTTATCAATATATTCATTTTACTTATTTAAAGCTGCATAAGACACTTGGCAGCTTTTTAGAAGCTATTTTCCCGTTGAAATCCCTTTTAGCTACCTAAAAAATGACATGTGGCGTTATGAGGAAAAACATATGAATTTATTCAGTAATAACAATAAAACTAGGTTCTGAACGCGTGCATTTGCACGGATACCTAATGAACTATCTTTACTTAAATCAGAATAATTTTCGTTAAAAAAAGAGTTTTATATATGGATAAAACCAAAAGTTGATAATGAATAAATATATTTTGTAACGACAAATAAAATGCTTTCTGAGTTGAACAACCACATGCATCAAAAAATATTCCAACAAATTAGAAAAAAAAAAAAAGAAGAAAAAAATAGCATACTGGCGACAACAAAAATCGAATTTATATTTTCCATATTTTTTTTAACCAAAATAGAAGGGAAAGGTTAAAAGAAAGTTTTTTTTTTTTTTTTCATTTTGTTCGGTGATATTGAATGAAACAGGAGCATGAATTTGTCTCTTCAACTGAAAGAGAAGTGGCGACCGCTCACTAAGAGAAGCAACTTCCTTCATGAAAGTTTTGAGTAAACAAATAAAGTCTATTTCACATACAATTCACCATAATTAAAATTAAAAGTAAACTAAAATAGAAAAGCGATTCAAGTCTTTACCTGTTAGATGCCAATAAATACAAAGTCTAGACTACAAATACTTTGCTACATTCATGCTGTTCATGTGTTGCTTGAGGAAGTAATTTACTGAAAATGTTATAGAGTTTTAGAAGTTGGGAATTTGAGAAGATAATAATCAATTAGAAAGCTAGTGTGAGCATTTGATTCAGTTTTGTTCTAGAGCAGAAAGAACATTCGGATTAGGGGAGTTATCATTGATTCCGTTTTTTGTAAAAACCACTGTAGTTTCGTTGTGGGTAAATAAACTGCAAAGAAAACTTTTAATAATAGAATGACACTTGGATTTTTTGGAAAGAAAAAGTGATTTTTATTATAATAGAGATTATTATAGATTAGAAAGCTAGTGTGAGCATTTGATTCAGTTTTGTTCTAGAGGAGAAAGAACATTCGGATTAGGAGAGTTATCATTGATTCAGTTTTTTGTTAAAAAACACTGTAGTTTCGTTATGGGTAAATAAATTGTAGAGAAACTTTTAATAATAGAATGACAATTGGTTTTTTTGGAAAACGAAGTGATTTTTGTTATAATAGGGTTATAGATTGTAAAAAAAACAAATACAAGACACTAATTACTAATAATATCCCTTTAATCGTGGAATTAGTTACTCTTCACCCAACAATCATGTGTACCTATTTAAAACAGTTGCCAGAAAGGACACATGGCAACTACAGAAATCATATTTTACCACCTAAAATTATGAAGTAACAAAAACTTAATCTTCAACGGAACAACAAAGAAAAAATTTTTAAAAATAATTCATAAAATTAATCCTTAAACACATGAAAAAAATTAGATTTTTGAAATTAAGTATTATTTTGTATAACTATAAAAATAGGAACTTTAGTGTTTGTTTGGATAACGTTTTGTTTTAGTTTTTTATTTTGATTTGCGAGAAGATTTAAACGGTAATTTAGTTTTGATTTGAAAAGTATTATAGTATAGTGATGATTTATGAAACTAAAATATTCAGTGACCAAAATGAAGACTTTACAATTGTATAATGATCAAACACAAGACTTTACAATAGTTCAGTGACTAAACGCAACTCTTTACAATAATTCAGTGACCAAACACTATAAAAACTTTACAATAGTTCGGTGACCAAAATGAAGACTTTACAGAAGTGTAATGACCAAACGCAACATTAAAAGATAAAGTAGAAAGTTGTTTGGATAGTGCAATTGAGTTTTGTGTTTAAGATGTAAAATGAGACAAAAAGTAAAACAAGTGTTTGGACAAACAAGGTCTTATTTTTCTGGAAGTTTAAAGGCCGCAATGAAATGGATATAGACCGCCATTGACTAAGAGTTGATTTTCAATTTTACCCTTATATTCTAAATTTCAAATTCATATTTTAAAACTCCAAATTTTACTGAACAATAGTAAAACATACTACTTTAATTAATAAAAAAATCATTTTACGAATAACTAAATAAAGTTCCCCATAATTTATTTAATAATGCCCAAGAAAAATATTAAACAATTAAAAGAACTGTAAGAAAAAAATTTAAAAATTATTCCCAATGGACGCCACCCCTGGCAGCTTTCTCTTGATGGGCCTCTATCATTGCCGGCCGAATGTAATAAGGATGATGATTGTGCCGTCCTTATTTTTTAAAAAATTTCACTTTAGTAATTTCCAAGATTTAAAGTAGTTATTTAATTAAATAATTAAATAAATACACTAATCCAACTATATTTTATTTCACTATTTCAATTATTTAACAACATTTTATTCACTAATAAAGCATATAATCTTTTACTAAATAATATTCAAATTATTAACAAAATTAATCAAACTAAATAATAAAGTAATTCAATTAATTACTAAATAATATTCAAATTATTTTCAAAATTAATCAAAATATATATTTTTCAACTTAATCATATACATCAAAACTAATTTACCTAATATAACTAACTTAATTTCATTATAATCAATTAAAAGTATTCAAAGAAAAAAAAATAAAACATAATAAAAATACTAAACATAATAATTACTGAAAAAACAAAAACTGGCAGCCGGCCATAGCCTCCGGTGCTGCCGGCCGCCAAATTTCTAGACGGCATCTGTGCTATTTGGAATGATTTCAGACGATACGCATGCCGTCTGATTTTAAATGGGACGGCACGTCCCTCGTCCCGCCCGGCAGAGAGTGTTCCGTCAGCGTCCAAACCAGACGCCATTCCTGCCATCTGGTTTTAGTTCAGACGGTGTTCCTACCGTCTGGTTTTAATTAACACTGTCTGAATTCATGGAGGACGGTGCCTCTCTCTTCCCGTCCCATTTGGAACGGCACTCCGGTCGGTCAGCGGAATTCCAGACGGCAGCACCGCTGGCCGACCAGTTTCCAGGAATTAAAAAAAAAGAAAAAATTTTTATTTATTATTATTATTTGTTAAATTAGTGAATAAATTTTGGTGAAATTAAGTTAGTTATTATCAAAATGATCTTTTTTATTAATTAAGGTAGTATGTTTTATAATTGTGTAGTAATATTAGTGAAATAGTAATTAAAATATATTCTAAATTTCAAATTCAAATTTTAAATCACTTATTTTAGAACGAAAAAATGAAAAGGGCAGAATTATCTTTTTCACGGCGGTCTTTATCTTTTTACTGACGGTCTTTAACATGCATCTTTTTCTTTGAAATTTGATTTTAGTGAAGAAACTTTAAGGAATAAAAAAATATCATATTTTTATAATTACATATCAATATTCAATGAATGGCGCCCGACAACAACCGGCAGGGTTGTGAAACTAGTTAATATTATAGATTAACTTCTACTCCTACTATCAAAACATAGCAGACATTGCATTGAAAAAGCATCCTGCAAATCCTCCATTTCTCAAATAAAAAAAAAAAGAAACTATTTCCATTCATTCATTCATGAATGATTATTTTCCAAGTTGTCTTCTTCTCCTCTACACTGATCTTTGATTTATAATTTCTCTCAAAATTTATTCACTAAGTTTGTTGAAATCGCTTTAATACTAGTTTTTAAGATTTAATGACAATTATTTTATATTCTTATCTTTATTTGCCTAAGACAAAATTTGAGTTTGTATCTAGTATACATGGGGGCACCGTGTACCCCTCCTATTTTTTGCACGAGTAGTCCTTATTGTACTTTTTATCAATCTTTCAATATTTTGCAAGTTTAGTCCCTGTGAGTTTTTTTTCTCTCTCTTCCAAAAAAAACATCCCTAATCTTTAAACGAGCAAATTTCCCAATCCGTGAAGAATTTGTGAACAAATTATATATGAAATTTATAGTACTCGTCGAGATCTATCCAACGAAATCCATAGTGAATATTTTTTTTGGGCTTAAAAATGCTTAATTCTGATGGACAGAATAGGGGTGGATATCCAGTTTTACAAGATGGATAACCAACTTGTTCTAAATTACTTATCCATCGTGTTCATGCTAATTATCCAATCGGTTTGAAGTGGTTATCCATTTTGTTTCTACTGCTTATCCATTTGGTTATCCAACTTCTTAATTCAAAATAAGTTGGTTATCCATCTTCTTAAACTGGATATCCAATGTGTTCATATTGATTATCCAATGCGCTAATACTGGTTATCCAATGGACTTACATGCTTATCCAAATTATTTGTACTGGTTATCCACTGTGTACATGCTGGTTATCCAACTTGTTTGTACTGGATATCCACTGTGTTCATGCATATCCAACTCTAATCTTTCAACGAGTATATCTCCCAATCCGTGAAGAATTTGTGAACGAATTATATATGAAATTTATAGTACTCGTCGAGATCTATCCAACGAAATCTACAGTGAACATTTTTTCAGGCTTAAAAATGACTTAATTCTGATGGACAGAATAGAGGTGGTTATCCATCTTTTTTTTTTTTGTTGGAAGAGTGAATGTCAAACATATGATTGGATAACAAGTACGAACAGAATGGATAACTAGTTCAAACCGGTTGGATAATCAGTAGGAACACAATGGATAACCATTTTTTAAAGAAAAACAAAAAACACATTTCTTTATTTCTGCCCGTAAAATTTAAATGCATTTAAAGTTCAAAAAGAAAATTCAACATTGATCTTATCGGATAAATCTCGTCGAGCACTATAAATTTCATATATAATTCGTGTTATAATTCTTTACGGATCAAAAGATACAAGGAACACAACGATATGAATGTGAAATAAGTTGGTTATCCATCTTCTCAAACTGGTTATCCACTGTGTTCATGTTGGTTATCCAACTTATTTGTACTGGATATCCATCTATTTGGTTTGTATGCATATCCAACTCTAATCTTTCAACGAGCATATCTCCTAATCCATGAAGAATTTGTGAACAAATTATATATGAAATTTATAGTACTCGTCGAGATCTACCCAACGAAATCCACAGTGAACATTTTTTCGGGCTTAAAAATGACTTAATTCTGATGGACAGAATAGAGGTGGATATCCATCTTTTTTTTTTTTTTTTTTGAAGAGTGAATGTCAAACATATGATTGGATAACAAGTACGAACAGAATGGATAATCACTCCAAACCGATTGGATAACCATTTTTCAAAGAAAAAAAAACACATTTCTTCATTTTCTGCCCGTAAAGTTTAAATGTATTTAAAGTTCAAAAAAAATATTCAGCATGGATCTTATCGGATAGATCTCGTCGAGCACTATAAATTTCATATATAATTCGTGTTATAATTCTTTACGAATCATTAGATACAAGGAAAAGAATAATATGAATGTAAAATAAGTTGGTTATCCATCTTTTTAAACTGGATATCCAATCTGTTCATGCTGGTTATCCAACTTATTTGTACTGGATATCCATCCATTTGGTTTGTATGCATATCCAACTCTAATCTTTCAACGAGCATATCTCCCAATCCGTGAAGAATTTGTGAACCAATTATATATGAAATTGATAGTACTCGTCGAGATCTATCCAACGAAATCCACAGTGAACATTTTTTTGGGATTAAAAATGACTTAATTCTGATGGACAGATTATCCAACTAATTAGTATTATTTATCCAATATGATTTTTCTTTTTATTATTTTTTTAAAAAATAATAAACTAAGTTGGTTATCCAACTCGTTTGTATTGGTTATCCAATTATTGGTTTGTATTGGATTATCCAATGCGCTAATGCTGGTTATCCAATGGATTTACATGGTTATCCAAATTGTTTGAACTAGTTATCCACTTTGTTCATACTAGTTATCCAACTCGTGCATACTGGTTATCCAACTTACTGGATATCCAACTTATTCTGCCCATCAAAATTTAGTCATTTTTAAACTCAAAAAAAATATTCGAAATGGATCTTGTTGAATAGATCTCGACGAGTACTATAATTTTCATGTATAATTCGTTCACAAATTCTTCACGGATTGGGAGATATGCTCGTTGAAAGATTAGAGCTGTTTTTTTTGGAAGAGAAGGAAAAAAGTCACATGGACTAAAATTGCAAAATATTGAAAGATTGATAAAAAGGTACAATAAGGACTACTCGTGCAAAAAATAGGAGGGGGGCACGGTGCCTCCGGGTATACTGGATAATTTGCCCAAAAGTTAGCGGAAATTCTATATTACTATACATATTTTTCAGATGGTTTCGCTTTCTTCATTTAACAGATTTCAAATACAGGTAACTGCCCGGATTCAGCACCCGGTACTATATTAAATCAATAATCAAAAAGGAAAAAAAAAGTTGATGTGTCACATTGTCACTAAAAATTTTCCCTAAATAAAATGCATCCAGTCAAAACTATACGTAGTTTCGTTTTTTTTTTAAAAAAAAAAACTTTAACTATATATATGAAAACAAGCACACATTATATATGCATATAGAAATTAAATTCTACTATAGCGAGAAATTTCTATTATGTATGGGAGCTCTAAATCGACGTTTTCTTGATTAAAAAAAATGGAGCCATTTTTAGTTAAAAAACGCTAACACCCCACAGGTTAAATAACGAGAAAAATCAAAATTTTACACTTAAAACAAATATCAGAAAGAGAATGAAAAGTTAAAACTACGAAATTTTGATAAAAATAAACTGAAACTAACAGCACAAAAAAGAAAATCCTTTTAAAACGATTGTGAGAGATAAGTTTTGATGATATCTTGCAATCTCATGTGACATTTCTCATCGAGAGAAAAAAAAAAATAACCAACACTGTTTAAGGTTAAAAAAAAATTAAAATTCTACGAGTAAAATTACAGAAAAATTTAAAATAACGCATTTTTTATATTAAAACTCGATAGTGCTACTGTCAATCTCATTAAAACAATTACCAGAAATTAAATAAAAGCTAAGGTATTGCGAGAAAGGACACAAACGGCCTAATAATCTTGTTATTATGAAAAGAGATCCTAGTAGTAGGTGCTCCTTGCGTATATGCGTTATTGGTCAAGTCCTTCCTCTTTTCTTTTTCATTGCACAAAATCACTCCTTCAAACTATCTAAATCCACTTTTCTCCTTACAAATTAGTTCAGTCAACATATATAGTCTAATTATACATGGGAGATCCTATTTCAATTTGAGTTAAGAAGGATATTTGATGGAATCAAATGGTATATCTGATCCATACCATAATGATTCATTAGCGTGTATACATTTTTCAGTATGACTTTGATATGGAACAGGAGTACTAATTACAATGTGGCGTACTTATTAAGATTTTTTCTTCCTATTATTGGGCGTCATTATTTTATCAACAACTAACATAATTTTGCAGAGTTAGAGTAGCGAATGAACTGGGTGCAGGAAACGCAAAAGGAGCAAAATTTGCAGCAAAGGTGTCCCTTGTGCAATCTACTGTGCTTGGGGTCATTTTCTGTGCTATTATCCTCATTTTCAACGTGAAATTAGCACATATATTTTCATCTAGCCTTGAGATCATTATGGCTGTGCACAAACTCTCCTACCTCTTAGCCTTTACAATTTTACTCAACAGTGTTCAACCAATTTTGTCCGGTAAGATCAAATAACCTGTTTGACAAATATATATATATGTGTGTGTGTGTGCACCAATTTAGAATCAAATTATTAAATTCAATTGGTTTGGATATTGGCAGGAGTTGCTATTGGTTCAGGATGGCAATCTTTGGTTGCCTGCACCAATTTAGGATGTTACTACATTATTGGTGTCCCGCTTGGAGTTGTGATGGGAATGGCACTTGACTTGGGCGTTAAGGTACCCTAATGTTTTATACACGAAATATTTTGTAAGAAAAGTTACAAAAATTTATTACTCCATTTATTTTTATTTGAGATTTATACATTTAAAATTACGGAAATGATATAGGCAATGGACAAATATTATAAAAATTTCCTTGTAACTTTTTTCTTGATGTATAGTTTTTTTTTTTTTCGGGGAAAATCTTAGTTTGTTTTCTTCATGATTAATAAAGAACACGCTTACATGCATGATGGGACTTGGTTCATGTTCATGGTTCAAGATACACGAAACCGCACCTCCACGACAGTGAACTCCACGAAGACAATCCAAAAAATTCAATTGGGTCTAAATGGATTATATTTGTAATTGTTCACTTAGACCCAATAATATCTGCCTTGTTTAGCATGTATAGGTCTAAATGTATCTAAAATTTTAGTCCCAAAAAAAAAAGAGTATCTCAAATGATAATGCGAAAGAATATTGATTTTGTGAATTTGATTTAATTACCAGGGTATTTGGTGTGCCATGATAATAGGTGGTACTGCGGTTCAGACTGGAATCCTGGCAGTCATTACCATTCGACGTGATTGGGATAAAGAGGTTATTTCACTCTCTTTTTTGTTCAATGATACGTTTATACTTTATCATTGAGAACGATTTTAAATTTCGACGGAAATTATGTATCCAAAGATGTGAAAATGATGATATATATTATGTACTTTATCAGCTTAGTAAAATTGATGATTAATTGCAGGCAAGGCAAGCATTGTCCCGTCATGATAAGCCAATTATCAAGACCGAGCAGCAGCCATTACCGGAAACATCAACGGCGGAGCGAAAACCTCAAATTCAAGGGTAAAATGATTCAATCTAGTTATGATTTTTATGTTTTTGTTCTTTTAAAGAATACAAAAAAATCTATATAAATCATACTAATAATATTTTAAGGCTATGTTTGGTTGTAATTAATTGGGCCATGGAATTGGAATTGGAAGTTCTAATACCAATTCTTTTGTTTGATTGGACAAAAATCTATATTATCCTATTAAAATAATAGTCCAAGCTAAAAAAAAAGGGTGACGTCTCGCACTCTTATGCATTTCTTTCGGCCCACCAAAACCTACGGTATTTTATAAAAAAATAAGAAAAAAAAGAAGAAGAAAGAAATCTATATATCCTATTAAAATATTAGTCCAAGCTAAAAAAAAGGATGACGTGTTGCACTCTCATGCATTTTTTTCCCGCCCATCAAAAACTACATTGTCTTATAAAAAATAAAAAAAGAAGAAGAAGAAGAAAGAAATCTATATATCCTATTAAAGAAAATAGTCCAAGCTAAAAAACAGGATGACGTGTCGCACTCTCATGCATTTTTTTCCGCTCACCAAAAACTACGTCGTTTTATAAAAAATGAAGAAAAAAAAAAGAAGAAAGAAAGATTCATTTATCAGAATCAAATTATAACGCAATTAATGTGCCTAATTGATATCATTCCATTTTGAAAGATAAAATACAAAATCATTCCTACCTATCTTTTTGAATTGTGCTATTAAATAACATCTTTGACCAAATAAAATATGTTAAATACTAGGAATCATGGTATTAATGTGCATTGATCTTGATTGATATTCCATAACAAAAAAAAAAACAAAAGACGCTATATTAAAATTTCATAATCAACAATTAAAAAGGACTACCCTATTGTAACCAAAAAAAAAAAAAAGACTACCCTATATTATAATTCTTCCTGCGTAACTCACCATATTCTATAAAATACTTCCAAATTTAAGAATATCACTCATATCTAGCCCTAATTTTCCGTCTCAAAAACTACTATGAGTTAGTATATATACCTCACTTTGGAACATTATTCACTACGACATCAACAAAACCAATCAATATATATATATCCTTTTAAAAGAAAAGTCCAAGAGAAGAAAAATACTGAGGTGTCGCGTTATGATTAAAAGTTTTTCCTCCAAAACACCTTAAGTCAAAACTACCTCGTATCGCTTAAAAAGAATTTTAACACCGTATACATAGAAACATATTCATGTTATAAATGTACATAAAAATTAGATAATTATATTGTCAGATAGAGAAAATTAATTATGTATTGTATTCTAATTCAACATTTTATTTTCAAAACAAACAAAAAAAAACCCCGACGCCTATGGTTAAACTAGTCATGGGCGGTCGCGCGTTGTGCCACCAGTTCGTAATCCCCAGCTGAAATGTTAAATAATCTCAACAAATGTTTTATAATTATAAATAAACAAATACTGTTTATATTAAATAAGCAATTCGTATGTGAATACATAATGTTATTTTTAAAATAAGCGATTTGAACGTAAAAATTTTGTATAGCAAAGAAGATTGAAAGTAAAAGATATTAGTGACGCGACATGGCTACTATTTCTATTGGTCAGCGAGCGCGCGGCCATTTCGTAACTCGCAGTTGAAATAGCAAATAATCGTAACAAATTTTTTTATTATAAATAAACAAATACAGCTGCTTTTAAATAAGCAATTTGAATATTGAAATTAGCCACACGACTGGGTGGTTATTTTATTAGTCGGCGAGGTTGAACACCTCTTTGTAGACGATGTTCCCAGTTCTGTTGTCGTCCTCTAAGACCTCTTCCTGCGCAGATGAAATGGCCAAGACCTAGGACCTCGTACAACAAAGGTGGAATGGTCAGTCCCTTCAACACCGTGGATGCTTTCACTCTGGAAAGGGTGACGTAGAGATGTCCTTGATTTTTTTAGCAAAATGGATGATTTTTGCATGTTCTATAATTGGGTAGTAATTATGCTCATGTGGCCATAAAAAAGATGAGTCAGTGAGTGAATATGCTCTATGTTACAGATTCCATAATGCAAGTAGAAAAACAAAGTTGATCAATTAATTAATCTAATTTCATGGCTTTCAGAAAAAAAAATGTAAGAAATATGGGAAAGAATAATATCTTCTCATTCAATTACAATGGATGGAAGAATGAAGATATTGTTACATCTTTTGTCGACCTTGAATCATGCAACATTGTACTTATTGTTTTGGTCCTCCAGGTATGTAAAACACGGCAGACGCACATAATAGCAAAGTGAAGTTATTAGTTATTTTAATACCAGTATTTATTTGAATCATTTTACTTTGTTCGTGTTCAAAAAATTTGTCTTGAAGAATATTAGTTAGATATCTATCTTACCACGTAATAGTTAACGGAAAAAACAAATAATTTATTTTCATTTTATTTTATGTAAGTAGTCGAATTCGACTAATAAATGTGTATTTCTTTAATTATAAACTGAAAGCACATAGATGATCCGGCATATGAAAGGGATCTACATGTTTTTTTTTTTTCCCCGACCATCATTTCTGTAAAATCAATAAAAAGTTTGAACCTAAAACTGGCATACACTTCATCACGTTATTTTAATTTTTTTTTTCCCTTTTTCTACTTTACTACTTTCTTGTTTTCATTTGTGTTATTCAACAAAGGGGTAAAAAGATTGCGTGTCCAACTTTTACCCCTTTGTTGAAAATTCAAAATTCATGAATTCACCACATGCGGGTCCAACATTAATAGTCTTATAAGGCACATATTGTAGAAATCTGATCATGAATTTCATATATTGCTAAGAAGGGGATTTCAGCTTTGTTTCATTTCACCTAGGTGTTTGGAGTGCTCAATAAAATGGGTCGCTGGACCATTAAATTTTTTATGAAAATTTCAAAAGCTGAGAACACCATCAAGAATTCACATGAGGAAATCGATCTTTGGTACATTTTCTAATGACATTTTTTCTATCTTGTGAACCAACTGATACTTTACCATGTTACATAACAGTGCATTTTCATTCCTAGCTGCCAACCAAAAAGAAACGGCAACTCTAGCAGGAGTTGGAGAAAGGCATCTTCAAGAAGTAGCAAATCTTTCAGAAAACATACTCCACTGTTGTGAACAAAGATTATAGCCCTTACCAAAGCATTTCACACGCCAAGCATGTGAAAACATGCCAAGCATTTCACCTGCAAGAATGAAATAATGCACCAAAGCAGAACTCTAAACTTTAAGCCAAGAACATAAAAAGATAATGAGTTTGGACTCAAGTTCGTCTGAAACTCCAGCAAATGTAAAAGGTTTTACTGAAACCATGGTAAGCATTTCACATGCAAGAATGAAATAATGCACCAAAGGAGAAACTAAAAACTTTTAGCCAAGGACAAAAAATATAAAAAGTTTGTCAAGGCAGCATATGGAGACCAAATTTCCAACCTATATAGGCATTTCTTCAAACAAATCCCATAAAGTTTTTTCAGATGCCAAAGAAAGTCAGCTGGAACAAAAATATTCCTAATATTTGAGTACTTGGATAATCAATAACTACTTCACAAAAAAAAAAAAACAATCAAGCAAAACTTGGATAATACATCAAAGGCACCAATCCTGTACCAGTAAGATAAACTCGAACTTTGTTGTTGGTTATGGTCCAATAGAACTAATATCATTAAAATCAAAATCCAAACGAAGCATCAAAGAATACTTCTATGTATCAATCAGCAAGACAGAAAGCCAAAATGAAGATAACGCCTAGAAGAACAAACTATCAAGCAGAAGTTAGATACACACATCAAAGGCACCAATCCTGTACCAGTAAGATAAACTCGAACTTTGTTGTTGGTTATGGTCCAATAGAACTAATATCATTAAAATCAAAATCCAAACGAAGCATCAAAGAATACTTCTATGTATCAATCAGCAAGACAGAAAGCCAAAATGAAGATAACGCCTAGAAGAACAAACTATCAAGCAGAATTAGATACACACATCAAAGGCACCAATCCTGTACCAGTAAGATAAACTCGAACTTTGCTGTTGATTATGGTCCAACAGAACTAATATTATTAAAATCAAAATCCTAATGAAGCATTGAAAAGTACTTCTATGTATCCATCAGCCAGGCAGAAATCGATATCAAAACAATAAAATCATCAAACAAAAAGCTCCATCGCAATTTAGTTAAACAGATACAGTAAAGGAGGAGTCAATTGACGGCCTAAACCCAATGAGTTACACAGCAGTGACAGGGAAACTACACAGAAGATACGAATTAATGTTTACATATAAAGAACAAACCGAATACTTGAAAAGATGCTCATCAAGATCTATTGGCTCTGTTTTTCCAATGACAGCTATAGACTCTGTTCATTTTCAGCACTTCAAGTGAATGGCTAAAGCAATATAGTAAAACATATAATGTGCAAGCAGATATGAACTTATCAAGCTACTACTAAAAAGAAGCACCGCACTATTCAAATACCTTCTTTTAGCTCCAGCATTGTCAGTCATATCTACCAGGTAAGTGGCTATCTCCTGTGGTTTGAAACTCTGGTCCAAAGTAGTACCCACACTAAATTCAAACCAGTTCTACCAGCTAATGCAGCTACTGCAGCAGTAGCAGCAAAGCCATTTCCCACCCTCCGTGTCACCAATAATAAAGATGGGAGAGCTGCAAAGGAAGAAAACTGATCAATTTAATGCTGCATGAATGAATTTTAATTTCAAGCAAACCAGAATATGGTAGCACAATATGCCTCGTAAGAGACATTAAAGAGAACAGGACCAATGAGAATGTTAACTATATGGCTGGTATTATTGTTGTTCATTACAGCGTTTGCAATCTTCTCGTTTTTTCTTGTGCAATACTTTTCTCCCGAACATTTTGAAAACCTTTTTATCATAATTAGGAGGTCTCTAAGAATGCACAAGGGCTTGACTATTTGTTAGGAATCATTACAGAGGAGAGCCTATGAACTATTTCCAACACCAGAAATATTTTACTATCTTGCATCTCATTGTACAACATATAAGGCACTACCAAAAGAAAGAAACAGGTGTATATGAATGCAATGGAGAGTTCTGCCATACAAAAGCATTTTTCATGAAAGAAATCATATGAACTAACAGCTGCTACCTTAAGGGTGTTTAACTGCAACCCCGAAAAATCTACCTAGTCATAAAATCAATCGCATCAAGCTACAAGAAAACTGACAAAATAAGTAATTTCTCCAAACTACAAGGTGCATTTGGCAAAACAAATAAGTTAGGAACTCTGAAGTCTAAACGGAAGCAGCATCGCCAGCGTGGCTTTGTCCAAAGCATCAAATCAGTTTATTCCACGTGGACCATTGACATACCTCTATTGGCATTGTTGGCAGCCTAATGGTTTTTTTTTTTTTTTTCGTTTTATTGATTTGTTTTATTCATCAAAGTTTGCCTTAGAATTGTTGGGAAGAGCATGGCCAGTGGAATTGTAAACATTACAAGAGCACAAATTTTTTCCTCCTTGAGTGACCGCCATGTTCTTTGCTTCATCCCACCTTCAAGAACTGCCCACTGCAACACTCGAAGCCATCAAAGAAATCTTCAATAAGAATCAACTCTCCTCAAAACAAAATTCTTCAAAGGAGCAGAAATCCTTTTTCTTCTTCTCCCGTTAATATGTCAATTTCCATTAAAAACTATTTAGGCTTTCATATGTTTTATTATTATATTTTTTAAGAAATTATAAGGGTGATATTGTCAATTCAAAAAATTTTTATTTAGAGATTTTTGACAAATAAATTATTGCCCTTCATACAAAATATTTTTGGTCACACGCATTTTATTAATTTGACCTGTTCTACTGCCGTTTAGCCAAATTTTCCCTTTAGAAAAAGGAGAAAAGAAAGAGTCTCAACCAAATCTATATTAATACCCTCTGTCCCATAATTATTGTCCAATTTAGGTTTTTATTTCTAGTTCAAATTGTATTAGAAGTGAAATCTCAATCTCGACAATAATTATGGGACAGAGGGAGTATGTGTCAGATCTTTAGAATCGGGGGTTTTAAACTAATGTCTCAAAACGACATCGTTTTGGGTTCGGGGGTTTTAAAACACAGTATAACATCGATAAATTAATAATCGATAAATTAACAACATCGATAAATTAATAATTTTCTCCGGTTCCAAGTCAGGACCAGTACAAAAAACAAAGATAATCGATAAAATAATAAGCTAATAATTTTTTAAAAAACCCTATGTAAATAGAGGTCCCGTCAATATCATAAATTAATAATGACTTGAAAAAAAAAATACTATGAGCTTGAGAATCAAAGCATTGTAGATGTGATGAATTTTTTGCATTATATATCCCGCCATTGATGGGAGTTTAAAGATTTCCCAGAAAAAGATCTCTTTTAATAGAGGCATGTTACATAGATTAGGTAGGTGATAAAATTTAAAATGATGGTGGAGTCTAAATTCTAATGCTTATTGGATATAAGGAAATAAAGGAATATAAATCTTATATAGCTAAGCTTAAAAGATTAATAGGATACTTTGGGATTTTCTTTAAATTAAATTATTAATTTATCGATAAATTAATACATCGATAAATTAATAATTTTTTGGGGTCCTAATAGTATTAATTTATAGATGTTTAACTGTAATACCCAAAACAAGGCCGTTTTGAGTTCGGGGGATTTTTAAATAAGGGAGCAAAATAAACATTTAATTATAAATTTACAATTACGTCCTTCCATAAGTTGTTGATGTCATGACGTCCGTCAAATTGTTTTAGACCATTGGATTGAGACCTTTGGACGGTCAGGATCTGACCTGGGCTGAATATTTTTTCCAAATTTCTTAGGGAATCAAACTTTTATTCAAGCAGTACTAGTTTCTGTTGTGTCGCGTGTAGCGCGACCAGTTCTTATATTGGATGTTGATTTGTTTATTTTCTAAAATGAATGGAATTAATGTGGTGGTTAATATTTTTATGGTATAATGTGGTAGTTTTTCTGGTAGTTAATAATAGTAATGAGCATAAATAAACAAACATTTGTGATATAGATTTACAAATTAGGGACAAAATAAAATTGAAATAACTGAAAAGAACATACGTTAACATCCATTCTGTGTCACAAAATTGTATGGATCATATAAGCATTATGTATGTGATAATCTACTTGACTAAAATCAGCTCAGTAAAAGCAAATACTACATACGAAAAGCATATCCTAGTTGTATCAATTAATTCGGGACTATAGAATAAGGGCACACCTTTTTTTGAAGTTGGAATCCTGCCCCATGAAAGCCGGACGACTTGCTTTCCAATGAGAACACCCACCATCAGTCAATAGCTTCAGCAGATGTCCTACATAAAATTGAAATCCCATAACTGAATATGTGTACAAAAAATGAAGTTTTAATGATATATCAAGGCAAAAAACAAGATTGTATCACAATGCAAAAGAAGACATAAAACACCATGAAATTCGGGAACTATCTCAAAAGAAGAATGTTTGTTTTCCAAATGCTACTACAGAAGCAGAACTGCTAATTTATTCAACAGAGAATACAGAAGAATAAAGAAGCAATAAATGGCTATTTGATTTGACAGTTAATTATGATCAAATATAACAGATGACAATTTCATGTCCTCAGCCATACCTTGTTGCAAATAGCACAAAGCCACATCACCTTGATGCAGGAATCTTAACATAAACAATCTCCCCAAATGGCAGAAAGATTTGCTTCAGTTCACTTCTGCTATGTTTGGGTCAAGATTACCAACAAATACCCGGAACATAGAAAGAACCGTTAGAGTAATCCAAAACAGAAAAGATAAATCTATCTAGAATAAAAACTTGTTAACCAGGCTAAACAAAACCAAAAACCACAACATCAAATATTAAAAACATTATGGTTTCTCAGAGATATTCGCAAAAGTCAGGTTTACTAAAACTACCTTAATCTCACTACTATCCATTCTAACAGAACAATTACATTAACCAGCAAATCCAGCAACCCACTCAGACTACTGAGATATAGCACCTTAATATCAGTCACACATGTTTGCAGTTTATATAATTGCAGTAAAAAAACAAAAGAAAACAAATACTCAGCACCATTAACTGTACCAACTTCTCGAGAATCGGCACCATTAACCTTCTCATTCAATTCAATAACAAAAATCATAAAAGCCCAGCAAAACGATACAAACAAAAATAATTATCCGACCAAGATAGAATTTTTACAACTATAGTTCCACGACCATTCATCATCATGCGAAAAGATTTAAACAGGGGTTACACAAAATGCATTAGGAGGTATCTCTTTAACCGCAAGTTAGGCTTTCTCCTTTGAGATACTTCAGGCTCTCCTTGTAACTCAAGCACTGCAGATTCCCATCAAAACTTTCACAACCATTTTTCATCATGCGAAAGATTTAAACAGGTTCGAAGTAATCAGTAGAAAATTCTAGTGAATATAATTAGCATAAACTACAAGATAACAATGAAATTACATCATCAATATTGATGATATCATCTATACGTGAAAATACAAGCGAAGGAGAACGTATCGCCGCTATGACTTCTGGGCCAATTTCAATCTTTGTTCCACCACCTCTCTTCCACAGTGACCAGCATAAGGCTAAAGTTGCAAACGACGGCCGCCGGAAACAGGGAACAAATTTGGCTTTCACACCGGTTTCCCAAATACGGCCGAACCTCATAAAGTAAAGCGAAACAAGTAAATTTAAACGTTAAGTAAACTAAACCAAATTTACCTGATGTCCTTTCAAAGAGCCGGCAGTGTATAGGCGATCATAAATATTTTGCTACGCTAGGGCTTTGCAATTCTTTGCTGAGTATCACCATTTGAATCAAATTGAAGCCGGCTTCTCGCCCTTCAAACCCTCCCAATACATCAATCCTGATTGAAAATCTATCGCTATACATTCTCTCCTAAATAAATTCCAATTGGTGGAGGAGGTAGAGCCGGATTTGGATTCTGGGCGGAGCAGGCAGCAAGAAAATCGATGGTGCAAAAACATGAAAGGGGCAAATTCGGCACAAGACGTCGTGGTTTGTACGCCTGGGTGGCAGAAAACTTGAGCTGCGATAAGATTGAACCCAGGAACAATCGTTGATTAAGGCCCAAAAAAAAAAAAAAAACGAGGCAGAAGCACTAAACGTCGCCGTTTTGGACGCTAAGGTTGCAATATGAATGAAGATCAGCAAAATTCAAAATAACATATTAATTTAGGGATTTAACCAATTAAGTTGTCCAGTGAAATTGATTTAGACTGTTGAATTGAACCCTATCAACGATCCTAATTTAATTGAAAAATCTATTGACCGATAAGATCATTCAATTTTTTTATGAGCCAATCACATCGTTCAAATAAAATTTAAAAGGCTAATGACCAATCAGATTCGAGATTCTAAACTCAACAGAGGCTTTTATTTTAAGTAGAGATAAGGATAAAGAAAAATTGTTGAAATTTCACGGGTAAATTACGAAAAAAAATCTTTAAGAAAAAATATTTTTTACATTCAAATTGAATCATTCTAATGCCAACTTTTTTTTAAAAAAAAAAAGAAAAAACTTAAATTTCACGGATAAAATTATGGGAAAAATTCAACTAAAATATTATTTTATAATTTAAGCTCAAAGAAATCAATAATAACTACTTAATTTTTACATCGTCTTTTTAAACCTTATTTTTTGTTGTTCATTTATTCTTTGTATAATCCTTTTTTCTTTATATTATATTTCATAATTAACCATTAATTGAGTAGGGTATTTTTTCAAAAAACTAATAATTATTTTAATAATGAATGTTAATATATTCCGTGCAACGCACGGGAGAGAACCTGGTGTAGGTATTTAATGGGAAATCGGGAATTACAATCTCAAATAATACAAAAATATAAGGCTTTGTTTGGATGTCCACTCACTTTTCATTTTCAACTCAATTTATCTCTTAAACACAAAACCCAATTCAAAACAAACGATAGTCCAAACAACTTTCTGATTTACATTTTAAAATCAAATTTGAAACATTTTGTTAGTGTATTGACTATTTTTAGAACTAAAAATAGTTCAATGACTAAATCCAAAACTTTGCACATTTATTTCAGTTTGCCTCTAGTCAAAAAACCGAGGCTCAATTCATGGTGGTTAGGAAAAAAATTTTTGGAATATGTATTGAAATATTAAGTACGACAAATATCACTAAACAATCGAAAAGTATCAATTTTAGTCACTGTAAAAAAGAATTTCAAAGATGATCACTAAACAACGCAAAAAGTGTCGTTTTGGTCACTGTAAAATGATCACTAAAATCACGTAATAGCTTCTAAAATTATTATTTTACAGTGACCAAAATTGACACTTTTCCGTTGTTTAGTGATCATTTTTTAAATTCTTTTTTTTTACAGTGACTAAAATTGACACTTTTCGATTGTTTAGTGATATTTTTCGTACTTGATATTTTAATGCATATTCCAAAAATTTTTTTCCAAACTAACATCCAAACACCTTTTTGCTAAAGATACCATCTAAACAATTTTTTCATCTCCCATTATGTTTTTCATTTAAAACACTTTCTACATTCAAGTCGAAAATAAACACGAAACTGACGTCTGAACAATCACTAAGTATCCAGTATCATGGGTTTAAAAAGCTTGGGTAAAAAACTGGTTGATTCTGGATTATGATTAGACGAATCGTTTCTCTCTCTCTTTCTCTCTCTCCGGTTGATTCCGGATTATGATAAACGGCTGCCCCTCGGTTCTTATTTTTAATAGTTATATTATAATTATTAAGTAAAAATTTTATTATGTTTGTTTTCACACCCCTCTTAAAAAACTTATTACAGCTAGAAATTTATTAATTAATTTGTAAATATATACTCCCTCTGTTATGAAATTATTGTCTAATTTTGATTTTCAATTTTAATATATAAATCAAACTAAAAGTAAAGATCTAAATTGAATAATTTTGGGCCAAGGAAATAACATTGTCCTTTATGCTCAGTACAAAATAGCAGAAGTTCACATAAAAATAAGATTAAATTTCATAGATGTCTAAGTATTAATTATGTAAAATCCATTAACAGCAATAAAGTATCTGAGTCAATGCTCAAATCAATAAGTAATAACAATCCCTTTTACCCTATTAAATCAGAATACAGGATGTTGATGTGGCAACTTCTTATTAAAACTTTTTGGCTCCAAATACACCATATTGTATTGACCATTCTGCCACGTGTCATCTCCTTTTTAAAAGAAAAAAAATTCTTATGCAGAGAAACAAAAGTTACTTTACAAAAATAGTTACATAATTTTAACTCCTAACATTTATCATTTATCAATCAAATTAAAATAGCATTTAAATTTGTCCATAAACTTATCCCCTTCATTACTCCACATTGTTTTGTATGATTTCTGCATCGTTGTACTTTTCAATATTTTTTTTCCTTTGGCAAATGATTTTTTATTTTTATTTTTATTTTTGCTAAAAAAGGAAAAAAAAAACCAAATGTGTAGCTATTTTATTTTTTTCAAATCAAAAATTTATTTATCTATTAACACAAATTTAAAGTGGAGGGGCGTCCAGGTATCTGCCTGGGCCAAGCATCTAGTATAAATTTGAGATAGGAATGAAGACCCAAGTCCACATAAAATAAAAGCCCAAACGTCAAAGTAGGCTAAAAAAATTAAAAATTAAAATGATCCAATCTTGCACTGGTTAAATCTCAAATAGTAATGACATTCGGTTCAAGTTAGATATACTAATATCTTTTAATAGATTGGAAATATGCTTTTTTTTCTTGTATATAAAACTTATCAAATTTTAAATTTTTAATTGTAAAAGAAAATTTTTCCCTAATTGAATACTTTTTAAAATATAAATCTGAACCCAATACGGCATCACGTTATGACTTATATATGCAAAATAATTCATAAAATAATAATGCAGTGGTTCTAAATAATTTTTTATAGGTTTTTGAATGAGAAAAAAAATATATTTTCCATGAATTTTAAGCATTAAATACTCTTTTCTATTAATTTTATTTTGCACCCCTTAATCGAAAATCCTGGCTCTACCACTTGTTGGAACTTGTAATTTGCATGCATACTTTATTGGTTGGACACCCCTTTGACAATATCTATATATATATATATATATATATATATATATATATATATATATATACTACAAGAAAATATAGCTAAAAGGACATAGATAACAAGGCACTCTTAGGAAAATGCCTTAATAGATTGATATATTAAGGCATTATATGCAAAATGTCACAATATATGGCCAAAAAAGGCATTTTAATTTTTTTTAAGTACACTAAAGTTTTAATGACACACTTAAGAAGGGACTTGTAAAAAGAAAAAAAAAACTAATCCACTAAGTGAAAAAAATAACTAAATTATAATTAATTAATATTTTTTTAAAAAAAAAGTAAATGGAACTCCCGGACCTAACTTTTAAAACCCCCACTTGCAAAAATAACGCCTTTGGTCCGGGGAGGGGGGGGGGTTAATTTTTTTAATCCCTCAATTCGTGGTTATTCTTTTTAGCCGTCGGCGGAGGAGGTTGTTCTCGCCTTTTTCAATCGTGGCCTCTTTCAATCTCCAGGTTTTGATATCTCCACTGTCCTTGACGGAGTTGTTCTTAAGTGGAACAAACATAGTTTATAGTGGCGAAGCTCTTTCGGTAGAGAATAACAGAGCCTGGAAGCCTTTGGGTGCCACCACCGCGGTAGCTACCTTCGAAATTGCTGCCACGCCATCAACTTTGGTGGTAAAAACGAAGAAATTGAGATTATTCTTGAGACGAGGGGAGGGGGGAGACCAAGAAAACACGCAAGAGTACTAAGATGAGAGAGATGTGTTCGTCTTTGGAGGAGATTCCTGAGCAGAGAGAAATTGAGAGCAGATGGTGTTACTGTTGTGATGGCGGTGATAGTGAATGGAAGGTGGTTGACGGCGGGGAATAGTGTGGGGGTGGTGGAGGTGGGGGGAGTAGGATGGGCGATGGACATGGAGATATGGGTGGTGTGTTTGGGAGTTGGATTATTGGTTTCCAAATCATCAGTAGGAGCCGAAGGCAGCAAGCCAGCAACTATGGACTTTTAAAATTTTTTTCCATCATAGCTTCACAGTTCACAACTGTCAACCCCAAGGCAACAACTATGGCATCCACTCTCTGAAGGCTTGGAGTCAAAATGGTAAAGTTTTTCTTATGGGGATTTCATTGATATCTGTTCCTTTTTGTATGTGTTTATTTTGGCATGTAATTATTCTTTAATCTTATGGTGAAATGCCTGATTTGTTTTTTCAAAGTGAAGAAATAGTGTTAATTTCAATCAAGAAGCTCGTTTGGGGATCCAAATGGATTAAAATGAATATTGCAAATGGTGTTTGATAGGTCTTGCTTGTACATTCTTTTTGCTGCCACTGTTGGTGTTTTTTTTTTTTTTTTTTTTTTTGAATTTTGAGATTGCAGCTTTCAGTTTGTGAGAATAGTGAACAATTCAGTTGGTCCTAATGTCAACGGCACTCTTTTTCCAGGTCCCATACATGTACACTATTGAAATTTACTGGTTTAGTCACGATGAATAAGAGTAAACTTTTGGAAATTTGTTCGGTTGGGAATACACAGAGTCAGAGTTACAAGGAGAGCCTGAAGATTTAAAGGAGAAAGCAAGAGTTACATTGAAAGAGGTACTACTCTTGATGCATTTTATATAACACTGGTTTAAATTATTCACTTGGTGATGAATGGTTGTCCTAAGCTATAGCTGTAAAAGTTCTATCTTGGTCGGCTAATTTTTTGTCTGTACGTGTTGTTTTGGTGGTCTTTTATGAGTTTTTGTTCAGAATTGAATGAGAAGATTAATGGTGCTGGTGGAATACACTTCCTTTTGTTACGCTAACAACCAATTCTAAGCATATAGTTATACGCTTTGGGTTGATCATATTTTCTAAGTTTGTGGGATTCTCTTTTATATTTATTGATGTATTGTCTGACTAGACATCTTGAGAAGGCGGCATATATTTCTTTTCTGCCCTCATTCTTTTTCTAATGTATATAGTGTCTTCTCCTTCAATCTCTCCTCTCCCCTTCAGATTCGGTTGACTGGGGAGGCATTTAAGGAATTTTAGCTTTTAGTCAGTTCTGAAGATGGTTTTCACTTTTGAAACTTAACCTACGAGCTTCTTACTAAAAGGTTCCATTGAGTTCTTTGACTGGATATATGGTTTTGGTGTAAGGTTAGCTGCATATTTTTCAAAGTTTTGACTTTGAACTTTGACCTTTGCAAAAAACTGATCTTGGTTGGTTTACACTGATATCTTCTGGATCAGGGATTCAAATGGCTTTTGCCAATTGCAGCAGCAACAATGTGTCAACCTCTTTTCCTTTCTATTGTTACAAAGTCGAAAGCTTGAAGGAAACAATTTCAGGCGCTCAACTGACATCAAATTTGAAGGATATATATATGTTCTAGGATCAGGGTGGGGTCAATTTGGCATATGACTGGAGAATTACTGGTTTGCAAATCAGTATCCAAAGATAGATTGGTCACCCAGGAAGATGTCACAAGTTAAGCTGAAATTATGACTTAGCTGTTTGGGCACCATAATGTTGTGGATCTGAAGGTGGTATACGAGGATGACGACTTTGTTCATATGGTGACGAAAACTTTAATTTATGTACTTTGGATTGTAAGACACATGAATTATTTATGGTCATCCTTTTAAACTCTTCAAATTTTGTATAGTATAGTCAATCGTTAATTTATATCTATAAATTATTTTTTATATTTAAAATTGTGTTGTAGTAAAAATGCCTTTATAAAAAGATCTATGATGACACTTATAAATGATTAAACGCTACAAAGTTAATTAGATATAATAATACTATACAATAAAAAAGTTATTTTATAATAAATAGTTAAATGGTAAAAAGTTAATAAATAGTAAAAAATTAATTAGATTTCTTGATATCAAATGATAAAAAAATTACTAAATAATAATATAAGGAATTAGTTTTAATGACATTTACAATTGTCACAATAAATCATTGGACTTATGGTGACATGAGTATATACCACACAAGTAATCAATGCCTTTAAAAGTTTTATGTCACTATAGCATATTTATGAAGACACTATGTAGTGCCTCTATTAATCTTTTTTCTTGTAGTGCCTCTATTTATGAAGACACTATATATATATATATATATATATATATATATATATATATATATGTTGGAGGTTAATCCTGACCCATCTGGGCCGACCCAACTTGCCCTTCAACTTGGACTCATCCTACAGGCCCATGTCGTCTATTTATTTAATTCTTTTGGGCCTAACCGGTTCACAAAGAATTGACACATATCTATTTACGCTTTTGCCCCTCTCGACATAGGGGCCCACAGGTATTGTCCTATTGGGGACCTAGAAATACTCCTTGATTCATTTATTGCAGATTCACTTCCACACTCCCGTTTCTCTCTCTAAGTGTGACAATTATTTACTTCTCTCCCTAGAACTGACTTGACCTTCGGAGTGCTAACCTCCGTTTTGCAGGTTCCCGTCCAGGTCGGACCGTTGACTCTCCGTCTCCGGGATTTACCCTCGACAAGTGGCGCCGTCTGTGGGAAACTCTCTTTCCCGGTTGGCCGAGGGCAAATCCAGTTGTTCTACGAGAGCGATGGTCTCCACCCGGACAAGGCCCGACGAGGGGACGAGTCGCAGGCCTGGATTGAGATCAAAGGTGGTAGGGGGGAGCTCTTGCGTATCCGCCCGGTCCCGCGGAGAACGCCGAGATAAGGAGGATGCCGAAGGGGCATCCCGGACCAATGATCGTCAGGGTCGTTCCAGGAGGTCCGACGACCCTCGGGAAGGCCGCGACCATGAGTCAGCCGAACACCGAAGGAGCCGATCCCGCCAGACCAGTAAAGAAGCGGAGAGGAGCAAAGAAACTTCTAAGCGTCCTCGTCCATCCCGTTCTCCCGAACGGGGACCACATGATGACCGCTTCTGGATGTCCTTTGCCGGAAGATTCCCTGGATTTGAAGAACAGTTCAAAAAATTCGAAGACATGTACTACGGAGGCAAAGGCGAAGGTCCTGACGACAGCCTTATGTTCATGGGGGAAGGAAGGGTCCCTCGGGGTCGAGATCGATCTAGAGAACGTGACCCTAAGACCCCACCAAGACCCGAGCCGAGGGTGGACCGCGAGGGTGTGTCAGATCCCTGGCTCGAGGCCATACTCGATAGTAGGGAGACACTGGGAAGTCCTTTTGCCGAGCATATCCGGTGTTGCCCGTGACCGGTTGACTTGAAACTCCCCATGGACATCCCGAAGTACGGGGGTGATACCTGTCCAGTCAGCTTCCTGGCCGATTACACCACGGCCATGGATTTGCGAGACTCACCCCGGGAGTTCTCTACTATAGCGTTGCCCACTTTCCTAACAGGGGCTGCTAAGATATGCTTCGATAACCTGCCCCCGGACAGCGTTACTTCTTATGCGGACTTAGGTCGAAAGCTCCATGTACGGTTCTTTTCCAGCAAGAGAGCCAGGCGCACCATCCACGACTTGTCTTCGGTCCGCCAGTGCCGGAACGAGTCTCTGGGGGAATACTATGAGAGGTTCACGAAAGAACTCATGATGATAGACCAGGTCGACGATTTGGTAATGAGGGTCGAGTTCGTGAATGACCTCTCTCCCTTTGGCACAGGCGCTGCCCTAAGGAGCATGCTCACGGCTAAGCCTTCGGGCACTACCCAGAGGTTGTGGGAAATTAGTAGAAAAGGAGATCCAGACCGATGAGTCCATGAACAGGGAAGCCGGAGGCGAAGAAGCTCAACATCGGATCTCCGAAGTTCGAGTCCAAGGTGCCTGTCCTCACCAAAACCAGAAAGAAGATCCTTCAAATTCACAAGAGTGAGTTCAAGCTTCCACCCCCGGGTCGGTCTCAGGATGAATCCTCGTCCGAATGGTGTGACTTTCACCGGAGCAAGAGGCATGACACCGAGGATTGCTATAGGCTGAAGAAGGAGATTGAGGAGGGCCTTAAGGAGGGTAAGTTCCAGGATTGTGTCTAGAAGGGATCCCAAGAGAAAACGTCAGGCCGACCCAAGAACCGGAGGTGGAAGAAGAACAAGGCCAAGACTGCCAACCAGACCCCCGTGGGAGACGGGGCCAAGGCCCAGGATGGTGCCGATCCGGCGTAGGCACGGCAGATCTTGGCCGCCCCTGTGGGCGCTATCTTCGGGGCACCCTTGGGGGTCCAGAGTGTTGCCGCTCTCCGCAGGAGTTCGCGTCCCCGGCCACCGGGGGAGTCCGAGGCCAAACGCCTCCGTCCCGGGGAAGTGATATCCTTCTTGGAGCAAGACTTGGTGGGTGGCTCTGAAGATTATTTTGATGCGCTCGTCATCACGGCCATAGTCGCCAACAGGAAAGTTCGGCGAGTGTACGTTGATAATGGCAGTGCGGTGGATGTCATGTACATTGATTGTTTCCAGAAGTTGGGCCTCGACAAAACTCAGCTCCGCCCCGCATCCATACCTCTGGTCGGCTTTTCTAACCACGTGATAATGCCTAAGCGTAATCAGCTTGGCTGTCACCGTAGGGACTTATCCCAAGGATCGGGTGATTCTCGTCGACTTTGCGGTAGTGGATGTCGTGGCCCCTTTCAATATCATTCTGGGACGACCCTGGATGAGCCAAGCGAAGGCCATTTACTCGCCCTACCATTTGGTCATGAAGTTCCCGACCGAGGCTGCGATTGCAGAGGTTCAGGGAGACCAGCAATTGGCGCGACAGTGCATGGTCATTGCCGCAAAGAAGGGACGTGACTTCCTTCAGGGAAAGGTGACTGTCGGGTCCATCCAGAAGGCCCCGGTCTTTGAAGACGAAGACCAAGGAAACGACGACATGGTGGTTGAATTGTTGAGGCAGTTCAAAGATGTCTTCGCTTGGAGTCCCAGTGACATGATAGGGATTCCCCCCGAGTTGGGCATACACAAACTCAATGTCGACCCTAGCACGCGGCCCATACAGTAGAGGAGGCGGAAGATGGCCCCCGAGTGCAATGCTGCCATCGATGCGGAAGTTACTAAGCTGTTGGCCGCGTCTATCCTCAAGGAGATCTTCTATCCCACATGGTTGGCCAATCCTGTTATGGTCAAGAAACCCGACTCTTCTTGGCGTATGTGTGTGGATTATAAGGATCTCAATAAGCACTGTCCCAAGGATTGCTACCCTCTTCCGGCAATCGAGCAGAAGGTCGACGTTATCTCGGGATACCAGGTGCTTAGCTTTCTGGATGTGTACAAAGGGTACCCCCAGATCCTGATGCATGAGGATGATGTCGAAAAGACGGCCTTCGTCACCAAAAGGGGAGTGTTCTGCTACGTCAAAATGCCCTTCGGTCTCAAGAACGCGGGCGCCACTTATCAACATGTGGCTAATCGCGTCTTCGGGGACCAGCTGGGACGGAACATAGAGGCCTACGTGGATGACATGGTGGTGAAAAGTCGTAGGATGGACCTTGTTGTCAAGGACCTCCGGGAGACCTTCCAGACCCTCAGAGCGGCCAACATGAAGCCGAATCCGAAGAAATGTGTGTTCTGCGTCGGATCAGGGAAGTTTCTTGGTTATCAGATTTCTCGGAGGGGGATTGATGTAGATCCTACAAAGATTAAAGCCATCCTGGAGATGCAGCCTCCGTGGTCCGTCGAGGAAGTACAAAAGCTTGCAGGCTCAATTGCCGCCTTAGGGCGATTCCTGTCAAAGGCGGCCGAACGAAGCTTGCCCTTCTTCCAGGTTCTCAAGAAGTCTGATATCTTCGGCTGGACTGAGGCTTGTCAGAAAGCCTTCATGAAACTTAAAGAACACTTGAAGACTCTCCCGACCCTGAGCACGCCAGACCCGGGGGAAACTCTGATTTTGTATTTAGCCGTGGGTGAATCTACTGTGAGTGCAGCTTTGGTGCGAGAACATAAGGGAGCACAGATCCCTGTTTATTATGTCAGTAAGGTCCTTCTTCCCGCCGAGTCTCGATACGCCCCTGCTGAGAAGTTGATTTTTTGCCTAGTGACTGCGGCCCGGAAGTTGCGCCCCTACTTCCAGGTGCACCGAATCCTTGTTCTTACGGATCAGCCCCTACAGTAGATTCTCCGAAGGTCCGACGTGTCGAGACGGATGACTAAGTGGGTTGTGGAACTCGGGGAGCATGATATAGAATTTCGGCCCCGAACCTCTATCAAGGGCCAAGACTTGGCCGATTTCCTTGTCGAAGTTCCTCGGGGGGTAGAAGCTGTGGTCAATGAATGTCGTCAAGACCCTGAAGAATCTTCACCCGCCGGACCGCAACTATGGACTTTGTTTGTCGACGAGTCTGCATCCAGAGAAAGTTCAGGCGCGGGTGTGGTTTTAATCGATCCCCACGAGTCAGAAATTGTTTATGCCATTCAGCTGGATTTCCCTGCCACGAACAATGAGGCCGAATATGAAGCACTGATCGCGGGGCTATCTATCGCCCGCGCTCTCGGTGTTCGGGAAGTCTCAGTTTGCAGCGATTCCCTGGCGGTCGTAAATCATGTCCTTCAGCTGTACGAAGTTCGGGAGGTGGTGCTCCAAAAGTATCTTCAGAAAGTCAGGGCGTTGGAGCGCGGCTTTCGTGTCTTCCACATTCGGTACATACCGGGGTCACAAAACAAGAGGGCCGACGCCTTGAGCAAGCTGGCCTCTTCCCGTGCCGTAAGCTTAGCACAGCAGATTCACATGGAGGGCAGGACGCGTCCGAGTATCCTGGACGATGAAGTCTTGCCTGTGGTGATGGACGAGGCCTCTTGGATGACACCCTTTGTCCAGTACCTCCGAACTGGGGCATTGCCCGCTGATCCAAGGGAGGGCCGGAAGATTCGGCTCAAGGTGCCTAAATACCTGCTGAGGGATGGCATCCTCTACAAGCGAGGGTATCTGACGCCCTTGCTGTACTGTGTGGGGCCGCGAGAAGCTGAAACATTGATCCGGAGCATGCACGAAGGCGCTTGTGGGGCGCACTTAGGTTCGCGTAATCTGGCCAAGAAGCTGATCCGCGCCGGATACTATTGGCCCACCTTGTCCAGGATTGCTACAATATTGTCCTTCGGTGTGCGCAGTGCCAAAAACATGCCCCTATCCTGCGTCTCCCCCAACATGAGATGGTCCCTATTGGCAGCCCGTGGCCTTTCTACAACTGGGGAACGGACATAATAGGGCCTTTCCCAGTGGCCCCGGGTAAGCTCAAGTTCGTGATTGTTGCAATTGACTATTTTTCTAAATGGGTCAAAGCGGAACCTCTGGCCTCCACCGCAGGGGCAAACGTGGCCAAATTCTTCTGGAAGAACATAGTCTGCCAGTTTGGGATCCAAAGGTCCTCGTCTCAGACAACGGAACTCAGTTTGAATCAAAAATTTTTACATCTTGGTGCGAGCAGCACGGGATCGAACAGCGGTTTTTGTACGTGGCCCATCCTCAGGCCAACGGATTGGCTGAAAATATAAACAAGGCCATCTTACAATGCATGAAGACACGGCTTAAGAAAGCCGAGGGGCTATGGCTCGAGGAGCTGGCACACATCCTCTGGGCCATCTGTACCACTATGAGGACGGCCACAAGGGCAACCCCTTTCAGCCTCGTCTATGGCATGGAAGCTGTCCTCCCCGTCGAAATAGAGGTGCCCAGTCACCGGGTGGTCAACTTCGCAGAAGAAATGAACAAAGACAAAATCCGCCTGTGGCTCGATTTCCTGGACGAACGGCGAGACCTGGCCAAAGCCCGCGAAGCCAAATACAAGCAGATCGTGGCCAAGTACTACAATTCCAAGGTCCGGGCTCGGGACTTTGAAGTCGGAGACCTAGTCCTTCAACGAAACGAGGTGAGCCACGCTGAGCCGACCGGAAAGTTAGCTCCGAATTGGGAAGGGCCATACAAGGTTGTGGAAGTTTCTCCCTCAGGGAGTTATCGCAAGCAGATTGTGGCCAAGTACTACAATTCCAAGGTCCGGGCTCGGGACTTTGAAGTCGGAGACCTAGTCCTTCGATGAAACGAGGTGAGCCACGCTGAGTCGACCGGAAAGTTAGCTCCGAATTGGGAAGGGCCATACAAGGTTGTGGAAGTTTCTCCCTCAGAGAGTTATCGCCTGCGTACGTGTGACGACGAGCCCCGCGACATTCCCCGATGGTGGAACATCCAGAACCTCAGGAAGTTCAATATCTGAAGGCTCCTGCCTGCTTTTATAATAGATATTAGCCGAGCAGAACTCTGGCACTTTTGCTGTTAATAAACTACTTCCTGTGCCTTCGTACAGATGCCATCCTTCAAGAAACCACGTGGCCTCCACGGCCTGCGGAACCCCTACGGTCTCCGTGACCTTGGGGCATTCACAAAGCCATCTCGACCCCAGTGGCTGACGGCATCTCGTGGCCTCCGTGGCCTGCGGAACCTCTACGGTCTCCGTGACCTTGGGGCATTTACCAAGCCGTCTCAACCCCAGTGGCCGACAGCATCGCGTGGCCTCCGCGGCCTGCGGAACCCCTACGGTCTCCGTGACCTTGGGGCATTTACAAAGCCGTCTTGACCCCAGTGGCCGACGGCACCGCGTGGCCTCCGCGGCCTGCGGAACCCCTACGGTCTCAGTGACCTTGGGGCATTTACCAAGCCGTCTCGACCCCAGTGGCCGACGGCACCGCGTGGCCTCCGCGGCCTGCGGAACCCCTACGGTCTCCGTGACCTTGGGGCATTTACAAAGCCGTCTCGACCCCAGTGGCCGACAGCACCGTGTGGCCTCCGCAGCCTACGGAACCCCGAAGGCCCCCACGATCCTCCGTCAGGTACGGTTTAACTAAGCATCGACTAAATTAGAATAACATTAGTAATGCGGTTGAAATATAAAATCCGGGGGAAGGTACTCGTATCACCTCCGTCAGACCATAGCAAAGAGCGTCGGCAATAAACAGAATTTTATATACACAACCGTAAAAGCAAGAATAATAATAAAACAAGTAAAAAAAAAAGAAATAAGCCGATGTTCAAAAAGGATGAATCAATTATATGTGTGAATTTTCGAAGGCATAGCCCTCGGATCTATACATTTAGCAAAAATACACCAAAAATCACCTAACCTAATTACACGTCCCTAATGAGACCCCCGACCCAACTCGAAGAATAGAGCGTCGTTCTCATATATTAAGCGTTCGGAAAAGTGGGGTCGTCCCGCATGGGTGGACAGGGTTCGGGCCACAGTGCCTCAAAATCATATTCCTTCCCGTCTCTACGATGAAGGATATCCCGCTTTCCAAAGCTGCTCGAAGCTGACCAGCATACGCCCGAAGAGCCTCGATCTTGTTAGAGGACCGATCCCACTTCACAGCAACCAAGGCGTTAGCCTTCCGGAGATGTACCAGGACACTCTCAAAATAGTTGCACGGGACAAAATCCTCCGGGTCGGGTTCGGCTAGACCCTCGTCCTTCTTCTTCTTCCGTATCTTGGCTTCGAATGTCCGAAGGCGATTGTTAGCCAACATCTCTAACTGTATAGAGTTCTTCAGGTGGTCCTCCCAATAGGCCTCCGTATCCCTCCACAACTTGTCCAGCCAGTCGTTCTTGGCCTTCGCTTCGATGAGGGCCTTACGTGCCTCGTGTAGCTCTGAGGCCCTGAAAGTTTGTAAGGCTTCCTCTAGCTGGCCCTCGAGACCTGACAGTCGTCCTTGGCTCCTATCGACGTTCGGATCCACCAAGGCACTTTCTACAGCTGCATACAGTGGTAAGGTCGTCGGGTCATGATGGGGATCGCGCAATTGTAAGTCGATCCAGGGAATCCCGGATGTTTCCCATTGACCAGGAGTCACGGGCACTCCTCAAGAGATTCCCTCGGGCTGAGGGGGGAAGTCCGAAGTTGCATTCTTCCCCTATAAGGAAGCGCGCGTTAATGATAAGGTCAGGGGGCGCGCATTTCCAGAGGGGAAAATAAGCTTATGCCAAGGAACAGACACTTGGTAAAATAAATGAACATAACTAGTTTGAAATAAAGGAACGAGGAAACAACAAATCGATTATGAATAAATAAAAATTTCATTAACATTCGATTAAAACTTTAGATACAAGGGGGGGGGGCCCGAAGACAGGTGATCACTATGAATCCTAACCCTATGCATCGTTCACCTTGTCTCCACTGTGGGCGTTGGAGTCTGTCGAGGTTCCCCCTCCTCCTCGGCTTTCGGAGTTGTGCCCTTGGGGTGGAGGTACAGAGGCAACTATCTTCGGCTCCTCATCGGGCCTCGGCGGCATGCTCGGAGGCGTCTGCGTCCCCCTCGGCATCTGGAAGACGAACGAGGGGTTGCCCGGGATGTCCAATATGTCTTCGGGCTTCGAGACGGAGGGGCAAGTCCTGGCAATCTGCTGCATAATGGGGAGGTGCACAAAGTCCATATCCCGAAAGTGCTTCCGGGCCTTACACCGCAGCCGTACCGCAGACGTCTTCTCCTTCATCTCTCTATCAGCATATTTGTCGAGGATGGGTTGGATGTCCTCGTTCTTCCTCTGGGCCGCCTCGATCTCCAATACGACCTTCCTCGCCCCCTTTCTATGGCGGGGTCCATGACGTCGTTTATCCCGAGGGCGAACTCGGACGACCCCAGGTACCTCTGGACCCCCGCTAGGATGTACGCTTCCAGGCGAGATTTGGGGACGCTTGTAGCCAGCAAACTCTCCATTTGAAGACTATGGGTCAGCTCCATGCCTTCGAGCTGCCCCTTCATCCTCGTAACCTCCTCTTCCAGGCACCTTCTCTCCTCTTCCAGGCGCCCTCTCTCCCCTTCTAAGGCCTGGAGCCACGTCTCCGCCTCTCTGGCCCTGTTGGCCTCGCCTGTGGCCTTCCGCTTGGCTGAAGAATAGCTGCCCCTCCAAGTCCGCGCACACGGTCACGAACGAATTCACTGCCTGCACAGCCTGCATAACGGGCACCCTAGGTCAGTAATGAAACCCCCAACTACGAGGGGAAAATACTTGTAGAAAAATTCTACCTGTCTCATGCCGTCCTCCAGCCTCGGCACCCCGGCATCGGGCAGGTCCGCACATTCGACCCGCGGAGGGTCGAATGTTAGCAGGACGTGGCCTGCAGGCACGTCCTCAAACAGTTCGGCTCCCCGCCCTTGATCCGCGTATCCTTCCTTCAAAAGTTCGTCAATGGAAGATAACTCGTGGATCGCGGGTAGGCTAAATGACAACGGGTCGACCTCCACTACCTCCGGGTCTCTCCGCTTCCTCTTTTGCTGACCTGAGGTTTGGCCCGAGGGGTTCCTCTTCCTCAAACTTTCAGCATGCGCCCTCGTCATCTGACTGGGGGGCTCTTGTCCCATCTCCGGCTGAGGAGTTCCTTGTGGCCTCTCCTCGGGATATTGTTCTTCCTCGTCTGAATCGTCAAAAGCCGAGCGTTTACCCATCAGATTAGCAAATATACCTATCAACAGAGAAATAAACAAAGTTAGTCTTCGGATAGAATACCTTGGTTACGAGAGCTGATCGTATCGCCTAATGATGCGATTTGCCTATAAGTATAGGTCTTCTTCCACCCGACAATCTCTCCAAGTCCCCCCTCCGGGCTTCCATGTCTTTCTTATCCTTCTTGGTCTACGGGTCTAGGCTGATCGTCCCTTCCTCGTCCAACGTCCACGGAAAAAGGGAGACAAAGTCCGCGTCCACATAAAAGAACCCCGACCTCCAATGTTTGGAACTCTTGTTCTTCGCTACTAGTTCTTTGGAGGGTCCGTGTGGATTCTTGGTAAAGCTAAACCATCCGGGGAAACTTTTCCCACATTGGACGAGTTTGTAAAAACATCTAAACAAAAGGACATCCGGCTCCACCCCTGTCTTGTTACATACATGTACGAAGGCTAACACTATGGTTATTAGGTTCGGGGTGTATTGGGCTAAGGGCCGGCCGTAGGCTTCCACTATCCTCCGGAACATAGGCATCAGGGGAAAGTGCAGCCCGTATTCCAAAAAATTTTCATAAATTGTGATTTTCCCCAGGGGGGGAGTGTTGGCCTTTTCGTGGTCTTCTGGTAGTGTGGGGTTGACGGCCGTAAGGCTGTAGTGGTTTTCTAAGTCGCTTAGCCTATCATGGGTTAACGAACACTCAATATCCTCTACCCTAACCACTTCTTTAGCCATCTGGTAAATCGAACGTACAAGAGAAGAGGGAGACTTACTTGTTTAGGGTCGGTTAGAAGTCACCTACTGACAGTCGCCGGCTGTGATTCCGATTTCCAGACAGCAATACACTCTCGGTTCCGAAAGAAAAAGGAATAAAAGGGATCGGAGCTCATTTTAACACTCGAAAGAAAAAGGGAGAAAAAGAAATGAAGTACGGTGTCCTGTGGGGGGTTTATATACTCCTAAGGAAGGTGAACAGTCGCCTCGGTTCCCATCCGGTGCCATCATTGTGGCGCGGCCTCCCATGAAATCCTGTGCATCCATCTCGTTTGGGCGGGAAGAACCCAGAGCCGTTGGATCCCGGGCGGCCATGAGATGGAAGAATCCAGAAACCGGGCCGGTGTGTTGGGCCTGCCATTTCTTTATGTCAAGCCCAATCCAACTTTGCTGCAATGGGCTTGACAGGGGCATTTGTTGGAGGTCAATCCTGACCCATCTGGGCCGGCCCAACTTGCCCTTCAACTTGGGCTCATCCTACAGGCCCATGTCGTCTATTTATTTAATTCTTTTGGGCCAAACCGGTTCACAAAGAATTGACACATATCTATTTATGCTTTTGCCCCTCTTGACATAGAGGCCCACAGGTATTGTCCCATTGGGGAACTATAAATACTCCTTGATTCATTTATTGCAGATTCAATTCCACACTCCCGTTTCTCTCTCTAAGTGTGACAATTATTTACTTCTCTCCCTAGAACTGACTTGACATTCGGAGTGCTAACCTCCGTTTTGCAGGTTCCCGTCTAGGCCGGACCGTTGACTCTCCGTCTCCGGGATTTACCCTCGACAATATATATATATATATATATATATATATATAGACTAAGTAATTACTTATTCCTTCCTCCATTTTGCCTTACACAAATAATGATAATTTTTTTGAATAAGCATTAATATGAATAGTTTTTCCCGGCTGCCGTTGAATTAATTCAAATCATTATGAACTTGTAGTTTGTCGCGATCACGGATCAGAATTAAACTTTGATGGATTGGGCTTGATTTTTTTTTTTTTTTGAGAAACAAAGGATTCATTAAAGATTACTGGAAATGGTCCAACACCAATTGAGGTACAAGGGTTGGAGGTTCGCTCCAAATTGTTTCGATTACAGAAGTCGTTTTGGCATATTTTGTAAGAGAATGGGCTATTGTATTATTCGATCTAGGAATCCAAGATAGATGAGTAACTTGTAGATCACGTCATAAGAAGACTATGTCTTCCAACATGGGGGAGCAGGAGGAGGGGCCATCAACCTCTTCCAAAGCCGCCAAAACGATGAGTGATGAATCACCATGACTAGCTACATTTGTTAACCCTAGCTGTCGACAGAATAATAAAGCTTGTCTCATTTCTAGGGCTTCAGCTAAGTTAGAATCAATGATGGCCAGAAACTGCCGGGATAGACTATGCATATACTGACCCTCAGGGCTTTTCACAATACCAGCTCCAGCGCTGTGTGTTGTATGCGAGAGAGAACCATAAAAAAAGACGCGAACAACGTTCGGTGGAGGAGGATGAAAGAGCTGCATCGACCTCAAATTCTGATCATCTTGATTCCGACTCTTGCGTATATCCATGAAAGCACGAATTAGTCTACTAGCCTGCAATACAACTGACCATGGCGTGGTTTTTTTCTGATCAAACAGTAGGGAATTTCTCGCTTGCCAAATCGAGCAAGAAAGAAAGCTGGAGATGAAAATCGACCATCCAGAACCAGGGCACGAATCCACAAGTCACAGAGAGGACGTTGCTGCTGAAGGATTTTATCATGAAGGCCCGCAATCCAAAAAGTCCGCGAGGCAAAAGGGCAGTCGAAAGAAAATGTGACAATTGTTCATTGAAGATAGCTGACAGAAGACACAAGTGGCGTCAACATTCAGGTGTCTAGAGGCCAAATTCGCTGGAGTTGGAAGAGAATTGTTACAGAGCCGCCATCGGAATAAGAGTATTCTGTTTGGCAGATTAATGTTCCATAGTTTATTCCACAATGGGTCTTGGATTCCAATCGGCATGACTGAGGAACTACCACATTGCTGGCTAAAATACGGGGAATATAAAAGTTGAAAATAAGCATATCGTACCGTATGATGACCTTTCCTGGTATAATGCCAAATCCAGCGGTCGGAAGCTAGAGAATGCGGAATTGCCATGGACAGTATTGCCGAAGATTCTGTTTTCGGAAAAGTGGTTGTGATTAGATCCCTATTCCATTTAGCTCGATCTTGGAGAATCAGGGCGGAAACAGGACCTGTATCAAGCAGAATTTGTGGCGTTGAAGTGGTCCGAAAGGAAGGCTCAAGAGGGATCCATTTATCATGCCATATTTGTGTTTGTAAACCACTGCGAATCTGTTTTCTACGACCAAGTTCCAGCACCTTTCGTCCTTCCAGAATAGAACGCCAAGTCCAAGAAGGTCGAACACCGAGATTGGCACAAAGAATTTTTGCGAAGGAAAGTACTTTTGGAATTAAAACAATACGTGTGTAATTCATGTGAGACTCGAAGTTTCCAGAATTTAAAAAATCCAATACAAAAGAAGTGACATCATTACCAACAATATGCCGAAATTTTTTGAAAAAGAATGGACGCATACCATCCGGACCAGGAGACTTGAATGGAGCCATTTCCTTGAGAGCCTTTAAAACCTCATCAGCCGTATAAGTTCGCATTAATCAGCTATTCATATCCAAAGTCACCTTTGGTGCTAACCGACTAACTGCTTGTTGTATTTATGATTCAAGCGGACAAGAAGAGGCAAAAAGAGACCCGTAGTAATCCATTATGATGTTCTCCAGATCTTGAGTCATGCTTCAGATTTCCCATGTTGTCTTTAAGACCAGAAATATGGTTGATTGACCTCCGTTTGTTAGCAAAGCTATGAAAGAATTTGGTGTTACGGTCCCCCCCCCCCCTCGTGTACCAATGCTGCTTTGCTTTTTGTCGCCATTTCCGAGATTCTTTTTTCGACAACAATTCTAACTCCTTCTCGAGTTCTCCCAGCCTGATCCACTGCGGGTTATCAATTCGTCCCTGTTGAAGAGATACGATCTCTTTTTTAAAAAACCAATCCTTTTCTCAAAGTCTGATTGATGATTTTTACTCCAGTTCAGAAGACCTACATGAACATGCTCCAATTTATCCTCCAACGAAGTAAGATCATAGTTCCAATTTTCTTGCATGATTCTTTCGCAGTCTGCCACTTTCACCCAGTGAGCCTCAAAACAAAAAGGTCTCCGTCTTCTAACAGCACCATAATTAACTTGACGCTCCCTGAGTTGAATATATAGTAACATGTGGTCTGAAATGATCATAGGAATGTGGGAAATAGAACTCCAAAGGAAGTCCTGAAACAGATTAGAGTTGCAAGTGGATCGATCTAAACGAGCTTTTTGAGTGTGTGGGTGCGGTAAGAGTCTCTGCCAGGTGAATTTATAACTAGTGTAACCCATATCTTGAAGCTCAAGGTGATCAAGCAATTCGCAGAAACAGTTAATCTTCCAGTTTGCTCGATGACGACTACCCTGGAATTCATCTTGCGATAAGACTTCGTTAAAATTACCGAAACAATCCAAGGTTTCCTTTCTTCATCAAAGAGAGAGCGCAACTGATTCCATGTTTCTCTCCTTAAGGACACATCCGATTGTCCATAAATGCCAGTAACGCGAACTATATGACCTTGCAATCAGCATCCACATCAATTAGACGATCAGAATAAGAACGCAAGCAAACTGAAACGTCTTTTTTTCCAAAGCATGGCCCGTCCGTCTGAATTTCCACTTTCCTCCACACAAACACCAAACATGTCCAGCTTATTCTTCAAACGATCAATATGAGATTGGCCACCTTTATTTTCACACAAAAAGAGGATCAGAGAGGATTTTTCATGAGCAATTTTGCTCAATTCGTTGAATTTCTGGGAACTACCCAATCCCCGGCAATTCCAACTTAGAAGACTCATTGAGCTGGGCAGGATTGGGATGATTGCTCAATCTCCACCACACCGCCATCCATAGAGAAACTTACTGAAGAAGAAATATCAGAGGAAACGTGGTCATCAAGTTGGGGGTTCTTGCCTATTATTTCAACATCCAACATATGCAAATGTTCACCGTCAAAATCATCAAGAACCAGTTTGCGTTTGACAGATATTAAGCAGGAATCATTAATGGGAACATTCTAGAGAATTCGACGACGCGCCATATTAAAATGAGGGGCCGCCTTTTTAGCAGGAGAGTCTAGCGTCATGGGGACATTGACTAAGTATGGACTGAGAAGGGTTGGAAGAGATGTTGTTGGGTCTGGTTGGTGTGGAGGAGTGGTAGTGCAATGAGTTTGGGTTGGGGCTTGATTGACAGTGAGAGAGGAGGACGTGACTGATGGATGGGGCGGGGATGTAGAGTTAGGGTTTCCATTGTGGGGAGTATGGTGAGTCGTAGCTGATTTAGGAGGGGTTAGTTATAACTGTGAGTCAACCAAAAGTGATTTTGGAAGGATACGACTTTGAGTGGGTTTTGGTGGTTGACTAGATTTATTGGTGATCAGGCTTGGCGGGTTGATAGGAGTTGTAGAGAAAGTGAGATTATCTACAGGATGAGTGGGTTCAAGAAATTATGCACAAGAGATTGAGGTTGAGATGAGGAGAGAGAAGTTATGGGATTAGAATTAGAAGTATTAGGAACGTGGTAAGTGGTGCAGGTGATCTTCAAGAGGTGGTTACATAGTGAGACTGACGTTCATGAAAAGGGACATGCTCATCATCCGAGTCATCAGGGACGTGGAAAGGGTCAGGCTCTTGAGCTGGGTGACGTGACACAAACGGATTCCAGTAACCCGTAGCATTGAGCCAACTACCATATTACGGTGGATCCGCAGAGGTTCTGGCAACAGTTGGCCGTGTTGGACACCCACTTTCAATATGTCCGATTATTCAACAATGATAGAAAACTCCGACAATCTTTCATACTTCAGGGGTATTTTGATTTCCTTGCCTTCATGCTCGAATTGAAGAACCCTCAGCAAAGGAGTTGTGATGTTGATATTAAATTTAATGCGAAGAAATCGAACGATGAAATTTCGATCACCATCACGGAAGACGTCCATATATTGACCAATGAGATTTCCTGCAAACCTTGCAAAGTCTTCATTCATCAAATCCAACGGGCAGTGGTTAAATTGAATCCACCATGGACATAAATTAAAATCCACATTCAAATCATCAGAAGGCTTAAGAACCAAGAGATGCTTCCAGCATAACAGCCATGGTTCACCATGTAAAACTCTCGCCCTGTCAATCCGATCACTAAACTTAAAGTGGACCATATTTTCCCCCACCAGACGTACTGTGAAGCCATGATGAATGGACCAAATGTTCCGACAATTACCAATAGAGTAATGGGAAACCACTCTAGGGCAATGGAGCTTGCCAACAATTGTGTGGAAATGATCGATGCGGGTGATATTCAATAAACTGGTGAAATGTCGAACAACTTCATTATCCCGAAGAGATAGATGACCAATGATAGATTCTAACTCCTCCTCCATGGCCATCAATACAAACAGACTAGGAAGTTAACCGCAAGGGAGAAAAGGATATGCAAAGTTTGTTAATGCGAACTAGACGGTATTGACAAGATCTGAAAACAAAACATAAAATATGAGAAAACAAGAAATGGATTGAAAACATACAAGTCTGATGATGGAAGAAACAAAAGTACCCTAGATATGATATTCTAAGACAATTAAATTAGAAGGTGAAAAAAAAAACTGGAACAAACTATGACATGGGAAAAGATTGAAAAGATGAATGGATAACAGGATGAAAGATGAATGGACAACATAATTAAAAGTTTGAATTGAAGAGGATGAAAAGGAATTATCAATCCATGGAAAGAGTTTCCATGAAAGACTCGGCACGAAATTGAACTCTTAGAGAAAACTCCCAAGGAGAGAACTCTAGAACTTAAATCCTGTACCTTCGTGTCTGGATTGGGCTTGAATTTGGATGGGTTTGTTATCAGTAAAATTAAATTTCATATTAAGCAAAAGTTCAAGTTTTTTTTCTTTTTATGTGTGTCGGCAAAGAATTGGGCTTGTCCGATCCCGGGTATAATTTATGAGGGCATGTATAGTGCAACTAAAATGGGTTATATATGGATTGGGCATGCTGTAGAGCAACTTTCGTGGAAGGATATTCGTGTGATGTGAATTTTCTTTTTCTTTTTTGTCTGTAAAAAGTAAATTCATTAAGCTCAAAACTCAACTGTCTTACAAGTTCCTACATTTGTACTTCCATATAGAAAACAGTGGAAGTATGCCTATGCTTTTCAAATATCGTATATTATCATTACTATATATCTTTTCTACAATAATTTTGTACCATCTAAGCTTCTTTCAGCTTGATCTCTTGTACTTTACCAAATGCCTATTTTATATGTTTTTTACCTGAAAAATTTGATTCCATCATTTTTGTGAGAACTAATTTTTTGAAATTAATAACTATCTAAAGTTCTAGATAGAGTGGAGTGAACTCCTGCACTATTAACAGTAGAGCTGAGGATTCGAAACTCGTTATAGACATGAAACAACCTTGAATCTTTTGGCCATCCATCCCTCTTATCAAATTACCTATGATTCTTGTTACAATTTGTTGACGGTAGATACTTGAGTAGCTATATGTAAAAAGAAAATAAATTATACTTTCTATCATAGTAACTTATAGAACTAGTTTTTAGTTTCAACTTAGTTCTTTACTATGGCAAAGAGTAGAGTGATAATGGTTTATTTGTTACATAATTAGTAAGAAATTGGGGGGTATTTCCTATTATTAGTGCATTCTACTTAACTAGTTTTTGCGTTTTTATTAGGTTGGGGTTTGATTGCACAATTGCTGAAAAATTAAGGCCAAGGGAACAAATTGTGGGCTGCTGAGGTAATGTTGCTAAGCTGGACGAAGAAGCACCTCCCTAGACAAGAAGCATCTTGCCATTAATGAGTATGTCTCCTCCAAGAGGCATGCTTGTCCCTCAGCCGAAATTTCAGCCACCCCTGCTGATCAATGAGAGCAATGCTGCCACTTCTGGAAGAAGAGAAGAAGAACAGCCAAGCTTGGATTCCAGGAACAAGGCATTGGGTAGACAAATTACAAGAATGCGGAGGCTCTCATGATGAAAGAACCGGCTGCAAGGCCCTATAAAAGGGGGAATTTCACTCTCAGAAAGGAATCTATCTCTGGTTACCCTTTTAGTTGCCAAAAACACAAAGAAAAACTTCCAGGTAGAAGGCAAGAAGGAAGAAGAAGCAACAACAACTCAGTAAGGAAGCCAAGTTGGAGAGTAGCCATCCCAATTTCTGCTTCAGTTCCATGAGTGAACCCCTTCATTCCCAGGAGTGGCTCAGAAACTGCACAAGCTTTTTTCTCGTCTCTTAACTGTTAGCTTGAACTTCGTTTTATTATGTATACTTCTATGATGTCTGTTGATGTAGTAGATGTAGCATTAATCTGTATGAGTAGCTAAGCAGCTTCCAGGGGTTATTCTCCTCAACCTATGTTATAGTTGTTTAATGCACTGGTTGTTCCTTGTTTTGAAGTTGAAAGTTTTTCTACATTTATTTACTTGATCACTAAATTGAATGCATGCTAGAACTAAGGGAGATCTGGAAAGATAAACTTGGTTTGGATTGTTTCAACTTTAGCTTATGACATAGAGGTAACAGTCTATGGTTTTAACTAAGATAGGAATATACTTAGTTAACATAAGCATTCTTGAAGGCCTAAGAACTTAATGACTTTGTATCTGGAATCAATCATTGGAACATAGATTGTTAAGGTTGCAAAGATGACTCTAGGAAAAATGGGAACTGACTTAGAATTATAAGTGAGCTGAATGAACAAGAACTCAACCATTACACTGCTAATAAAACAACTACAACAGTAGGAAGAGGAGAAGAACACCCCTGGCTTTCATTCCCCTGAGTGACTGTTTCTATTCCCCTGAGTGACACCTTGTCTGACTGGTAGCCTTTTTTTTACAACAATTTTGGTAATTAGCTGTCCTCGTGGGATCGACCTAGCTTCCATTATCTACAAAAATTCATAATCTAAGCTAGTAATATTTTTGGTGAGCTCGGCACGCACCAGAAAGTGGCGCCGTTGCCAGGGACGGCGTAAAACCTCCAAAAATTTGTTGTTTTTGTTTGTTTGTACATATATAAAGTTCTTCTCTGGTTACCACACTAAGCTTCCAATTTCTTTTCTCTGGTGTATGACTAGAAGGCACCAATGTAGTGAACTTGTTTTTGACCTAGAAATTGAAGCTACCATACGCAGAACCAGAGCAACAAGAAGAAGGAAGAACCGGTTGCAACTGAACAACCAAGAAGGTTCATCACAAATGGCTAACCAAGGTGGTAACCCGGAGAACAATAGAAACCCTGGTGGGGATCAACAAAATCAACCAGAGAGACTGCTTAGAGATTTCTTCATCCCACAACGAGAAGAAGTCCAATCCCCTTTGGTGTTCCCTGATGTAGAGGCAACCAATTTTGAGTTAAAGCCACAGATGATCCAATGGACTCAATTAGCCTGCCCATTCCATGGATTACCTCATGAAGATCCTAATGATCATATCCGAAGTTTCCTGCGTTTATGCAGTACTTTTAAAATTCAAGGCTTATCTAATGATGACATTAGACTGAGGTTATTCCCTTTTACTTTGCAGGATCACGCCCAAGCATGGTTCAACACATTACCCAACAACTCTATCTCCACTTGGGAAGAGCTAAGGTAGTGTTTCTTGACAAAATTCTTTCCACCCGCAAAAGCTGCACAACTAGAACAGCAATAATGAACTTCAAGCAGCATGGAACAAAAACACTCTATGAAGCATGGGAAAGGCTGAAGGAAATGGTCAGAAAATGCCCTCAGCATGGTTTGGAAGAGCATCTCCATTTGAGCATCTTCTACAACGGGCTGCTACCAACTACAAGAGACTCCCTTGATGCTGCAGCTGGTGGTGTATTTATGATGAAGTCGGTTGATGCAACAAGGCAGTTGCTTGACAATATAACCACCAACCATTCAAGGTGGCAATCTGATCCAAGGGCAAGTACAAAATACCCATGAGTGATGGAAATTGACCCCAGTACACACTTGCAAGCACAAATGGCTGTTATGATGAATGAAATGACTAAACTCAGGAGTGAGCTGTCCAAATCCAAGGCTGAAGTGTGTGTATTATGTGACGGATCCCACAGTTTGGATGACTGTCCCTCCAAAATGGAAGCTGTCCAGTTTGTCAGACAGGGCAATGCTGGAGGATTCAACAACTTCAACAATTGGAGAAATCAACAGCAGCCTAACTGGAACAATGCACCACAACAAGGAAACTATCAGAGGCCTGCTCAACCCCCAGGATTTCACAGACAAGAAGGTCAACCTCCCAACTATCAGAATCAGCATCGTTCTAACCAGCAATACATACCAAGGGAAGATGAATGGATTTCTGTGCAAAATGCAATCAAGAATTTGGCGGTGTCTTGCAAAAGTTTGGAGAATTAGTTGGCCCAGATTGCAAAACAAAATGCTGAAAGACCATCTGGAAGCCTGCCCAGTGATACAGTAGTAAACCCCAAGGGGAATGACCAAGAGCAAGCAAAGGCTGTCACTCTCAGAAGTGGAAAGCAACTCAATCAGCCAAGTGAAAAAGTCACTCCCGTGAGTGACCCTGTAGGTAAGAATGGAAAATTTTCTGAGAAAATATCTGATAATGATGATGTGGTTGAACAGGAGCAAACAGCTAAAAAACCTGGAATGGAGAAAATTCAATTCCCAGCACCAATTAAGGAACCACAACAGCCAGCTCCAAATCCACCATATTCGGTAAGACAAAAGAAGACCAAAATGGATGAAGGGCTCAACAGGTTTATTCAAAACTTAGAAAGTATACATATTAATGTACCACTTGTTGATGCACTTAAACAAATGCCTAAATACTTCAAGTACTTGAAAGATTTGGTGGCAAATAAACCACAAGTGCCTAACTATGCTTTTGTCACTTTAAATGAAGAATGTAGTGCAGCTATTCTGAGAAAATTGCCACCTAAGCTAAAAGATCCGTGTAGTTTCACTCTTCCTTGTACGGTAGGAATTAGAGAATTTTCAAAAACATTACTAGATCTTGGTGCAAGCATAAATCTCATGCCATTGTCTATATTTAAATCACTTGATCTGGACAAATTTCTGGTACCTACTAACATGACCTTGCAGTTGGCAGATAGGTCACTGACCTACCCAAAGGGAATCTTACATGATGTTCTTGTGAAGGTTGGTAATTTTGTTTACCCAGCAGACTTTGTGGTTCTGGACATGGAAGAAGATAGGGATGTGCCCATCATCTTGGGGAGAGCTTTTCTGGCAACAAGTGATGCAATCATTAAGGTGAAAAAGGGAGAAATCACACTGCACTTTGATGGAGAGAAGGTTACCTTCAACATCTTCAAAAATATGAGATATCCTGCTGAAGTCCATAACTGCTACATGGTAAGAAGTGTAGAAGCAGAAGAAGCAGTGACAGAAGAATTACTGCAAGATGATCTCCTCAAGGAACTCTTATGCCCAGACAGTAATGAGGAACAGGAAGGAGGGGATGAGTACAGGGCCACTTGCCTAAGTTACCTGAACCACTCCCTCAAGTGGCATCCTAAACAACAACCCTTTGAACTGATAGATCTAACCAAGGAAGGAAGATGCCTCAAACCTTCAATTGAAGAACCACCTCATCTCGAACTTAATCCTCTACCCTCACATTTAAAGTATGCCTATATTGGAGCAAGTAACACTTTACCTGTGATCATTTCTTCTATGGTTACAGGTACTGAAGAGGATAAATTGCTGAGAGTACTGAGGTTGCACAAGGAAGCCATTGGATGGTCAATTGCAGACATTAAGGGCATCAGTCCTTCCATATGTATGCACAAGATCCTACTTGAAGACGATGCCAAGCCAACCATTGAAGGACAAAGAAGGCTCAACCCAGTCATGAAGGAAGTGGTGAAAAAGGAGATTATCAAGCTGCTGGATGCTGGAATCATCTTCCCAATATCTGACAGTAAGTGGGTGAGTCCAGTGCAATGCGTGCCCAAGAAGGGAGGAATCACAGTGATAAAAAATGACCTCCAAGAGCTGATCCCTACAAGGCTGAACAATTCATGGAGAATGTGCATGGACTACAGGAAGCTTAACAAAGCTACCAGAAAGGACCACTTTCCCCTTCCCTTTATTGATCAAATGTTAGATAGATTGGCTGGATTCATGTATTATTGTTTCCTTGATGGTTTCTCAGGTTACAACCAGATTGCCATAGACCTTGATGATCAAGAGAAGACGACTTTCACCTGCCTCTATGGCACATTTGCCTTCAAGAAAATGCCATTTGGACTGTGCAATGCACCGGCAACATTTCAAAGATGTATGATGGCCATTTTCTCTGATATGGTGGAAGACATAATTGAGGTCTTTATGGGCGACTTCTCGGTTTTTGGTAAATCATTTGATGCATGTCTAGACAACCTTGGACTGATATTGAAGAGATGCATAGAAGCAAACCTAGTCCTCAACTGGGAGAAATGCCATTTTATGGTGACTGAGGGAATTGTCTTGGGGCATAAGATCTCACAGGAAGGAATTGAAGTGGATAAGACAAAGATTGAAGTCATTGAGAGGCTCAGCCCACCAACCACAGTCAGGGGAGTGAGGAGTTTCTTAGGCCATGCCGGATTTTACAGGAGGTTCATTAAAGACTTTTCAAAAATTTCTAAACCCTTGTGTAACTTGCTTGAAAAGGACACTGCTTTTATTTTTGATGAATCCTGTTTAACTGCATTTACTGAACTGAAAAAGAAACTCATCACTGCACCTGTGATCATCACACCTGATTGGTCACAACCTTTTGAACTAATGTGTGATGCTAGTGATTTTGCAGTTGGTGTTTTACTTGGACAAAGAAGGAAAAAGGCGTTACATGTGGTTTACTATGCTAGTAAAACCCTAAACCCTGCACAAATCAACTACACCACTACAGAAAAGGAAATGCTGGCAATTGTGTGTGCATTTGACAAATTCAGGGCTTATTTGCTAGGAATGAAAGTCATAGTTTATACAGACCATGCTGCCATAAGGTACTTGATCAATAAAAAAAAGTCTAAGCCTAGGTTGATTAGATGGGTATTGTTGTTGCAGGAATTCGATTTGGAGATAAGAGACAGAAAGGGTGCTGAGAATCAGGTAGCAGACCATCTGTCAAGACATGAAGAAATTCCATAAGACACAACTCCAATTTCAGAAAAATTCCCTGATGAGTCACTCTGGCGAGTGACAGGCACACTCATGGGAGTGACAGGTAACAGGCCTTGGTTTGCAGATTTTACTAACTTTGTTGTTGCTGGTGTTATTCCCCCTGATTTTACCCCTCAACAACGCAAGAGATTCCTTCATGATGCTCAACTCTACCTATGGGATGAACCCTACTTATTCAAAAGATATGCAGACCAATTGATCAGAAGGTGTATTCCAGAATCTGAGTTCACAGAGGTGTTGCACAAATGCCACAATTCTCCCTATGGTGGACATTTCAACGGTCAAAGAACAACAATCAAGGTTCTGCAAGCTGAACTGTATTGGCCAACTCTGTTCAGAGATGCACGCGAATTTGTCAAAAGCTGTGACCGGTGCCAAAGGACAGAAAACATTTCCTAGAAGAATGAGATGCCACAGCAGAACATGCTTGAAGTAGAGCTGTTTGATGTATGGGGGATAGATTTCATGGGCCCCTTCGTGTCATCCTTTGGGAACTCCTACATCCTACTGGCAGTGGACTATGTTTCAAGATGGATAGAAGCCGTAGCTGCAAGAAACAATGATGCTAAGACTGTTCTCAGGTTTCTAAGAAAAAACATTTTTGCCAGGTTTGGTACGCCCGGATGATACTCAGTGATGAAGGATCACACTTTTGTAACAAGTCATTTGCAGCCATGGTGAAGAAATATGGAATCAGGCACAGAGTATCAACACCATACCATCCACAATCAAACGGGCTAGCAGAAGTGTCAAACAGGGAAGTGAAAAGAATCCTGGAAAAGGTTGTCAACTCTACTAGAAAGAATTGGTCCTCAATGTTGGATGAAGCTTTATGGGCATACAGAACAGCATACAAGACTCCCATTGGTATGTCCCCGTTCAAACTGGTCTATGGGAAAGCATGCCACTTACTAGTGGAGTTGGAACATAAAGCTTACTGGGCTATCAAGGAACTGAATCTTGATCCAAGAAGAAGCAAGGACCTTAGACTGATGCAATTGAACGAGCTGGAAGAATTCAGACTAGAAGCATATGAATCTTCCAGGCTTTATAAGGAAAAAACTAAGGCCTACCATGATCAGCACATCGTCAAAAAGGATCTGCAAGAAGGACAAGAAGTCCTGCTGTTCAACTCTAGACTGAAATTCTTTCCAGGGAAGTTGAAGTCAAGATGGACCGGTCCCTACAGAATCAACAAGGTCCTAACTCAAGGAGCAGTACAGATCATGAATCCACAGAATTGCAACACCTTTTTGGTTAATGGTCAGAGGCTTAAACCATACCATGGATGGACAAAAGGGAGTAAAGGACAGAACTATCATATTCTGGTCCTAAGGGAACTTAACTGAAAACTCTTTTGAAGTCTGGCATGAGATTTAAAACCAATGTGCTTTATGGGAGGTAACCCATACGTTTTGCTTTTGTGTGGCTAACAATGTGCTTTTGCAGGAATGGACAAGGTATTTGCCACCCCAACGGATTTCAGAAAGTATAACATAAAAGGCCTCAGGTAAACTCACTCTTAGGAGTGGAGAAGGTCACTCAGCCGAGTGAACCTACGGGAAAGTAATTTTGTAAGTCTTCTAACCCTGACGTCACTCGCACAAGTGGGACAATCCACTCGCCTGAGTAAGAACAACTGTACAACACTTTCTGCAAAAGCTCACCTTTTTGAGCTGTATTTATGGCTTAAGTTTGGGGGGGAAGTTTTTCCAGAAATTTTCAAATTTCAATTTTAACCGCGCCTGCTTTTTTGAGTCACTCGAGTCAGCCACGATTTCCCAAAAATTTTAACTGCTGTGCATTAATTTACAACTCCTCTACTGCTTCGTCTTCTTCATCTTCTCCTTATTTCCATAACCACCTCTTCAAATACCACTTCCCTATGTGAACATACTGACAATTTCTCTGAGTTTTCAGGCAACTAAGGAAAAATTAAGATTCAATAAAAAAACCCCTCTTTCAATTTGCCAATTCGATTCCTAGGGTTTGTACAAGATGCCACCGGCAAGGAGAAAGGTTGCTGCCTGCAAAAATGCTTCCAACACAAGAAGACAGATATCCTCTTCCTCATCCTCGTCCTCTCCTGAAAGGCAAAGAATGCCCACCCCACCACCATCCCCTGCCAGAGAACCTACTCCACTGCCGCCGCCACAACCACGAAGGGCTTTCCAAGAACAAGCCCTCAATGCCATCACCGACGAGTGGGAGCCAAGATTGTTTCCAAGAAAGAAGGGCTGGGATTTCTTCTTGAAGCACATACAACGGAAAATTATTACCGAAAGGGGAATCGGTGAAGACGGCGCAACTTTCGCCTATATCAAGCACCATGGTTGGGAGACCTTCTCCAACCCACTTGTCAAGCCTAGGATGTAGATAGTGCAAGAATTCTATGGAAACTTCCACACTGCCCCCAAAGACGGAGTATTTTTCAGAGGCATCAGTGTTAATTGCAGCACAGAAGCTATTAGGGCCATCTGGAAGTTACAAAGAGTCAGCACTGATTACAGGGAAACCCTTGCTGCCCTGCATCCGAATCAACCGCTGGAACAAGCCGTTCTGTCTAGATTGGCAAAAGAAGGCACAAGCTGGGAGATGGATGATCAAGAAAACCCTCTGGGATTTCCAGCAAACGCGTTGCAGACGCCTGATCTGAATTTGTGGCACCATTTCATCTGCTGCAATCTAATGCCAACATCCTACACCGCTAAGGTCACCTATGAGATGGCTCTGCTGCTGTATGCCATTTTCACGGATACACCATTTGATGCAGCCTCAGTCATCAGAGATCAACTCACTAGATGCATCACTGATCCAAGGGTGAAGAGCTGGTATTTTCCAATTATGATCACCATGCTTTGCAAGAGGGCAGGGGTGACCTTCCTACACATAGACGCAGAGAGCAGCTTGCAGCAACCATTGAGGATGCATAAGTTGGACCAGAAACCCCCAGGTGCCTCATCCTCAGGACAAGCAACATCCACTCCTACTCTAGCTGGACAATTGAGGCAGAGGGATTTCAACAAGCAGACCGGGTTCATCCTGGATTATGTCCACCAATGCCAGATGAGGACGGAGAAATTCCTACAGGAAATGCACAAGTGCATTGGATGCCCTGAAAATTGCCCAATGCCGCATGATCCACCAGTCCATCCACTCCATGGCATGCCTCAATGAACACTCAGGGAAGTGTTGTTCTAATGCCCTTAATTAGCAATTTACTTTTTTCTGTTAAAATAATGAATTTTTTGTTAGTTCTGTGTTTTTCTTTGTTTTCTGTTTAATATGTGTGACAAGCCGTCGTCACACTAGTCAAATAATAATTACCTACTTAATACAATTACTAGTAGTAAAGTAGCAAGCAGGGTCGATCCCACAGAGAAGGAATACTAATTACCAGGTATAAATTACTCCTATTATTATCTAGATAAATAATGATCTCAGATTTATAAATTTAAAACTAAAATAAATAAATAAAATAAAAACAAATAATATTAATTTAAGTAATCAGACAAAGAAAACCTAGGACATTGGGTTCACCTACCGAATATTTGGGTTAATTCAATTCATAACTATCTGACTTTTAACTTCCATTAATCTCACAACGATTCACCTAATTAAGAACTATACACTCTCGTGTTATAATTCTCTTACTTAGATTAACCCTATGACTACTCTCGTGACTATAGGGATTAACAAAAGCACATTAAGATCATTAAGAATCAAATATTGCAAAGGTTATAATCTTACTCGTAGCTTACAACCTAAGTTTATTATTCCTACGAACTAATACTAATCTTCCACTCTCGCTACTTCAATTAGTATCTTCAGACATGCAAATAGTGGCCAATTACTTACACGAATTAAAACAAGAATAACAAATATTAATTAATAGAAAAATCAAATAATAATGAACCAAATAAACCAAATAAATTCGGTGGCTACACCCAAGCCCTAGATTAAAGGAATTTAGCCACTAAACATTATTAAAAATAATTCAATAATATTTAGAGACATAATAAAAAAAAATAAATTAAATAAATTAAAACTTCAAAACCGAATCAAGCCAAAAATCCCGCCAAACTCCCCTCGGTTGCTCGCTTCGCCGGTGCTGCGCCAAGTGATGATGATGCTGCGCGAGAGATGAAGAAGGTCGTGGTCGGCGGTGAAGAGCTTTGCAGCGGCCGAGGAGGCTGTTGCGTGGAGGGTGAGCGAGGAGGTCGGCGGAGGAATTGAAAAGGATGCTGCTGCGTGATGGTGATGATGGCTTCGTGGGTGAGTTCGGTGATGATGAGTCGCCGCTGTTGATACTGCCGTCGAAGGAGGAGGGAGTTTGGTGGTGATCGGCGGCGGAGAAGGGGAAGAAGGTGGCGAAGGGCTGGTGCAGTGGAGGTGGAGAAGGGTTGGTGTGGTGGTTATGGAAGCAAAACGGCGGTGAAGAGGAAGGCGGAGAAGGAGGAGGGAGTTGCAGAGCGGCGGTGATGGAGGTGTAGGGTTCGGTGGTTTTCGGTCAAGTTTCGGTTCAGTTCTGTTGTAAAAATAAATCCCTAATCCTCCTTTTATAGGCTTCCGGCTAAACCCTACTCCTTGAAGAACAAGAAAACTTGTTTCCCAATTAATATCGGGATTAAAATTCTTATCCAATTCCAATCCCAAATCGGCCGCATAACCAACATAACCTTCGGCCAATTTTCCAAAAACTTAATTAACCAATCCAAAATTGCATCATTGGCCCTCCAATTCTCTAAACTCATTAATTTCCTCCCCATCAATTGCTTCAATCTTCAATTCTTTCCCATTGAGTTGCTTTTAATTCGATTTTAGCTCAAAACTTCAACAATTCTTCATTTGAGTACAATTCCTACAATTAAAGATAAAATCACATAAATAGCATATTTGTACTCAAAATATATTGCAAAAATCACAAATTAGGGATATAATAAATAGGTAAAATATAAGCATATCAAATACCCCCAAACTTGAATTATTGCTTGTCCTCAAGCAATCCCAAACATTAAACAAACAAAAACATTTAATTATTTAATTTGGCGGCCTCAGAGATTCAATCACATCATATAACACAAAGATTTCAACTACCTCTAGTATGGATTACCTAACAATGCAAACCATAGCTACTTTTAGCCCCCAAGCTTTGTTTGTGTGCTTCGTTTCTTAGGGACATCACTTTACATTTAACATAGAAAACAAAAGCTCTACTGCAAATATGCCATTTTACTTTAACAACAGACTCACGTTTCATACCATATTTCAATGCAATGGACCACCAGACGTACTATGAAGTAGAAGGACTTATCTCACAGACAACCTATTCCCCCTCGTAACCCATTCTTCGGTCCATGCGGCTTTTCTTCAGGACTCTTTCCAACTCAGGCCACTACCCAGAGCATTTTTCCACTCCTATACATAGTGGCTCAGCAACTTAGGGCAGTCTATACATCTATTTTCCTCACCGGGCCTGAGGACTCTCCGCTCAGGTTGCCAATTCCTCACCTCTCAAGGGGCTAGCATCAACATTGAATGCTCTTCCTTTTCTCCCTCATTAAAATTAACCTAACCTCAGAAGCATCCGCCAACACCCCTCCCCCAAACTTACTTAACACAAAGTGTCAAAGCAATAAGGTTTTTTAAGGTTGATATTGGGTTAATGCCTTGCTTTTCCTTCACAACATAATGGGTTCCACATACAAATCATATAAATATGAGTGAATCAAACACAACTTTTCATAGCATATCTACATCAAACTTATGCAACTATATCTCACTTTAGGCTTATCCCACAGTCACGACTAAGTGCAAAAGAAACAGGGTATTCAAACCAACATATAGAAATACATAAGTTAAGCAATACAAGTCAAACTAGCCTAATTCTTACATGTTATAGATAATCAAACCAACTTCATCATAGGCCTTTTGGATTTTTCAATTTTTCAATTTTTATGGGTTTTTTATTTAAGAAAAACAAACATAAAATAAATATAAAACGCATTCCTCTCCCCCACACTTAAAGTATACATTGCCCTCAATGTATAAAACACAAAAGACACACAACCAAGTGTAAAGAAAAGAAAAGACATAAACAAAAAGAATGAAAAGAAACGACACAACCTTGGGAATGTGAAGCGGAGGACCGGAATTGTTGAATAAATTGTTGCAACTGCCATTCAAACACACGACCAACTTCTACAGAATTTTGGATGTTTCATTTTCAGCACCATTGGACACCAGAGTTTCGCCCGTCCAACAAACCTAATTGCAAACTAAAATAAATTAGAAAATCAAACCTAAACACAGATGATTAAGAAAAACCACGAAAATCCAGAAATCAAAGATCTCCAGATAATCAGGAACAAAAAACTTAACCATCAACTTATTAATGAAAGAAAAAGAAAAATAAAGCAAAATAAAGAATTGGGTTGCCTCCCAATAAGCGCTTCTTTAAAGTCATGAGCCAGACTATATGGCTGATCAATCAAGTGAAGGTTCACCCAAAGAGTACAGAACTCCTTGAGGTACCCTCTCTCCAGCAAAGTATAACTTTAATCGCTGCTCGTTAACCTTGAAAGAACCATGTGCCTCATCATAAATCTCAACAGCACCATATGGAAACACCTTCGTAACCGTAAATGGTCCAGACCACTTTGAACGGAGCTTGCCAGGAAACAACTTCAGTCGCGAGTTAAAAAGTAAAACCTTCTGACCTACTTCAAACTCCCTCTTCTGAATATGCTTATCATGCCAAAATTTAGTTTTCTCTTTGTAAAGCTTTGCACTCTCATAAGCATCCAGTCTAAACTCTTCCAACTCACTGAGTTGCAATAATCTCTTTTCGCCAGCAGCCTTCAAATTCATATTCAACTCTTTCACAGCCCAATAAGCTCGATGCTCTAACTCCACTGGTAAATGACATGATTTCCCAAACACTAATCGATAGGGAGACATACCCAATGGTGTCTTGAATGCTGTCCTATACGCCTGCAGAGCATCATCCAATTTCATGGACCAATCTTTTCTTGAACGCCCTACTGTCTTTTCAAGAATTTTCTTCAGTTCTCGATTTGCCAACTCTGCTTGCCCATTGGTTTGAGGATGGTAGGGAAGAGCAACCTTATGAGTAACACCATATTTCTTCAACAGCGCATCCAAATTCCGATTACAAAAGTGGGTACCTCCATCACTAATGATAGCTCGTGGAACACCAAATCTTGTAAAAATATTCTTTTTGAGAAATTTAATCACCACACGAGAATCATTAGTTTGAGTTGCTATAGCCTCAACCCATTTTGACACATAATCCACTGCAACCAGAATATACTGATTTCTTAAAGAAGATGAAAACGGGCCCATGAAATCTATACCCCAGACATCAAAAGGCTCGACCTCCAGAATACCATTCAAAGGCATCTCATTACGTTTGGAAATATTACCCATTCTTTGACATCTGTCACATTTCTCCACAAACTTTCTGGCATCTTTATACATACTTGGCCAATAGAATCCTGACTGCCAAACCTTTGCTGAAGTTTTAGATGAACTGAAATGGCCTCCACACTCTAAAGAATGGCAATGTATAAGTATATCTTCAAACTCATCCTCTGGTACACATCTTCTAATAATCCCATCGGCACAAAACTTGAAAAGTAGTGGCTCTTCCCAGAAATAATGCTTTACTTCCCATAAAAACTTCTTCTTCTGCTGATAGCCAAATTCAGGGGGTATAACACCACTTACTAGATAGTTGACCAAATCTGCATACTATGGAACCGAAGAGAGAGCTAAAATTCTTTCATCAGGAAATTCTTCATTGATTGGAAGCTCTACTTCTTCTGCTGGCATTACAATTCGAGACAGATGATCAGCTACTGCATTCTCAAGCCCTTTCTTATCCTTGATCTCTAAATCAAATTCCTGTAATAACAACACCCAACGAATAAGTCTTGGCTTTGCATCTTTCTTAGCCAACAAATACTTGATTGCTGCATGGTCAGTGTAAACTATTACTTTTGAACCAACTAGATATGATCTAAATTTATCAAAAGCAAAAACAACAGCAAGCAATTCCTTCTCAGTAGTTGCATAATTCATTTGAGCATCATTCATCAATTTACTAGCATAGGAAATCACATGCAACTTCTTTTGCTTTCTTTGACCAAGAACTGCACCTAGAGCTTAATCACTAGCATCACACATCAACTCAAAAGGTAAACTCCAATCAGGTGCTGCTAAAATAGGGGCTGTAATTAAGGCTTTCTTCAAGGCATTGAAAGAAGATAAACAATCATCAGTAAACTCAAAAGCCACATCTTTGTTCAACAAATTGCACAAAGGTTTAGTAATCTTGGAAAAATCTTTAATAAAACGACGATAAAAACCAGCATGACCAAGAAAACTTCTAACTCCCTTTGTTGAAATTGGTGGAGGCAATTTCTCAATAGCTTCTATTTTAGCACGATCCACCTCAATACCTTTGGAAGAAATTTTATGCCCCAAAACTATACCTTCCTGCACCATAAAATGACACTTCTCCCAATTCAAAACAAGGTTAGTCTCTTCACAACGTTGTAAAACCAAAGAAAGGTTAGCAAGACAAATATCAAAAGAAGATCCAAACACCGAAAAATCATCCATAAACACTTCCATGATCTTCTCAATGAAATCAGAAAATATAGCCATCATACAACGTTGAAAAGTAGCAGGAGCATTACACAAACCAAACGGCATCCTACGAAATGCAAAAGTACCATAAGGACATGTAAAAGTAGTCTTTTCTTGATCTTCGAGAGCAATAGGAATTTGATTGTAACCAGAATATCCATCAAGAAAACAATAGAATTTATGCCCAACAAGTCTTTCAAGAATTTGCTCAAGAAAAGGTAAAGGAAAATGATCTTTCCTAGTAGCACTATTCAACTTCCTATAATCAATGCAAACTCTCCATCCAGTTACAGTCCTAGTAGGAATCAATTCATTATTTTCATTTGCAACCACAGTCATCCCACCCTTCTTAGGTACAACTTGAACAGGACTAATCCACACACTATCAGAAATAGCAAAAATAATACCAGCATCTAACCATTTCAGAATCTCATTTTTAACTACTTCTTTCATGTGAGGATTCAACCTTCTTTGATGTTCAATCACAGGTTTATGATCATCTTCCATTAAGATCCTATGCATGCACACAGAAGGGCTAATTCCCTTTATATCAGAAATTGTCCAACCAATAGCTTTCTTTCTCAATCTTAAAACACGCAACAATTTCTCAAGTTGTGCATCAGTCAACAAAGAACTCACAATCACAGGCAATGTATTATTCTCACCTAGAAATGCATACCTGAGATGTGCAGGAAGTGGTTTCAACTCAAGAACAGGAGCTTCAACTAAAGAAGGTGGCGGTAGAGACTTACTTTTAACCAATTTTTCAAAACAAACCTTCTCTACACGGGGAAGTTTCATAGTGCAAGCAACTTCAACAACTTCTTCCCTCTCATCATCAACAGCACCTGTAGTACTCAAACAAAGCTCAAGAGAGTCTTTGGAAATACCTAGCAAAGAATAAGCTTTTGTTAATTCATCAAGTACATCAATACTGAAAACATGATCAGTAAAAGCAGGATACTTATAGTCCTTAGAGAAGGTAAACTCTACAGACTCTTCACCAACATGAAATTTCAAACTCCCATTTTTAACATCAATTACCGCACCAGCTGTAGCTAGAAAAGGACGGCCTAAAATAATTGGAATTTCAGTATCTTCCTCCATTTCTAACACAACAAAATCAACAGGGAATATAAAATTTCTTTACTTTAACTAGCACATTCTCCAAAACCCCCTTAGGATAAGTTAAAGATCTATCAGCTAGTTGCAAAGTAATGTTAGTGGACCGTAATTCTTTCAACCCAAGTTTCCTACAGATAGACAAAGGCATGAGTGAAACACTAGCACCTAAATCACACAAAGCTTTTGTAAAATCAACATCACCAATAGTAAGAGGAATAGAGAAACTCCCTGGATCTTTCAGTTTTGGAGGCAACTTCTTTTGAATGATTGCACTACACTCTTCTGATAATGCTATTGTCTCAAAATCGTCCACTTTCCTTCGGTTGGAGATGATCTCCTTCAAGAACTTCCCATAAGCTGGAATCTGAGCTAAAGCATCTGCAAAAGGAATGTTTATGTGTAATTGCCTAAAAACTTTAAGAAATTTCTCAAATTGCTTATCGTGCTTTGTTCGCTGCAATCTCTGCGGAAAAGGCACTGGAGGAACATAAGGTTGAACTGGTGACGAAACTGGTATCTTTTCTTCCTCTTTTTCGACTTTCTCTTTATCAATCTGTTCACTCCCCTCATTCTTCTCATCAACCATTATATAGTCTTCATCAATTTTGGCTTCTTCTTGGTTACCTACTTGCTTTCCACTTCTCAAGGTAACAGCTTTACAATGCTCTCGAGGGTTGATATCTGGCTTGCTTGGTAACTGACCTTGCTCGCGAGTATTTGTTGATGTAGCCATTTGACTCACTTGCATCTCCAAGGCCCTATGAGCAGTAGTCAATTGATCTAACCTTGATTCGATTCTGTTAAACCGTTCAGTGCTTTCACTCAACAATTTCTCCATTCTCTCCAAACTTTCCTCCGTAGCTGTCTTAGGCGCGGATTGGTATGACTTTGCTTGGAAACCAGGAGGGTTTTGAGGTCTTGCATTAAAGTCTTGAGCCCCTTGATTATTCCAAGAAAAGTTTGGATGATTTCGCCACCCAGAATTGTATGTGTTGGAGTAAGGATTGTTCTGTTGCTGAGGTTTGCTGAAATTAGAGACATATTGTGCACTTGCCACTTGCATACATTCAGAGCTCAAATGAGGACCTGCACAGAACTCACAGACAGTGGCCTGGAAGACTGCATTAGCATTTACAAGATTACCCATCGCCTTGGTCAGTGCATCTATCTTTGCGTTCATGGCACTAAGCTCATTGACTTCATACATTCCAGCAGGCTTCTTGGAAACACTTCTCGAGTTCGACCATTGATTCCTATTCTTTGCCATAATTTGAAACAATTCATAGGCATCATCAATTGACTTATCCATTAATGAACCTCCAGCTGCAGCATCCACATTGTTTCTTGCAAAGTCTGTCAATCCTTGATAGAAAGTCTGAACTAGAGTACTTTTCTCAATACCATGGTGAGGATATTTTCTTTGCAATTCCTTGAATCTTGTCCATGCAGCATGAAATGTCTCATCATCTTCTTGAATAAACCCAGTAATTTGATTTCTCAATTTTGCTGCCTTATGTGGTGGGAAGAAATTGATCAGGAATTCTTTGTACAGCTCATCCCAAGTTGTGATGGAACCAGGATCACAAGTATTCAACCAATTCTTCGCTTCTCCCCTCAATGAAAAAGGGAAAAGTCTCAGCCGGATTGCATCTGACGTTACACCATTTATCTTAACAGTATCACAGATCTCCAAAAAGTTATCAATATGCGCATTCGGATCCTCATTGTTAAAACCGGAGAATTGATTCTGCTGCACCATCTGGATCAATGCTGGCTTGAGCTCAAAGGTATTCGCAGCAATGGTAGGCCTAGTAATACTTGACCTAGCAACATTCTCCGTAGGTGTAAAGTAATCCCTTAGTGTCCGAATGTTTACTCTGTCGCCCATGGTTTCACTCTGATTCTGCTCTTTTCTTAGTTTTGCTTCCTTTCTGTTCGCACGAGCTGTTCTTTCTATCTCTGGATCAAATTGCAAAGTCTCAGAATTAGCCCTTCGCATATAAAAATAAAAAAATATTTAAAAGAAATCACTAAAATAATAAGACAATAAAATAAATAAAATAAAAACAAATCTAAACTAATAAAAGAAAGTAATCTAAATTCGATATTAGCTGCCTTCCCCGGCAACGGCGCCAAATTTGACAAGCCGTCGTCACACTAGTCAAATAATAATTACCTACTTAATACAATTACTAGTAGTAAAGTAGCAAGCAGGGTCGATCCCACAGAGAAGGAATACTAATTACCAGGTATAAATTACTCCTATTATTATCTAGATAAATAATGATCTCAGATTTATAAATTTAAAACTAAAATAAATAAATAAAATAAAAACAAATAATATTAATTTAAGTAATCAGACAAAGAAAACCTAGGACATTGGGTTCACCTACCGAATATTTGGGTTAATTCAATTCATAACTATCTGACTTTTAACTTCCATTAATCTCACAACGATTCACCTAATTAAGAACTATACACTCTCGTGTTATAATTCTCTTACTTAGATTAACCCTATGACTACTCTCGTGACTATAGGGATTAACAAAAGCACATTAAGATCATTAAGAATCAAATATTGCAAAGGTTATAATCTTACTCTCGTAGCTTACAACCTAAGTTTATTATTCCTACGAACTAATACTAATCTTCCACTCTCGCTACTTCAATTAGTATCTTCAGACATGCAAATAGTGGCCAATTACTTACACGAATTAAAACAAGAATAACAAATATTAATTAATAGAAAAATCAAATAATAATGAACCAAATAAACCAAATAAATTCGGTGGCTACACCCAAGCCCTAGATTAAAGGAATTTAGCCACTAAACATTATTAAAAATAATTCAATAATATTTAGAGACATAATAAAAAAAAATAAATTAAATAAATTAAAACTTCAAAACCGAATCAAGCCAAAAATCCCGCCAAACTCCCCTCGGTTGCTCGCTTCGCCGGTGCTGCGCCAAGTGATGATGATGCTGCGCGAGAGATGAAGAAGGTCGTGGTCGGCGGTGAAGAGCTTTGCAGCGGCCGAGGAGGCTGTTGCGTGGAGGGTGAGCGAGGAGGTCGGCGGAGGAATTGAAAAGGATGCTGCTGCGTGATGGTGATGATGGCTTCGTGGGTGAGTTCGGTGATGATGAGTCGCCGCTGTTGATACTGCCGTCGAAGGAGGAGGGAGTTTGGTGGTGATCGGCGGCGGAGAAGGGGAAGAAGGTGGCGAAGGGCTGGTGCAGTGGAGGTGGAGAAGGGTTGGTGTGGTGGTTATGGAAGCAAAACGGCGGTGAAGAGGAAGGCGGAGAAGGAGGAGGGAGTTGCAGAGCGGCGGTGATGGAGGTGTAGGGTTCGGTGGTTTTCGGTCAAGTTTCGGTTCGATTCGTTGTAAAAATAAATCCCTAATCCTCCTTTTATAGGCTTCCGGCTAAACCCTACTCCTTGAAGAACAAGAAAACTTGTTTCCCAATTAATATCGGGATTAAAATTCTTATCCAATTCCAATCCCAAATCGGCCGCATAACCAACATAACCTTCGGCCAATTTTCCAAAAACTTAATTAACCAATCCAAAATTGCATCATTGGCCCTCCAATTCTCTAAACTCATTAATTTCCTCCCCATCAATTGCTTCAATCTTCAATTCTTTCCCATTGAGTTGCTTTTAATTCGATTTTAGCTCAAAACTTCAACAATTCTTCATTTGAGTACAATTCCTACAATTAAAGATAAAATCACATAAATAGCATATTTGTACTCAAAATATATTGCAAAAATCACAAATTAGGGATATAATAAATAGGTAAAATATAAGCATATCAATGTGTTGCCGGGTTTGTTTTGTTAAGCATTGAGGGCAATGCTTAGAATAAGTTTGGGGGAGTAGTAGAGTAGTTTGTGGTTAGGTCAAGTGTCATTTAGGTTCCTTAGGTTCATGTCTAGATCGAGTCTGTAAAATATCTCTAAAAAAAATGAAAATTTTTTTCTAAGGAGCTGTCAACAGTCTAGGATGATAATGGTTTAAAAAAAAAATTTCCTAAAACACTTTTGATATTGAGTCTGATGCATGAAGGAGAGAATGGCTGACACTCACTCACACACATGAACAATGCCACTCATGGAAGTGACTGCCTAGAACGTAAAGTTTAAAAATTTGGCATGACTAATCCACTGTTGTGAGTTGTGTCTAGTTCTGAGCTACAATTAGATGAGAGATACCATAAATCTGAGACTTCTCTTGTGGTATCCATTCACAGCCTGTTTGTCATTTCAAAAAAAAAGGGGGGGGAATGGATCAACTGAAACCTTAGGGGTAATAGCAAGGAACCACCACAAAAGGTTCCAAACTGTTGGAGTAATAAGGGTTGAGGTATAAGGCAGTGGAGAGATAAGGTTGAATAACACCCCTGTTAGGTTGGTCCATCTACATCCCTACCTTGGAAAAAACAAAAAGCAGAAAGGCTGTGCAGGAAATCCATGATTGAAGCCTCAGTAGGTAAATCGAGTCGAAGTAACTCTGGCAAGATCAGATCACAAGAATGACAACCAAAAGCTTAACCGGTTAACTTAGAATGGATTGGTAGGTTTGGCATGAACTAACACTTGTGGCATATACATTCTAATTCCATGTGAAGGTTGGTTGTTTGACTCTGGATTGCAGAAAGATTTGGTATCCTTAAGTGTATGTTTTCCTCACTTGAATCTGAGACAAAAGGTTGACAGCACCTATCTAGTTTGTGTTTAAGGTTGTTGCTTTGTTCAGTGTCACCTGCCTGAGTGGGAATCCTCACTCAGGGGAGTAAGTCAGTCTTCAGTCATTTTGACAATGTTGTTTTCCCCTGTTTCTCATGTGCAATTCTGAAAGTGCCAACAAGAGTTTAGTCATTTTGCTTGAGGACAAGCAATTCTTCCAGTTTGGGGGAGTTGATAATGGTTTATTTGTTACATAAAAGCATCACAATTAACTTTGAATTTAGTAAGAAATTGGGGGCCATTTCCTATTATTAGTGCATTCTACTTAACTAGTTTTTGCGATTTTATTAGGTTGGGGTTTGATTGCACAATTGCTGAAAAATTAAGGCCAAGGGAACAAATTGTGGGCTGCTGAGGCAATGTTGCTGAGCTGGACGAAGAAGCACCTCCCTAGACAAGAAGCATCTTGCCATTAATGAGTATGTCTCCTCCAAGAGGCATGCTTGTCCCTCAGCCGAAATTTCAGCCACCCCTGCTGATCAATGAGAGCAATGCTGCCACTACTAGAAGAAGAGAAGAAGAACAGCCAAGCTTGGATTCCAGGCACAAGGCTTTGGGAGGATTAAACAAATTACAAGCATGGGGAGGCTCTCATGATGAAAGAACCGGCTGCAAGGCCCTATAAAAGGGGGAACTTCACTCTCAGAAGGGAATCTATCTCTGGTTACCCTTTGAGTTGCCAAAAACACACAGAAAAACTTCCAGGTAGAAGGCAAGAAGGAAGAAGAAGCAACAACAACTCAGTAAGGAAGCCAAGTTGGAGAGTAGCCATCCCAGTTTCTGCTTCAGTTCCATGAGTGAACCTCTTCACTCCCAGGAGTGGCTCAGAAATTGCACAAGCTGTTTTCTCGTCTCTTGACTGTTAGCTTGAACTTCGTTTATTATGCATACTTCTATGATGTCTTTTGATGTAGTAGATGTAGCATTAATCTGTATGAGTAGCTAAGCAGCTTCCAGGGGTTATTTTCCTCAACCTATGTTGTAGTTGTTTAATGCACTGGTTGTTCCTTGTTTTGAAGTTGAAAGTTTTTCTACATTCATTTACTTGATCACTAAATTGAATGCATGCTAGAACTAAGGGAGATCTGGAAAGATAAACTTGGTTTGGATTGTTTCAACTTTAACTTATGACATAGAGGTAATAGTCTATGGTTTTAACTAAGATAGAAATATACTTAGTTAACATAAGCATTCTTGAAGGCCTAAGAACTTAATGACTTTGTATCTGGAATCAATCATTGAAAAATAGATTGTTAAGGTTGCAAAGATGACTCTACGAAAAATGGGAACTGACTTAGAGTTATAAGTGAGCTGAATGAACAAGAACTCAACCATTATAGTGCTAATAAAACAACTACAACAGTAGGAAGAGGAGAAGAACACCCCTGGCTTTCATTCCCCTGAGTGACTGTTTCCATTCCCCTGAGTGACACCTTGTCTGACTGGTAGTCTTTTTTTTACAACAATTTTGGTAATTAGTTGTCCTTGTGGGATCGACCTAGCTTCCATTATCTACAAAAATTCATAATCTAAGCTAGTAATATTTTTGGTGAACTCGGCACGCACCATGGAGGAACCTTTTCAAAAAATTCGAACTATTAATTATATATTAAAAAAAATAGGTTGTCTACCTTGTTCTTTGAGTATGCAAAATAAATAGTAAGTTTATTGATAAGAATGTAATTTACATATAAATCACCCCGTTAATAGTGTTGAGGTTCCTTTAAAGTTTATAATTTTAGATGAATTTTCTACTACCTAATATGGTTTATTTGTTATCTCTTTGACAGGAGTAATATGAGCAAAATGCATGAAAGATGATGAAAACGATAATTTATGCACTTGAAGAAACTTTGGTGAAGTCACCAAGCACTCCGCAGAGTGAAGAGACCACTCCACAGAGTGATTCAAAGATGAAAAGCAACCAAGAGCTGACATTCCTTTTCCCGCACCAATCTATAGAGCGACGGGAGCACTCCACGGAGCGAGGTGCTGCTGAGTGTGAACTTTCTAAACCACTCTACAGAGTGAGGCAAGTCACTCTATGGAGTGACACAACCCTATTTTCATGCAATTTCTTTTACCAAGACCTAGAGTCTCAAATTTTCACAATAAAACCCTTTGTACGCCCCTAAAAACATCTATCAGACCTTGGAGAAGGCTACTAGGGTTCCATAGAGAGACACACAACAAGAGAAAGGTCGGCGATCACTTCAACAACACAATCCGAAGCAAGATCAAAGTCGTCAGCGAATCACTCTCATAGAGTTTTCTTTCTCTCAACTTTGTCGACATGAACTCCTTGTTTTCTCTCTGTATTTTAGTTTTTTATTTATCTATGAGTAGCTAAACACCCTTCGGGGTTCAATTTCAAAGTAGATGAAGATTGTTTGATTAGTTGTTAAACTTTGTGGTGAAGTTGAATATCTAAGTTGATTGTTCTTATTGATTCCCAGCAAATATCTTGATGACATACTTGTTGCTGTATGAAATCTTCATAGATCTAGGAATAGACTATGTTGGTTAGGTTTGTGAACTTGGGCCATGACTTGTACGTTAAAGTTCAAGGTTTCATGTCAGATAGGAATATACAGCCATGGCATGGTTGGTCTTATAAGTTCTTGAGTGTAATGACTTCATGGTTGAGTTCTACCATAGGAATATAGGTGGTTCACAACGAAGGAGATGTCTCTCTGACTTTGGAAGAAACTTTGAGACAATAAAGTGAACCGGCTGATATTTTGTCACCATAGGTTTAATAGCTAATCGACAATTGGATTGAAAATTGATATTGAACCCTAACGCTTCCATAACTAAACAATCCTTTTAATTTAAACACTCCATAGTTTGCATTTTTTTTTTTGAAAGTCACTTCTATTGTTTTGGTTACTTGCACTAAGAAAGATATCATTACGAACACATATTCATTTTGCATGTCCTCGTGGGATCGACACCCCTTACTGCTACTACAGTTGCAACTCGTAACCTTGCGAGTGAAAGGGAATGTTTTGCACTCATCAAGTCTGGCACCGTTGCTGAGGACGGCATAGATTATTTTGTGTTTTAATTGCATTTTCTTACTTATTGCTTACTTGTTCTTTTGCTTGTAGTTTTGCATTTTAGGGGAAAAAAATCAGATTCATCCATATTTCTGTGCTTTGATTTGTATTGTATGACCATGAGTAATCCTTCAGGTGAACTACTCTACATTCCTGAAGAAGACTCGTTGCCGGCTGAACAAAGAAAGAAAAGCTTCGACTATGGCTGGGCTTGGAACTGGAAATACCGAAGAGTAGACCCAAGATGAGCAGAATAGAATCATTGTCAATAACAATGAGCAGAACCGAGAGCCTCACAACAACCGAAGCCAAGGGCAGCCACAAAGGTTGCTACGTGATTACTTCATCCCTCAAGCCGAGGAAACTCCAGCTGCAATTGTATTCCATGAGGTTAATGCTCAGAATTTTGAGCTTAGGTCAGAAATGATTGAGTGGCTACAAGTTGCTTGTCATTCTATGGATATCCAAATGAAGATCCGAATGAGCATATCAGGAATTTCCTTTGAATTTGTGCCACATTTAAAATTCAGGGGCTGATAGATGGCGATGTGAGATTGCGGTTGTTCCCGTTCTCTTTGCTGAACAAGGCTTAAGCTTGGCTTAACACATTGCCTTCAAATTCCATCACCACTTGGAATCAGCTTTGCCAAGCTTTCTTGACCAAATATTTCACTCCAAGCAAGGCTGCACGTTATAGAAATGAGAGATCATGACTTTTTGGCAGTTTGGTAATGAGCCTTTGCATGAAGCAAGGGAACATTTCAAAGAGCTATTGAGGAAGTGTCCACAACATGGAGTTGAGGAGTTTATGCAGCTTGGTATCTTCTATGATGGACTATCATATGCTTCTTGAAATTCACTTGATTCTTTAGCCAGGGGAGCATTCATGATGAAGGCAGTTGATGATGCTAAAAGCTTGTTGGATAACATAGCAACAAATCAATACCATTGACCAAATGATTAGGGGGTAATGCCAAAGAATGATGGTTTTTATGAGATGGATTCTATTGCTCATCTTCAAGCTCAAGTTGATACGCTGACCAATGAAATTGCAATGATGCAAGCTAGTTTAAATAGAACTAGCTTGGTGATGAGATGTGAGCTATGTTCTGGAAACCATGCTACCGACTTGTTTTATGCGGCTGGAAACGGCTAAATTTGTTAAGCAAGGAAATTTTGGGAATTCTTATGATTCAAGTTGGAGGAACCATCCTGAATTTTCATGGAGTAGTAATGAACATCAAGGGGTGTTGTCTGTGCCTAGTTATTCTCAAAGTTTTCAACAATCAGCACCTAAGGAATCAAAGTTGGAGGACTCTATGACTGGTTTGCAAGATATCGTTAAGACACTTGCAACTGTAGTGGCAAGTACACAAGCATCACAACACAACTTGGAGGTTCAATTTGGCCAACTTGCTAAGACTTTATCTGAGAGGCCATTAAGTACTTTGCCTAATGATTCAATGGCTAATCCCAAAACTCATGTGCAAGTCAAAGCCATCACCTTAAGGAGTGGAAAGTTGATTGAGACTAAAGACAAGAAATGGCAAACCACCAAAGAGCAAGTTTTGAGCAAGGATGAATCATTAATGGAGGAGGAAGCAAAGAAAGATAAGTCGGTTGAGATAAATTTAGAACCACAAGCTGAAGAAATAGTGGTAAAGAAACCTTATCGGCCACCACTGCCATACCCCTTGAAGAGCAGCAAGAAAAAAAATAGATAATGGTTTGTTGAGTTTCATAGAAAATCTTGAGAAGCTACACATTAATGTTCCACTTGTAGATGCGTTGAAGGAAATGCCAAAGTACTTCAAACATCTTAAGGATTTGGTGTTGAGTAAGAAGCGTGTTCATGATGAAGCAATCATTCCCCTTAATGAAGAATGTAGTGCAGAAATTTTGAGGAAGTTACCTCTCAAGTTAAAGGATCCAGGAAGCTTTACAATCCCATGCACCACTAGTAACACCTCTTTCAATAAGGCGCTACTTGATTTGGGAGCGAGCATTAATTTAATGCCCTTGTCAAGTTTTAAGGGTCTTGGTCTGAAGGATGCATTAACTCTGACAAATATCATTCTTCAACTTGCTGACCGATCAATGACATATCCTAAGGGTATTGTGACTGATGTACTTGTAAAGGTGGGCCCTTTTGTTTATCCTGCAAATTTTGTGGTATTGGACATGGATGAAGTTGATAATGTCCCCATTATTCTTGGCCGACCATTCTTGGCAACATGTGATGCTCTCATTGAAGTTAGAAAGGGTGAAGTAACATTAAGGTTTGATGATGAGAACGTCACTTTTAATATCATCACTTTTAATATCTTCAAGGACAAGAAGTATCCGGCTGAATGTGATTCTTGTTTTTGCATTAAGATGGTTGAGGGAGCTAAGGATGAGATTGTTGCACATCCCACTATGAAGGATCCCTTGCAGCAAGACATTTGCTTCGCTGAAAATGAGGAGATCATGGAGGAAGTACAAAGTGCTGAACTGCAAAATTTTTTAAACCAAACTCCCAAGTTGCCAATGAAGCGACAAGTCCAAGAACAACGAGAGTTGAATGGTAAAAGTACTAAACAGGATGATCCTTCTAGTATTACTCCAAAAATAATGCAAGCTAAGAAACATCCATGCGTTCGAGAGTTTAAGCCTGGTCCAAAATGGTACAATAGTTCCCTTATGGAGGGTAACATGAATTATACAGCTCCTTATGTTCCTCCACATCGGCGCAACAAGCAAGGTGCTCTAAATATGGCTGGTTCATGTTCAAGGCCCCCATAAAGTTAGAGAGCAATAGGGCATCGGGCCAATGACGTTAACCATAGGCGCTTCTTGGGAGGCAACCCAAACAATTTTATTTTATTTTTATTTTTTTTTAATTTTTTTCCCACGTTTTCTTTTTCGAAGTTTGGTTTGATTTTTTTCCCTTTTCACATAGAGCACTATCCGTTATTATTCTATCGGAGAAAAAACTTGTCAGAGAAGGATCATGAAGGGTCGTGCTTCCGCACAAAGAGTGACAAGTAGTCAAGCTGCTGCCTCTAAAGCTCCTGTTGAAGAAAAGGAGCCGTCTTCAACTCCCATACCACCACCACCTTATCTCGCCACTCCAGGGAAGCTCCCTTCCTTCTCTTTATTTTAAGCATGGAGGACCATGCTTTCTTTTAAGTTTGGGGGAGTGTCTTGAGACTTTATGAAAGTGCCAGTGTGTTTTATTTCTTTGTTATCCTTTGTTTGTTGCTAGGTCTAAGTGTAGCTTTGTGTTTCCTTTTGTAATGCTAAGAAAAAAATACAAAAAAAAAAAATTAAAAGAAAAACCAGAAAAGAAAAAAAATATGGCTGTCGGTAGTCAATGATGATGATGTTTATGAATTTAAATACCCGATTCATGTTCTGATTTAACTTAGTCTATTTTAGTTGTCTCAACACCTTCTGAGCACTTGTATGCCTTTAATATGAGATCACTTTAGGTAAAGTGTAATGACTTGAACTTAATGCTATAACTAATACTTGTGTGAAAATAGATAAGTTGATTCATTTGATTACTACAATAGGCAAAGTGTGGTCTGTTTATATGTTGAAAAGAGGATTAAGGCAGCCCTAAGCACTACCTCAGACTCGAAATGAGAGGGTAGTGGTTTGAAGTAACCTTAAACCTTTAGGAAAAAGGGTTTGTTGGCAGATTAAACCGAGACTAGGATGTTAAAAAGCTAATGTGAGGGAAGCCTGGTACCCTGCCCAATGTGGCAGTGGAACCCCTGAGAGGTGAGGTTTGGCAATTAAGAGTGGAGAGTCCTCAGGCCGGTGAGAAAAAAAAGGTAGATTACCGTCTCTCGGTAAGGGCCTGAGTAGAAAAGATCCTGAAGAAAAGCCATATGGACTGAAGAAAGGGCTACGAGGGCGAAAGGTTGAAATTGCATAAATTTTGTGAGTTAAGTCCTTATGTCCTCTAGGTTGTCTGATTACATCAGTTTATTGTAGTATGAAAGGTGAATCATGTACTAAATAATGAAACTAATGAAAACACAAATGTTAGTTGTTTCTTTTTGCCGACTTGTGGTATTGTATGATTGGCATGTCACACACACACTGAGACAACTAGGATGGACCGGGTAGAGGTGGAACTGAATGATGGCGTAATCGTTATATTATATGCTTATATGTGGGAAGGCACAATCATGAGACAAATTGCCGACAGTCAAATGTTCACTTAAGTTTGCTTGTTGATGTGTGATTAAGGTCATTTGCTTGAGGGCAAGCAAAACTTTAAGTTTGGGGGAGTTGATAAGAATGTAATTTACATATAAATCACCTCGTAAATAGTGTTGAGGTTGCTATAAAGTGTATAATTTTAGATGAATTTTCTACTACCTAATATGGTTTATTTGTTATCTCTTTTATAGAAGTAATATGAGCAAACTGCTTGAAAGATGATGAAAAGGACAACTTATGCACTTGAAGAAAATTTGGTGAAGTCACTAAGCACTTCGTAGAGTGAAGAGACCACTCTAAGGTGTGATTCAGAGATGAAAAGCAACCAAGAGCTGACATTCCTCTTCCTGCACCACTCTATACAGCGAGGGGGGCACTCCACGGAGTGAGGTGCTGCTGAATGTGAATTTTCCAAACCACTCTACAGAGTGAGGCACACTCTGCGAAGTGATGCAGCCCTATTTTCATGCAATTTTTTTACAAAGACCTAGAGTCGCGAATTTTCACAATAAAACCTTATGTACATCCCCAAAAACATCTATCAGACCTTGGAGGAGGCTACTAGAGTTCCATAGAGAGAGACACAACAAAAGAAAGGTTGGCGATCACTTCAACAACACAATCCGGAGCAAGATCGAAGTTGTCGGCGAATCACTCTCATAGAGTTTTCTTTCTCTCGACTATGTGGACATGAACTCCTTGTTTTCTCTCTGTATTTTAGTTTTTTATTCATCTATGAGTAGCTAAACATCCTTCGGGGTTCAATTTCAAAGTACATGAAGATTGATTGATTAGTTGTTAAACTTTGTGGTGAAGTTGAATATCTAAGTTGATTGTTCTTATTGATTCCCAGCAAATACCTTGATGACATACTTTTTGGTGCATGAAATCTTCATAGATCTAGGAATAGACTATGTTGGTTAGGTTTGTCAACTTGGGCCATGACATGTACGTAAAAGTTCAAGGTTTCATATCGGATAGGAATATATACCGCCATGACATTGTTGGTCTTATAAGTTCTTGAGTGTAATGACTCCATGGTTGAGTTCTACCATAGGAATATAGGTGGTTCGCAACTAAGGAGATGTCTCTCTGACTTTGGAAGAAGCTTTGAGACCATAAAGTGAACCGGCTAATATTCTGTCACCATAGATTTAATAGCTAATCAGCAATTGGATTGGAAATTGATATTGAACCCTATCTCCTCCATAACTGAAAAATCCTTTTAATTTAAACATTCCATTGTTTGCATTTTATTTTCTAAAAATCACTTCTATTGTTTTGATTACTTGCACTAAGAAACATATCATTAGGAACACATATTTATTTTGCACATCCTCGTGGCATCGACACCCCTCACCGCTACTACAGTTGCAACTCGTAACCTTGCGAGTAAAAGGGGCTATTTTGCACTCATCATTTATTATCAACTTATTCTACTACTTCCGTTTTAAAAAAAAATAATCTACATTGAATTTTCAAATTTGTATTAAAAACAGTACAAAACTCAAAACTCAAGACTATTTTTTTGGGACGGAGGGAGTACTATTTATCATCAGACATTCCAAACTAAGTGTAGTTTTAGCAAATTGAAATGATTACAAAATAAGTGTTGTTTTATAATTTCAATGCGTTTTTTGTCTTAAATTTCTAAAATTATCCTCAAAATAAATAACATTATTTGCAAGAATTTGTTTAATGAGGTTAGTTGAGGATATTCTAGTAATTTGACTACCTCCTTTAAGTATTTTTTAAACTGTGTGCAACTTGTAGAATAACACTTTTTTTTAATGGAAGGAGTAATTCCTAATTATAGAAAAATTCTTACACGGTATACGGCATTTTGTTTTGGCTAACATGTAATTAATGCGAGTCCATAGTGATATATGCCAAAATGATTGTCTAGTTAAATTTTTATTTTAGTCTAGTTTTTGCTAAATATTAAATTCCAAGCAAGATAATTATTTTGGGACTGAGTGAGTACAATATTATTTAATTTTGTTACATTTTTGTAATGAAAACTAGTGCGACAAAAAGTTGAATGAAAGTAAAATGCTGAAAAATAATGACATTACAAATTCAGTACACTCACAAAGATATAAGCGTAAGCCCCCCAAAAAGGGGGGAAAATGTAGCTTTACTCTTAACCAAAAAATTTTAATAAAATAAGCAAAGGAGAATTAATAAAATTCTTGAAAGATGAGAAGGGTAAATCCGTAAAGGCACTCAGTAAACTTTCTAGTAGATGCATGACTTAGGGATGTCATATGTCTACTGGTATTTATATTCGAATAGAAAAATCCCATAACCAAACCAGAACTTAGGGGAAAAAAAAAGTACGAGAGATTACAGAGTAAAATCATTGACTTTGACATTGATTAATCTGATAGAAATTAACTAAAACGAAATCAAAGCTGGTAGCAAGAAAATTGCAAGCAGACAAGTTGTGGCTTAATTAATTAGTTAATGTCGGCGATGAGGTCATTTAGAAAATGCAGCAAGTTCAAAGTGGAGGAGCCACCTTCCGCCGCCACGGCTTCCTCCGCCGCACGTTTATATTTCAAAGCATTTCGTTTCAGCCCCTCCCCTGTATCACCGGAGGTGGCTTCCACCAAACATTTTGTGATCTCACCCCTTGACAACCGAAGCCCGACTTTAAATTCATCCACCAAATACTTTGCATCAGTGACCTAATCCCCAAAACTCGGGAAACACATAACCGGCTCGCCGGAAGAAAGCGCCTCCATCGTCTAATTCCAGCCGCAATGGCTCACGAAACACGCCACAGAAGGATGCTCCACCACCTCTTCCTGGTTGCTCCATTGAACTACTTTCCCTTCGTCCCCTACTCTTTCCCAAAAACCTTCCGGAAGCTTCGGATTCGTTTCATCACCGATACAGTTTGACCTCATCACCCAGAGGAATGAAAGCCCGGAATCGAGAAGCCCGAACGCCATCTCAACCACCTGTTCGTGATCCAGGACGACGGCGCTCCCGAATGAGACTAGACAACCGAGGCCGCCGGTTTCGTGTCGTGACAGTCAGTACATCCGTGATCCGGCTGTGAACATTGACGCTGACTGGAACATCATCGTTTTTGTTGCGATTGGTACTTGTTGTTGTATGTTTAAACAAAGGACCAATAACCCTGATAGGACATAGCTTTGACATGTATTGAATGACGTCGTTTTCGAGCTCCTGAACTGTCTGCTTCAAGACACAGGAGTTCTTGGACAGGTTCGATAAAATAAAGGAGGCACGCAAATTTACGTGGAAACCCAAATCGGGAAAAATCACGAGACTGTAACAATAGTCAAATCTCCACTATCACAATAATGGGAAAACAGTCTTCACCGACTGGTGGATACACAGGACTTCACCCAAAGGTGGATTACAACAATACTCTTCCACACACACCTATCACAAAGTAGGACTGGAAGGATCTAACCAAAGAGAGCTAAACCGAAAACTAAACCCTAGCTTTCTTTCTTTTTCTCTCGTACAAAACAATGCACGGCTGCCCAAATTTTTCTTCTCTCTTGGCTGAAAAATACACCCCTAAAAATTATGCCAAAGCCTTGCTTTTATAGAGCAAAAAAAACCTAAAAACAAAAACCCAATTGGAGTAGGTTTTGTTTCCTAAAACCAAAGCCAAAATTGGCTTGGTTTTATTTGTTTCCTTGTTGACCCAATTAAGGGGAATACCGGGCCCAACAATCTCCCCCTTCACCTCAATTGGGGGGTAAAACCGAACCTGCTTCCTGTCTACAGAACAGAAGCTTCTCTCTACTCACAGTCTTCGTCAACATATCGGCACCGTTGTCATCCGTATGGATCTTCTCAAGAAACAATGCCTTGGACTCCAACACATCTCGAATCCAATGATATCTCACATCAATATGTTTTGACCGCGAATGAAATGTGGAATTTTTCGCTAAGTGAATAGCGCTCTGGCTATCAAAATACACCACATACTTCTCTTGCTTCATGCCAAGCTCTTGTAGAAACTTCTGCAACCAAAGTGCTTCCTTACAAGATTCAGTAGCTGCGATAAACTCTGCCTCTGTAGTAGACAAAGCAACACATTTCTGCAATCTACTCTGCCATGAAACCGCTCCCCCTCCATAAGTCATCAAGTATCCAGAAGTAGACTTCCGACCATCAAGGTCACCCGCCATGTCGGCATCTGTATATCCATCCAACATGGTCTTTCCATTGCCAAAGCAAAGACTCAATCTGGAAGTACCCCTAAGATACCTGAGAATCCATTTCACAGCATTCCAATGCTCCTTACCAGGATTGGAGAGAAACCGACTAACAACCCCAACTGCATGAGCTATGTCTGGCCTTGTGCAAACCATCGCATACATTAGGCTGCCAACTGCCGAAGCATAAGGAACCTTTTTCATCTCTTCCTTATCTTTCTCACTTTTAGGACACTGCGTTTTGCTTAGCTTAAAATGCCCTGCAAGTGGAGTCGAGACTTCCTTAGCACCGCTCATGTTAAATCTATCAAGAACCTTCTCGATATACTTCTCTTGAGATACCCAAAGCTTCCCATTCTGTCTGTCACGAGAAATCTTCATCCCAAGGATCTGTCTAGCCGGACCCAAATCCTTCATCGCAAAGGATTTATTCAACTCCTTTTTCAACCTGGCAATCTTTGCAATATCATGACCAACAATCAACATGTCATCGACATAAAGCAAAAGAATTATAAAATCACCATCAGAGAATTTCTTCACAAACACACAATGATCAGCTGTAGTCCTTTGGTATCCCTGCCCTATCATAAAGGCATCAAACTTCTTGTACCATTGCCTCGGAGCTTGCTTCAACCCATGCAAGCTTTTGTTGAGACGACATACAAGCTTCTCTTTTCCCTTTTCCTGAAACCCATCTGGTTGCTCCATGTAAATCTCTTCTTCCAAATCACCATGCAGGAAGGCTGTCTTCACATCAAGCTGTTCAATCTCAAGATTCAAGCTGGCCGCTATCCCAAGCACAACTCGGATTGAAGACATTTTTACAACAGGAGAGAATATCTCACCAAAGTCTACGCCCTTTCTCTGATTGAATCCCTTCACAACCAATCTGGCTTTGTACCTCGGTTGTGAGCTGTTCTCACTTGTTTTTAGTCTAAAAACCCATTTATTCTTGAGTGCTCTCTTGCCCTTAGGCAGCTTCACCAGGTCATACGTGTTATTCTCATGCAAGGATTTGATCTCATCTTGCATGGCTGCTAACCACTGATCTTTCTGCTCATGACTAAGAACCTCTTCATACGACTCGGCTCTCCCCATCGCAAGCAACAAATACTCATGAGCACTGCACTGGTGGAAGGTCTCTTGTCTCTGGTGGACCTCCTAGGCTGAACAGGAGGTGATGAAACCGGTGGTGTCTCTGTTTCAGTAGCAGGATCATCATCAAACTCACCATCCTGCTCTGTCTCAGCTCTCCCTTCAGGAGAATCATCTGATTGTGGAGGAACTGGATCTAAATCAATAGGAATCTCAGGTGAAGATTCTGGCATCTTGCCTTTTCCCATATCATCAATGGTCTGGTCTTCAAAGAAAATCACATCTCTGCTTCTGAAAACTTTCTTTTCTACAGGATCCCAAAGTCTGTACCAAAAATCATCATTTCCATACCCCAAGAATACACACTGCTTGGATTTGCCATCAAGCTTCGACCTTTCATCTTTGGGAATATGAACAAAGGCACGACAACCAAAAACTCGCAAATGCCTAAATGAGACATCTTTCCTGTCCAAACTCGTTGTGGTAGATCACCATCCAACGGAATCGAGGGAGATAGGTTGATCAAATCAATCTGCTGTTTGCATGGCTTCACCCCAAAAGATTTAGGCAGCTTTGCATTCGAGAGCATACACCTAACCTTTTCGGTAATAGTTCATTTATTCTTTCGCCATGCCATTCTGCTGCGAGTCTTCGAACACTCTTCGAAGTTTAATGCCATGGTCTCGGCAATACTTCTCAAACGGACCCCTGTACTCACCACCATTATCTGCTCGAACACACTTCAACTTCTTGCCAGTCTCTCTTTCAACTCTAAGGTGAAAGTCTTTGAACACATCTAATACCTGGTCTTTAGATTTCAAAGAAAAACACCAAACCTTTCGAGCATAGTCATCAATGAAAGTAACAAAGTACAATGCTCCACCCAACGACCTATCTTTCATGTAACATACATCCGTATGAACCAACTCTAGAGCACCTGGACTTTCTAGATGGAGGAGAATTTTGAAAGGAAACCCTATGTTGTTTACCATAGATACAGTCAACACAAGGTTCTAGAGCAGTACCTTTCACCTCTGGGAGAAATTGCTTCTTACCAAGAATCTGCAACCCCTTAACACTCATGTGTCCAAGCCTTCTGTGCTAGAGATTAATGGAGGCATTGTGAGTTGCATTCACCTCTCCATTCTTCAACTTTGCATTCAACACATACAAAGAGTTCAACTTTTTTCCTCTAGCAATAACAAGATTCCCTCTGGTAATTGTCCAACGACCACCACCTTCAGTGCTATGATAACCCTCATCTTCAAGTTTACCAACGGAAATAAAGTTCAGACGCATATCCGGAACATGTCTGACATTCTTCAAGACAAGAATACAACCTGTATTTGTTACCAATGATACCTCTCCCATGCCGACAACATCGCATGAGGCTTGGTTGCCCATTCTTACACGACCAAAATCTCCAGGTATGTAAGAGGTAAACAAGTGTCTGTGAGGCGTCACATGATAAGACGCACCTGAATCACCGAACCAATCACTGTCGTGACTCGCAACATTAATTGTATCATCATCACAGTACACAAATACATCACTGGTAGTTACTACTGCAGTAGTGTCATCATCACTTGATTCATCCTTCTTGCCTTTACCTTTTCTCGCTGCTAGTTCTCTCTTGAGAACCCTGCACTCCCTCTTAAAGTGCCCATTCCCTTGACAATGGTAGCACACGACATCTTTCTTGGATTTAGACCGTCCCCTGGACTTGTCATTCCGATCACGTGGCCCTCTGCTTTTACTTCTCCCTCTTCTATCTGACTTTTCTGTCACCAAAGCCTGTGACTCAGACTCAATACTCTGCTCTTTTCTTCTGATTTCTTCATTCATCAAAGCCTCTTTGACCTGATCCAAGGCCAAGACACCATCCTGAGTTGAATTACTGATTGACACTACCAAAGTGTCCCAACTGTCTGGAAGAGAACTAAACAATAACAAAGCCTGCACCTCATCATCCAACTTTAAACCTACATTCACAGCTTGGTTCAACAAACCCTGAAACGGACTCAAGTGCTCATTCATGCTAGCACCATCTTTGTACCTCAACCTGGTAATCTGTTTCAGTGCAGATGACTTATTGATGCCGGACTTCTTCCAGTACATATTCTGGATTTTCTTCCAAAGTTCATCAGCTTTTGTTTCTCCCGAAAAGTGATGAAATACACTTTGATCAATCCACTGTCGAATATTACCAACAGTCTTCCTGTGCATATCAGCCCACTTTTTATCAGTCAAATCACTTGGCCTACCTTCATCTCCTAGAACAGGATCAAACAAATCTTTGCAATACAACAAGTCTTCCATTCTAGGCTTCCACATATGATAATTGGATGAAGTCAATTTAATCATCGTACCAGTACTCGATGACTCTTCCATTTTATTGGTGTAACACCTCAATTACCGAACCGTAGCTCTGATGCCACTGATGTGGCGGAAAGGGTATAAGCCCAACACACTGCGGAAGCGAGCCCCAAGGAAAAACTTCTTTCCTACTACCAATAAAATAGGACAACCACCCAAACAAGCAACTAACTCAAGAACTGATAAAATAAAGGAGGCACGCAAATTTACGTGGAAACCCAAATCGGGAAAAACCACGAGACTGTAACAACAGTCAAATCTCCACTATCACAATAATGGGAAAACAGTCTTCACCGACTGGTGGATACACAGGACTTCACCCAAAGGTGGATTACAACAATACTCTTCCACACACACCTATCACAAAGTAGGACTGGAAGGATCTAACCAAAAGAGAGCTAAACCGAAAACTAAACCCTAGCTTTCTTTCTTTTTCTCTCGTACAAAACAATGCACGGCTGCCCAAATTTTTCTTCTCTCTTGGCTGAAAAATACACCCCTAAAAATTATGCCAAAGCCTTGCTTTTATAGAGCAAAAAAAAACCTAAAAACAAAAACTCAATTGGAGTAGGTTTTGTTTCCTAAAACCAAAGCCAAAATTGGCTTGGTTTTATTTGTTTCCTTGTTGACCCAATTAAGTGGAATACCGGACCCAACACTTAAACAGACCCAAGATGGAATCGGTTAAGGAAGGGTACTGAGTGTTGGGATGCAAGAAACTCGGGATCTCGCCGTACTTCAAAAGAGGCATACAAGGCAATTGGACATCGATTTCGGGTTGTAATTCGGTCGGGAAAGGGACTAATTTATGGTAGCAGTGTTAATAGGCGGAAAAACAGGCACAAGACTGTACCCAAAGGGGAGCACAAGGGATCCGAAGTGTTTCGGCGACCTCGGCAACCCAAGGGATGAAGCAGCTGTAAATGAGGCAACAAACGGGTCGGCCTTGTTCGGCGTTTTTCTGGATCATTCTCGGGAGCTTCTGTTTCCCGATTTTCTCGAGGAATTAGAGATAACTTTTTGGATTTTTCCTTAATTAATGTTGCCCCCTATGTGATTATCATCAGCAAGGTTAATTAGTGGACCGACAGGTGAGCTGTTGATTGCATTTAATCATTAATTACAGACTAGTTTAATTTCGAAAGTTACCTTTCTTTTGTGAAATTGACGTGGACCACTTAATGTTGTTCAAATATCACATGGAATTGATGCAACTTGTTGATAGACTAACATAATTAAGTACTTCTAACTCAGATGACTCCTGGGTTTTGCAAAAGTCGCTGATGACTTCACCTTTAACTGCTCCATATATCCTCCTGAAAATATAGATCACTATACGTCATCAACTGCAAGACCCTACACGTGACCAAGATCCAGACCCGGATCCTATTGCAGATCAAGGTGTTAATAAAGTGATGAATAAATATTGTACGTAAATGTGTAGGTTGTTTTAAACATATTCCATATCTTTAGCCCTTAGTTTGAAAATATTAAACAATGTGGTTTATCTGTAATAGACAAGGTTAGTCACAGTTAGCGCAAATAGAAGTTAGTTGTAGTGTATTTTACAGTAGGAAAAAAAGAAAAAATTCCTCTTTTTAGATTGACAATGGATTCTTTCTTTTTCATAACCCTACCCGGAACTTGTCAATTTGGACTTAAGAAGTAAAAAGAACCTGTGAAAGTTGGCTGCATATTGAATGATCACGACTTCTACTTTCAAACAATATATGTAATCATTTACTTCCGGTAGATGATAAACACCAACTTGACTATTTTTGTTAGTATATAAATTTGCGTCACTTAATTTTGGTCATGAATGGTGGTGAGGATATATTCAGATGAAATTTACAATTTGTACTGATAAAGAAATTAGATAAATTTTTTTACCAAAGAAGTATATCAATTTTTCATAACTTAGTTATAGTACAACTAGCTAGCCGGACTACACACCCTATATGTATTTTCTACTTTAGCGATAAATAACATTCATTAATATAAAAATTATAAATTTATTATTATTCTTCTACTCACGATTTCTTCAATGCTAGTTTGTGCTTGAAATTGAAATCCGTGCGTTCTTTTTATTTTCCCGATCGATGCCACAGGAAATAATTTAGTCTTTCTCTTTTATTAAGTTATAATAAATATAGTGTACCAGCTCCATTTATTATCGTAAAATCATATTTCTGTACTCAAAACCCTGTTGCATCAGATATATTATATATATATAAATGTATTAGGTTCGTAATTTTTTCATGTTATGTATGGTACTTTATAAGCACCCCCTCCCAACAAAAAAAGAAAACCTTCAAGAAATACATTATCAATCGCAATTGTTTCACCACTTAAGTGTCAAAGTAAATGGGAAGTTACTTTGGACAAAATAAGAGAAATAAATCTAGACATAATATTTACGACATAGGAAGAACACATTTTAGTCCCGTATATGTGCTCCAAATTATTTAACTGTTCGTTTTTGTCTCAAAATTTGAACACGTGTTTAATTAATTGTAATTACAAAAGTGTTGCTAAAAAAATAATTTGCGACTAAAATGAAACATATGATTATGATATGAGAAGTCTTGTCCCAAAGAAAAAATTGCATGGCTATAAGAGTATTTATTGACAAACAAATATTTTAGCGATATTTTTGGAATCTAACCAACCATTAGCACTGATCAGTTCAAGCACTGTGAGATTTATTTATTAAATTTCTCAAAACCTTAAGACCAGAGCGTAAGTTTTCGCTCTATATCTTCTATCTTATATGTGATTATCAATTTTCATTAATCAAATTGTAGTTGTTTCGTCATTCATTTGTTATATTTTATTTATTAAATCCCACAAAATTAGTCCACATTATAGTTTTAAAGTATATTATTATTTTTTGTTAAATTTACAATACTTTTACTGGAAGCTTAAGTCCGCCAGGAAAAATATAAAGACCGCCATTGACCGAAAGTTGACTTCCAATTTTACCTTATATTTAAATTTCAAATTCAAACTTTAAAACTCCAATTTCTAACCCTACAATCCAAACTTCCAATTTCTTTGAACCTCAAACACTCTAATCTCCAATCTTCAACCTTCGTAGACTTCAAATCAATGGTCGGAGGAGATCGTCGTCGCGGGAAACATCCGCTGGAACTTTTTAAATTTTCTGAATCTGAATTTTTTTTTTTTTTTTGAATCTGAAAACCGGTGGGCCGGCGGTGGTGACGTCCGAAAAGCCGCCGGCCGACCGGCCTATCGTCCCAGGAAGCCAAAGACGGTATCTGGACCGTCGACCACCGATGTTGACGGTATGGACACCGCCTAAATCAAAACAGGTCGGCAGGAACACCGTCGAGTTTTGTGGCAGGCGCCGGCGTCCAAGAAGAAACGGACGCCGACAATCACGTCCCTGGGAAGGAGGGATGCCCCAGGAGCCGTCCAAAGGCAGAGTCGACGGCCCAGTTGCCGTCGACAAAGGAATTTTTCTTTTTTTTTTTTAATAATTAGTACATTAATTATTTATTGTATATTATATTACATTCTGTGATTTAATTTAGTTTATTATATTCTGTGATTTTTTAATATATTTTTTAATTAGTTTAATTTAGTTCTTTTAATTTAATTAGCGTAATTTAGTTCTTTTACTTTATTTAGTTCTTTTAATTTAATTAGTTTAATTAGTTTAAGTTATTTATACGAATATTTATTATATGATTAATATAATTAGTTTTATGATTAGTATTATGGTGATTAATATTAATTATACTATTAATATTTTTTTAATTACTATTAATTAGTATTTAGTTTAATGTAGTTAGTTATTAAATAACTTAATGATTAATTATTGTATAAATATAGTTTATTTGATAATAATTTGAATATTGTTTACTAATTAATAGAATTAGTTTATTAATATGATTACTATTAATTAGTGTAATTATTTAACCGTGACTAAATGCAGGAATCACTTCGCCCGATCAACAAAGAATCGGGTAAGCGGCATGTGAAATCGCGAAATGTCCTGCCATTGGGTCATACTGAAAATGAACATGTGGAGAATGAGGAGATGGAGGAAGAAGGGAGTGCCAACAGTTATGCACATAGAGCTTGACACACCTTATATCAGCAAGCACCCTCGTTTGAGCAAGATGAGCCTGTCCACAATGTTTTACAATCACAGAGTGGTGAATTACCCCCCCGAATTCCATGACTTCGTATTACCTTGCCTGGAGGTCGTAGTGGCACTGGGACTAGGACAAATCCCCGTAAGAGTGCTACAATAGAAGCATGTATGAATTAATTTTGTGTAAAAATTGAAGTTAATATTAATCATATAATTATTAGTTATTTGAGGTTAAAGTTAATAAATAAAATCTAATAATTACATCCCATTTATTTTTTCAGGGAGTAGCAGCCGATCGAAAAAATCGGATGATTGGTCATGGATTGTAACAGATGCAGTATCCGGTGGGCCTGAAGATGGATCGATTATTCCTAGCTTCAATGGACACGTTGCCTCTTTGTTACGGCAGGGTACGGATTGAGGTTCTCTCAAATTACAGAACAGATCCGCTGTTTGTCAGATGTTGACAGACTGGAAGAGTTCCCCAGGTTTTGACAGGGTGAGGCCGCTGGTTCAGGCGACTAGGTTGTCTCATCTTCCAGCACTGATGTTCTCGCATAATGATATTGGCCTAGCATGTGCGCTCGTGGAGCGATGGCAGTCAGACACAAGTTCGTTCCACATGCCTTTTGGTTAGATGACCATCCTGCTTCATGATGTCCAATGCACATTTTGTCGATCCCTGTGGAGGGAGAGATGGTGACGGCCGTTCCCAAGTGGGAAATAGTGAAGAACCACTATATGGGTCTTCTGAACATATCTGCGAAAGATATGAAACCCCTGAACTATAAGAGTGGTGCTATGTTAGAGTCATTTGTTATGGACCGAGTCCGGGGTAGCACAAACCCAGAGGTACAGGCCACTGCTTGGATGTGGATGATGTTGAGTGCCACATTATTTGTTGACAAGAGTGGGGGCGGCATAATACATGCGCAGTTGCTGCATGAGCTTTTTGATGAGCTTGATCATGTTTCAAGTCGTTCCTGGGCATCTCCAACTCTAGCATACCTTTACCGCCAGTTAGGGGTTGCTAGTAGAGGTGGTGTCAAGCAGATGGGGGGTTGTTTGACCCTATTGCTAGCTTGGATATATGAGTATTTCCGATCTTCCGGCCTCATAATATGTATAAATAATTTTTTATTTTGTAGGTAGTGTGGGAGCCATTCAGTAAGGATATGTACAAGATAGTGCCTAAAACAATTTTCACTGGATGGCTCGTTTTCAGGAATTTTGTTGAGCCATACATGCCAGATCGCGTGCTTCGACAGCTCGATTATGTGCAGATAATTCCTATGCTAATTGTTGTCCCGTAAGTTGCATCGAGGCCGATGAGTGGCGACAACTACAAGGTTGATTTTTCTGAAGTGTATGCGGGTAATGCTTGACTTCGAATCCCTCAATCAGGATGCCTCAATCTCAGCTTGTACACTCGTTCGACAAAGGCAACATGTGCTGATGATTATCTCGACTGTTTCTACCATTATTCCCATACTAAGCTTCTGCCTGAGAATGAGGGTTCTTCGATAGACAACTCTATTCCATCGCACGCCAAAGTTTGATATATAAGTTGTTTAATATTTCTCCTGATTAAGTTTATATTAAATGTTATTATATAACAATTATTCTTGTTTGCTTCTACGTTAATGTAGTACACAGATCAATGGTCCGACCTCGCTGCTAGAGCTATCAAGAGGCTGAGGCTGACCGTCGACGTCTATGGCCCGGAATTTCAAACGGAGTATGATGACCTCATTCTTCGCTGGAACCAGGCGCGCTGATGTCTTTTGCTTTGTCTTGTTTTTTTAATTCCGACCTTGTTTATTAGTATTCATTTAATTATGTTTGAATTTCAACTTAGATATTGTTGTATTTGTGACCTGTGATTGTGCTTTTTAATTATGTTTTTTAACTTGTTCGTACATTACAACTAAAATATATAACTGCAAACAAATTGAATGACATTATGCTAAATATAATAATTAGGCGACAATCTCAAATACACCAATCCACAGATAACTGGTACTCTACTCAACATCAAAGGGAGAAGACTGAGGGGATTGTGTCCATCCAATCTCGGGACATAAAGTGTGCCAAACATCTATTCTCTTGAGATATGGCTGCTCCCAACCAATAACGGAAGTGTCACGGTGGTTAAACCAATGATAAGGTATGGACAGAACTGGAAAATCTAAACCCACGAAATCTAGCCGAATGTAATGCTTGTAATCGCCTAGGTGATCAATGGCAATCTCCCGAATAGGTCCGGTAAAAGGCCCATTAGGGCCCTGTGAGAGATGAGGGGCAATCTAGAGCTCGATGATGTATTCATATTCTGACCTCTTACTCCACGCCCGTACAAGAAGATAACCATGTTGAAGCGAGTGGCATACATGAGCAAGTCCATAAAAGTAATCATGTAATGATATTAAAACCAAGGACTCTCATACCATCGTATGCGGTGAACATGCCTGGAAATGTCCCTTTCGAAGAAGAAATCGTACAAATTTGGACTTTCCTCTAGCTCATCTGCACCAATTCTTCTAGCATTATGCCATTGATACTCGGATCCAAACAAATGGCTCGCCATAATGCGGAATCCACACTTTCCATCACCCACCACATCAACATATCCAGTAATGTAGGGAATCATAAAAGGCACAATCCTCTCTAGGTCACCATGTTCATAAATGCTTTGTTGTATTACATCTACAACGTGAAATATACATTACCAAACATTAATAAACAATATATAGTGTTCGACATAAAAATAAAAAAAATCATAAAAAATATTAATAAAGGGTTCTTACCTTGAGCAAACTCGTCAGGCTGCCGAAAATCCCATTTAGTATAAACTTGTTCGTGTGGCTTGTTCTTGCTTCCTTTTGGGCGTCCCTTGCCTTTTTTCTTATTCTCCGGTTGCTTTGAAGGCCCTCTATCTAGGTAAATTTGATCATAGAGCCAACAATTCGCCCTGCAGATAACCAATGGATCTTCATTCTTGACAACGCCAACCAAATGTTTCCACAAGACTTGATTATCTGACAGCCCATCAGGCCTAGTATTGACGGGACTCTCGTCGATATTGAGATTAGCCCAAAATGGGTTGAGATCAGAAACTTGAATCGCTAGACTCGCGTCCACTGTCACCTTCATCTCACAACCACAAGGAATATCATGAGTTAAATCTCAACTTATAAGCACATACAAACTTGTCTCCCTTTGTCTGCATCTTTTCATACTCCTTGTGCAACTTTTGCAAACAATGGTGCGAAACTACAGAATTGAGGTGGTAAAATGGATAACCATGATATGGTATTCCATTCTTGTTTCGCGATTCTTCTAGTGTTTTCCTGAGTGAAAAAAAATCAGGAAAAAATATATTAATACTCAAAAAAAATTAAAGATATGCACACGAATATTAAACTAAGTCATTACATACCTGATTTCAATTAGTTGCACCTCAATCGCATTGTGCGCCTGTCCTCAAATCGTGACAATAGTACCTGCTGATGAGTCAATCCAATTCTTTAGTGCCTTATGTGCACTCTCAACTCTGCACGTTGTCGTGTTCCCAAAGGTGCAACTTTTTATTCGTCCACGCACGTACAAACTTCGCTTTGTGTGGTAACCATGTTTCTTTCACATATGTAAGTAAGTCCTTATAAGGACTATAACTGCAATACCAAGAAAGTACTTAATCTTACTAATAACCAAATATTTTACTTAAAAAAATAGAATTATTCAAAAAAACTTATTAAAACTTAAAGTTGCTCCATGGTTATGACTTGTTCTTCATATGCTTCCACAATTTTAGCTTTCATAATTTTTGACCACCTGTGTTCCCCGAACTTCTTAAGCAATACTGAAGTGTCGCCTTAAGAGAGTCTAGATTTTGGTTCTCACATCTTTGTGGATGTGCCATGTGCACAACAAGTGGGTATACTAGGGAAAAACATCACTAATTGGTGCCATTAACCCTGACTCTAGATCAGTGAATAAAACCTTTGGCTGATCTTTATCTCCAGTTATAGCCTCAGCTGTAACAACGCCCATCGATAGCTCTCAGCAGTCTCCGCATCCAACAGAAGATAGGCAATCAAAAATTTTTTGTTGCACGGAGTCATTCCGATAAATTCCAAAAAAGGCATTTTGTACCTGTTGTTGCACGGAGTCATTCCGTGCTATCCATACCGACGACCAAGTGGTACGCTCTATATAACCTCACTGATTCAGGGTGTGCCATGAAAACCCGGATCAAGGCCATTGTATTCGGATCTGACTCTGTCACAATTATGTAGTTGTGTTCCCGGGGCAACTGAAAAGTCCTGTTAGTAACATCAAGACCGTGCCATCAAATGCCACGCACCCCATCTTGTGCAATTTATTTCTGTAGTTGTAAATTTGGCGCTTCGTAACATGGTAATCTGGATACTCCTTTTGAAGTGCCTTTAGAATGTAAATCGGCCTTACTCCCACCTCAGACATGTCCTCTATCATCTTTTTTACTCCCTCGCTCAGCTTACTCATCTAGCAATGACCCTCTGGATGTTGTATCATCGGATGATTGTGCTCTGCCTTTTCACCGGTCTTTCGACAGATTATATACATTGCCCGGCCATTCTTTATATCTTTTGATGAACACCTCAAATTTACACCCAGTCACCTGGGTCTTCGAATTTGGTCGACACTTAGTGGTTCCATCTCTGTACCTCTCTGCCCTGTACCGTCCACCTTTCTTGCATTTCAACAAATACCCGTTGTCCTGCTGCGAATCTCTCACTAATTCAAAACCATTGCTGATTGCAATCTCTTGTACGCGCAAAATAGCGTCATCCTCTGATTGGAATATCTCATTAGTGTCAAAAGGAACACTATGATCTTCGTTTTCAGCTGTATCCTGCAAATTCTAAACATATTCTCTAAATAACTCATTAATAGAATACCTAATTACTCTTACTAAATTAAAAAAAAAACTTAAAATGGCATAAAATAATAGATTTGCATGAATAAATAACTTAAATGAATCCTATTCAATTTAATTATGATGCGATAATTAATAAAACACGATAAATTAACTGAATAAATCAATAAAACTGAAATTAAAAAATATTAAAAAAATACCCGGGCCGCGACACAAACCGGCCTAGGGTAAGAGAGCCAGTTTTCACACCAGCTCCCACAATAAGGGACGGCAGCCCAGCGTCCCATGTTGACTTGGACGCTGTGGGCGGCGGCCATGACTAATGGCTGCCACAGCTGCCGGCCCTATTAGCCGGCGGCTCTGCCATCCTTGGTCCTAGGAACCGGCAGAAGTACTGTCTAGGCCAAGCCGGGACGGCACGAGCGTCGTCCCAACCTCTTTCGGACGGTATTTCTGTCGGTTCGGCCTATTTCGGCCTGAAATTCTGCAAGTCTAATAATTTTTTTTCTTGCTTCTGAATCACTCATTTTGGACTGAAAAAATAAAAAGGGTGGAATGGTATTTTTTACGACAGACTATATCTTTTACCATGCGGTCTATATCCAAATAAAAAGGGCAGAATTATCTTTTTTACAGCGATTTTTATCTTTTTCCTTGCAGACTTTAATACGCCTCTATTTTTATGGGAACGAAGGAGCATTTGATTGAAGTTTTCAATTAACTTCATTTATTGAATTCTAACAAGTTGCTTTACATGTTGGTAGTAGTATTACATTGACCTTTCTATGTGTAGTAAAGCCTTTTTCGTGGGAAGGTTTCGAAGTCAATTGTTCAAGGAATCACATGTGTCTTAGATAGCTAAAAATAAATAAAATTTCCCAAGAGATAAAAGGAATCGAGGCCACAGTTATGTACGTCAAACCTAAGCTATGCAAGGAAAACAATACGTAGTTTTTCATTGAGTAATGATATTCATCTCAGCTAATTTATCTCACCATTCCATCTCGTCTTACATGTCATCTGTTGATTGGGCAATGTATTTCTTACTTTGCATCTAATAAATTAATTTAAATATTATTATATTTCTTATTATGATAACTTTACCGAAAAGGGTTTATTTTTTTCGAGGTTAGTGTCTATTTATTTTAAAATTTTAGATATAAAAATTTTCAAAGAAGTATGTAAACCTAACAAAAAAAATTAAATTAACTTATTAGATTTTATCTAATGATTAATCAACTTATTAAATTTCATCCAATACCTAAAAATCATGTAAGGTGAAATGAAAAAGTGAGATAAATTAATTGAGATATCTATCACTCTTTTTCATTTAACATTGGATTATTTACATAGCATCATTCTTTTTAATTAGAAACATTCAGACAAAAAATTAGCATTTCGAATTCCAACCTTGAATAAAAAAAAAATTTAAGAAACAAATTGAAGTGCTTTAGATCCGGAACTGCTTGAACAAAGAACGGAACTGCTTTAGATCCCAATTGAAGTGAAGATTTTATACTATTGTTTGAAATAAATTGTAATGGACTTTGTCAATTAGTAGGTAAAGGATACTTTTAGCACATGATTATAAACTTTTTTCACCCAGCGGGAAATGACAAAAAAACTTTAAAAAAAAAGAACGGTTTGGTATTCTATGCGAAATCATAAACTTGATTCATAGAGATTAAAGCTGCGCGTTTACAATAATTTCCTTTATTCCCCTTGACATAGTTTTCTGACCTCTAATCAAGTTGTCATTTTATTGGTTTACGCAGTTATATAAGTTTCACCTTAAAAATTCAAGAAAGTGATCTTAGAACATTTTAAAAGAAAATCGAGAGGGACAAAAAAAAAAGAATTTAAGAAACAAAATCAATTCTGGGATTATTTTTTTTGTTTTCCGGGAACAGAAATCCATCACATGAAGCAGACAAGACATGGACCGCGGATCAAGTACATAACCAATTGCCATTAGCAAAGTTTTATTGATCAAAACAGTAAGGAAATGAACAGTACAACGCAATACATGTACACGCACAGAATTCAACTGATGGAATGGAAAGGAAAATCGTAATCACACAAGATGGCGGCACATGGAATCTTCAAATTAAATTTTCATCTCGATGGCGTACTCAGCTGAGACATCAGGAAGAATATAACGGTAGAAAACAAAATGGACATCAAGGATATCATCTCCGGAGGTGGTGTTGACCATGTAAGTGGTGGCGGTGCCGATCCCATTAGCCAACCGGAAAGCGCCGGATCCACAGACCAGCGGGAACTCCCTGATGTCTCCGAACACGACGTTACGTCCTTCCATGGTGATCGTGCTACCGGCAAACTCGCCGGCGGTGAAGATGAAGTTGACGTTCATGAGGGTGCACACTTCTTTTTTTTTAAATAAATAGGAAGGTTATGAGGGTGCACACTTCCTCTTCGGAGGACATACTAAAGAGACCCTGAGCGTAACCGATGACCTCGGAATCCGGATTGGATTCCAAGTCAGAGGGGCGTCTAGCACGGTCACTAACTCGAATTTGGTTGGGGAAGTGGCGGTGCTAGCTGCCCGGGCAATCGGTTTCTGGCTGGCGGGTATCGGGTCACAATGTTGTTAAGGTAGAAATGGAGTTTTGTCAATGTGGGTTTTGCTCGTGAAACCTGTTTGTACCATCTTTTGACGGCTTGGGGACTTTTGTCACCCCAAAGGGAATGGCCAACTGAAGCCATGGTCATCATGACCAAGAAACTAGCTAAAGCCACTGATTTCTTGATGATGAGATTTTGGAATTATACTCGCTCTTTCAAAAAATATTCAAAGCAGCTATTATACCGTTTCTCTTGTTAGTAGTGTGTGGGGAGATTGAAGAGGATGCAAGCAGATATATATAGGGGGAGAATTTAAGAGTTTGGGGTTATATAAATGAAGTAAAAAAGAGCTATAGAGAGGAGGGCTAGTAGAGAATACTACTCCATGTGAATTTGTAAGGACTAATTATATCAATCACGTGCAGTTCATATATAGTGCTTTGAAATTTTAATGTTCGCCTTAAAGTTAGGGAAAAAAAAACGAAAAGAAATTGAAGGCAAGTTCTAATGGAGATGCAGCAAAACTGGGACTCTGTATTTATAAAAATATTTTACTTTATTGAAGTTAAAACAATGTACAATAAAAATATATATTATAAACGTGGGAGAAATGAGTAATTTAGTCATTAATACATCCGGTTTACTTGCTTTAATAATAACTAGATTTGTTCTCGTCGCACTACACGCGGCTAGTTTGAGACATGTCAATATGAGTTCACTTCAAATGGTCATATTATTATATGGCTTAACGAAATTCTAATAATAATTACTGTGACGCCAGAAGCACGATTCATCAGCACCGCTATGTGTTTCCTGGACAGACGATTGCTTGCATTGCCACCATCGGAAGCCCAATCAAAGTATGATCACCATTTGTTTGTTTGACACCGTGATCTACGCCATCGCCACCATCGGGAACTGAAAGAAATCAGGATCAGTTCTTCTTCCTTTCGAGAGATTTACTGTCGCCAGCATTGCATAACAATTGGATTTCGAACACAAGAAGATAATTGGATTTCGATGGGATGGGGAAATGAAGGTGACAAAATTTTAGATTGACATTTGGGGCGGGAAAAGATTTGTGGGGAAGGAAAGGATGGAGAACAACCGAAAAATTAGTCGTAAAAATGGGCACAAAAAAATGACATTTTAATTGGTAACATCGGGTAGTAAACGTCTAGCCCGCCACATTAATTAGGTTATTTCTATCGGTTAATGACATATTTGGTTGGCAAAAAAAAAAAAAACTTTATTAATTGACCATTATTGCCTTGTTTTAAATTGCTGATGTGATATTAATATATTAACTAATCACAAGACTCAATTTAAAATTGATGATGTCATGTGAACTAATGAGCCAATCAGAATGCTCAATTTAATTTCTGACCAATCACGTTTAAGATTTTAAACTCACAAATAGACATTTCCTTATGTACAGATTAAGCAATGACTTTGGAAAATAAGTGAAAGAGAAAAAATAACTTGCAAACATAACCTGAAAGATGGGTAACATCAACAGAGAAATCACCATCGTAAAACAAGTTACTGAGAAAAATTGGACTATAATGAATCTAGTAAATAAAATTTCTGTCCCAAAACAATAGACAACTTTTAAAAGATGTTACATTTTAATTTTTATTCAACACCAGCAAGGTTCAACGATCAATTATCCACATTTATAATTATTCCCTATTTAGTTAACTCAAAAACATCCCATACGGCCTCTTTTTTTTAGTTATAACAAAAAAAAAATAAAAATAAAACTCACTTTTAAGTTCCAAGTTTTGAGAGAATCAAATTTATTAGTCTCTGACTATTGACAATGTTGAGTTCAGTCCGAACGTTTGAACAAGTGCTTGTAGTTCTAAAAGTGCTACTAAAATGTTGTTCTTTCTCACTATAAGATACTTTTAGTGAAATTTATATCAGCAATTTTTTATTTAGTGACATGTTGAGACGAAACAAAAGCAGCAGTTTGAAAATTGGAACTAAAACGTAAACTAAAGCATAAATTAATGGTATATTGCCCCAAAGTTAGTTTATGGTTGCGTTTGGTTTAATTTGGACAATAATATTGCACTACAGAGCAGCCATGACAATTATATATCGCGACCAATTATTTCTTGGAAAGCATTTAGACTCGATTAATTTTGATTAAAGGAAAACCTATGTCTTATTCCAAAATTTAGAGAAGTGTAGTAGATTCGTCCCAAACTATTGAAGTAATTGGTCGTAGTCCTAAAGTTTTGATGTCTTAAAGTGTTCCTAAATAAACAATGCGTGATTGATAGTGCATGAAGTGCCTCTTATTGACAATAATACATTTTAGTGACACTTTTAAACTAAAACACAACATTTGTGGAAACATCCCTTTTACTCTATTAAAGCAGAATACAGGATGTTGATGTGGTAATTTCTTATTAAAAAATTTTGGCTCCAAATGCATCATATTGCTTTAACCATTCTGCCGCGCGTCATCCCTTTTTAAAAGAAAAAAAAACTTCTTATCCAGAAAAACAAAAGCTAATTTACAAAAATAGCTACACATTTTTAACTCCTAACACTTATCATTTATCAATCAAATTAAGATAGGATTTAAATTTTTCCATAAAATTATCTCCTTTATTACTCCATATTCTTTTGTATGATTCCTACATCGGTGTACTTTTTACTATTTTTTCTCCTTTTGTAGATGATTTTTTATTTTTATATTATTTTTGGTTAAAAAAGGGAAAACAATAAATGTGTAGTTATTTTATTTTTTCTAAATCAAAAATTCATTTATCTATTAATACAAAATTAAAGTAGAGGGGACGCCCAGGCAAGCATCTAGTTAGCATTAAAACCAAATACTTCAATCCTTTGTGACTAATTTACCATCTTTTCCCAAACTTTGCCACTAAAACATAGGTATTCTTTTTATTTTTATATTACTCCCCCTTTCATGAAATTATTGTAAAAATGAAAATATGAATATGACCATCATTTTAGAAAAGCGGGAATACAATTTTCTTAAATATCACATATGGAACTGTACATGTAAAGATTAGGTAGTAGTTGGACACAACGGTATCATGGTTTTGGACCAAAGGATCGAGAATTAATTCAGGTAGACAAAGACCAAGATAGTTTTCAAAAATTTACTTAATAAAATCAATAACAAAGTTATGTACTTTGTCTGTCCTAAAATTATTGTCCAATTTGAGATTTCATTTTTGATATAATTTGAACTAGAAATGAAAACTCAAACTGGACAATAATTATGGGATGGAGGGAATACATTTTATAAAGCCAAGATTCTTTTAACAAAAAGGAAGAGGCAAAAATTTAAGATTGAAGATGGAGACAATGGAGTGGGTGTGCGCAGTGGGAGCCTACTATTATCATCACGTTTAAAATGGCAACATGCCCTAATTAAGTGCCGTCGGATTAATTATTTAGCCGACGGCTAATTTGTTTTATGTTTTTTCTTTTTGATTATAGTTTTGGGAGTCGGTGATTAGATGTGTCAGCCTTTGTCCTTTTTGGCCTTTTGAAACTCCAACTTGTGCAATAATTAAAGATTAATGACAGACAAAACCCATGACTCCAAGCTCAATACTTAATTGATTAGTACTCATCGCATACTATGCATTGTTTAATAATTTCTTTTCAAAAGAAACGAATATATATTTCACTAGGTCTGTAGCTTTAAAGAAATCAGTTGTTACTGGCTACGAAAGTGGATGAATAAATTACCCCCAAACTCTATGTATCGATTACGATTACACTAATTGATGGAGTTATTTAGAAAATTAAGTAACAATTCTTATTAGGATATACCAAAATATTCGTTGTTCAACACCAACTAATTAGTAGAGAGCTGTTACCACCGATTTTAATAAAACTCATATCGGCCCAACAAAACTGGTGAATCGGCCCAATACCGCAAGAAGACCACATCCGACGCGGAGAAAGGGAATCCATTTCCGAATCAAAGAAGAAGACACGTTGAAAGACCAACCCCACGCGGAGAAGACCAAATCCAAATTTGAAGACGAATTATAATTGTGGCGAGAAACAGCAAATTGGAAATAAAATACAATTGTAATTCGAGGTCGACAACACCAAATTCAATTAGCAATCGGAGATCGCACAGACATAAGCGATTACTGAACCCTATATAAAGGGAGAGATAAGGCAACGCAAGACACAACTCATCGTCAATATACACAAAACACAAGCTGTAAAGCTCTTTATCTTTCTTTTACTTTTTCGTACCCTATCGTTCTTTTCTGTAGTTTCGCAAGTCTTTTTATTCGATTTACCTTTTGTAATTCCTTTGGTTCATTAATTTACAAGCAATTCAATCTTTATTCAAGTTTATTACAAGTTTTTAATCCCTTTTATTTATGCTTATCCGAATATTGCATCTCACGAATTACACACTTTCGTCTGAGATTGTTTGCAAGCGTGCATCAGCTCCTACTGATTATTTTTGCATAAACATAATTGGCACGCGTAGTGGGACTGATTTGCGTGTCTCGACTAGGTTTGAAGCCATGTCAACAATAATAACTATAAGTTCGGTTCCGACAGGAGTTACTTCCTCCGGTCCATCAACAACTGAAGCAGCGAAATAAACCAGAGAAACAAGAATATCATGAGCTCTTCCGTTGCCGTCATCAGGAGCACCGATCCTCCCGGTAAATCGGAATTTGGAATATGAGTTGAAAGGCTCGTGTCATCCTCAGTTTCATCATCAAGGCACGGAGCAAACTTTGGAGCATGGAACATCATGGCTTAACGCTCAGCTAGGGTTAGACCAATGGGGATGTACTAAAGAATCGGCACAACACACACCAAAGTCTTGAGCAGATTATTATTGGCTAGCAAAACAATACTATCACCAAAATGTTAGCCCGTATCGCGGTGTTGGAACAATCTCTCCAAAGGGTTAACCCTAATGGGGGGTGACACCCGAAACTCCACCTGTAACTCCCGATGAATCAGTGAAAGTGTGATATTTAGCGCTTATGCATGATAATCCTTTATTCTCTAATTCTTCAACACTAGTACAGGGGTTATCAAAAAGCAGAGTAAGTCAAACAGGGGTTACCCCGGAGAATACACCGGTACCAAATCCTAGTTGGTATTACCAAGCTAAACCAAGTCAACCAACTTTTATTCTACCAGTCGGTAATTTTACCTTTGATGGATGTCCATTACTTTACTACGGGAGTTACCAGGGATCAGCATCAGGTTTTGGACCAACACCAACTATTCCGGCTATGAGATGGCCACCAAAAACTCCCAGTTACCCACCAACGGGTGGTTTCACTCAACCTAGAGGGATAATACCACCACCAAGGCTAGCACTTCCACCAAATCTATTGGATGGACAAAACTTTTAGACGCAGAACATTGCAAATGCGCAAACTCAAGCAATACCAACCCCAATGATTGCTCGGCCAGTTCCATTGGTAGCCAATACTCCACCAACAGTAAACCCTCTCCCAAACAATGATCAAAGGTTTGTGGCATATGGTAACCAAGAAGGAAACTTGGCTAGCAATATACCGACTCCGCAAAGGACACCACGATAAGAAGCAGGGATTGTAATTCCTGAACAAGCAGGACAATAGGAAACTATGCCTAGAATTATGCAAAAACATGTTCCTACAGTGGAGGAGTTGTTGGAAGAGCAACAGTGGGTTGAGTATGAAGCAAACCAAGCACAAAACCAACCTAGGGCAAGGAATAATACTCGAAGAAGGGATGGTAGGAACCCGCAAAGGGAGAATCAACCAGAAGCACAACTATACCAATAACCTAAAAGAGAATTTTGATAGGAAGGTTTTGTGCGAGAAGAGGAAGTTCCACCTACATTTACTACAGAAGATGGATTTAAAACTATTGTGGAAGATATGGTCCACAAGGAACTTGGAATTGAGGTACCAGAGGTTATGGGCAAACCTTATCTAGAATATGTTGAAATATGAGCCTTCGCTGATAAATTACAAGATGCCAGATTTCAAGAAATTTACATAAGAAGATGATCAAAGACCCGAGGATCACATTGATCACTTTGAACTAGAGTGTGGGGAAGTCGACCACAATCCTTTCTTGAAATTATGATTGTTCCCATATTCATTGGCCGATATAGCATTGGATTGGTACCACACCTTAGAACCAGGATCTGTTGCTGATTGGAATACTCAAAAGTGAGTGTTTATTCATAATTTTGACCGCACTACACCAGGGCTTTTGATTGTTGATTTATCACATGTCCAGCAGAAACCTGGTGAACTGAGGCATATCTTACTAGGTTCCGAAAAATGCATGCAAAGATACCAGGGGCTACTTCCGATTAATATGAGGAATTGACCGTAGTTAAGATGGCAATACCATGTATCCAAGATTTCAAAGTGAAGCTGGCCGTAACACCACATTCAATACGGTCTTTGACACAGCTTATGGAAGTTGTTCAGAATAAAGAAAAAGTGATACGGGCCAAGAAGGAATCCAAACCAACCAAACCAAAATCGTGGTTTAACAAAGAACCTGTTGCAAAGGTTAATAATGTTGCTTGGAGTTCTTTCGATGATGGAAATCGGCCTTGGGATAGTGTCAATGCTGCAGAGATCATCAATTTAAAAGAGTACACATGTGAAGCATTACGCAGGTCAGTTGCGTCACAGGCATACACTCAAGTAGTGTCTTCTTTTGGAACGGCCAAAACTTCCAAAACAGCGGCAACTGCAAAGGTTTACTCTTTTGACATCACTCAACAAGAAGCAATTTTTGACGTCATGATGAAGACAGGACATGTGCAGTATAGGACAGGTTATCGACCGCCAAAACCGTCCGAAATCACTGGAAAATCTTATTGCAAGTATCATATCTCATGGACACATACTACAAATGATTTTGTGGTTTTCCGCAATTACTTGCAGAAGATGATTGATGAAGGGAAAGTTAAAGTCGATGATCCAGTTGAGATGAATGTTAATCTATTTCCAACAGAGCATCCAGTTCACATGGTCAACGTTGGTTTGAATGGTCACATGTCTGTTGCATGTAATACTACAGGATGTTTACAATGTGATGCGGTTCTCGATGGATTCAAACATCAGTTGACCAAATTAGAGCAACGTTATGGTGGACATTATTATCATCAACCGATCCAAAGACAGGAAGTCACCATTATGGTAGACGGCCAACCCCAGACATGGGTTCACAAACCAGCACCAGGAGAGATATTGCAGAATCATCTTCCACATACAATACTTCATCCTCGTCATCATGTACCACCACTAGTTCCGCAACCACAGTCAGTTTTTCCAATAGAGTTGCAAGCATCTAGTTTAGCCACTCCTGTTTATGGTCATGTGGCTACGGTACCTTTAGTAAACCAACATGGGTTCACAAACCAGCACCAAGAGAGATATTGCAGAATCATCTTCCACATACGATACTTCATCCTCGTCATCATGTACCACCACTAGTTCCGCAACCACAGTCAGTTTTTCCAGTAGAGTTGCAAGCATCTAGTTTAGCCACTCCTATTTATGGTCATGTGGCTACGGTACCTTTAGGAAACCAACATGTACCAGTTGCTGTGCGAGTAATTCCACCTATGTCAAAGAAATCATCTGATATCGCAGGAACGTCGGTATGGGATAGATTGTCCAAACCTAGAACACCTACTCCTGTGCGTAATCCCAGAATGATTAAACCAAAAGTGGTGAGTGGATAATTGATGGCACCATCATCAACATCAAAAGTTTCCAGTTGTTCCTCTTGCTGCATCGGGTCTTACCCATACTCAGAAACGCCGGTGGGAATGGCTAAGAGCTGGTTACTACAAAGATATACAATTGATTTGGCAATGCAGAATGCCAAGTCCACCACATAAGACAAGAAACACTTCTTCTAAATGAAAATACTGGCGAAAAGTAGCGGATCGTAATCCTTCCGTCAATATGGTTTATGTATTGCCATGGACATTTCGTACTACATCCGATATGCCCGCTGCTGAATCCCCATTGTCAAGTACTAATAGTGAGATGGTCGATATGTTTGATATTGATGACCAAACACCACAGATGGTTCAAGGAGAGATAAAACAGAATGGGATTCAAATAGTGGAAAGGCATGGACAATCATCAATCGTCATGCTAACACAGCCGAGTGACACAACTACCACTCACATTTGTCCTTTATTCATTTGTGCTAACATGGATGGTGTTCCCTTGAAATAGGTTTTAGTAGACAATGGTGCAGCCATTAATGTTTTACCATTCTCAGCCATGCACAAGTTAGTTAAACTTATGCAAGATTTGGTACCCATAGAGATATTTGTTAGTGATTTCACTGGTGTTGTTACCAGTATTCGAGATTTCCTCCCATTGGAAGTTACTGTAGGTTCACAATCAATTATTTCTGCTTTCTTTGAGGTGGACACTAAATTATCAATGCATTATTAGGCCGTGATTGGATTCACTCGGCTCGTTGTATGCCTTCTTGTTTGCATCAAGCCATTATTCTTCGGGGAACAAATGGTCCGGAGATTATCAATGCTGACACGGTACCATTCACCACTCAAACCAATTCGGTAGAAGCTTACTACTACGACAAGGAGGTTGGTCCTTATCGGATGTTAGGGATCGAAAAATACGGTAGGTCAATGCAGGCCACCATGCGCCGCGATTATACTCTTCCAGAACGGAAGATGTTGTGGCAAGAAGTCAACAGTCCGCAGAACTATAAGCTGCTTCCGCCATCGACCCCAGCTATCGTGATTAAGGAAATTCCTGATGAAGACAATTGAACAATTATCAATTATGGAAGATGCTTCTCTTGATTCTGAGTTAGCACAAGCTATCAAGAAATAAGATGCCATTGAGCGTGTTTTGAAGTTTTTAGTTGATGAACGCAGGTTCAAGGCAGAACACTAGTGATGTTATCAATGAGCTTGCAATCGTAGCAGACAAATTAGAAGATGGTTCAATGGCTACTAAGGATCCTGTGATCATCGTCGACTTAGGGGATAGAACAGTTCCCAAACCAACCTACATCAGTGCTACTTTGTCTGATAATAGAAAGCAACAAATAACCACATTGCTTAAGGCTTTCCGTGACTGTTTTCCATGGGACAACACAGAAATGCACGGGTTGGATCAAAAATTAGTGGAACACACAATCCCACCCAAACCAGGATTCAAACCTTTCAAGCTGCCCCTACGACGTTTTTCGGAGGATGTTGTAGGTAAGGTTAAGTAGGAAATACAACGATTATTGGCCGTCGAATTTATTGAGGTAGCTACTTACGTCGAATGGCTCTCAAATGTTGTGCCAGTCATCAAGAAAAACTGTAAAACTAGAGTCTGCACCGATTTTTGTAATCTCAACTTGGCCTCTCCAAATGATGAATACCAAATGCCCATTGCTGAAACCCTCATTGATAGATTGGTTGGGTATGAAATATTTAGCTTTTTTGACAATAATATAGGATACAACCAGATCTATATAGCTCATGAAGACGTTCCTAAAACCGCATTCCGAGCTCTAGGAGCTTTAGGGATATTTCAATGGAAAGTGATGCCATTTGGTCTCAAGAATGCTGGCGCAACTTATCAGCAAGCCATGAATCGTATATTTCATGATCTAATTGATGATTTACTAGAGGTTTACATTGATGATGTAGTCATAAAATCACATCCTTTTGTTGATCACCTATGCCATTTAGTTACCTGTTTTGAACGCATGTGCCGCTACAAGTTGAAAATTAATCCTCTCAAGTGTGCTTTTGGTGTGACATTCTGCGTTTTCCTAGGTTTCTTGGTCCACTCCAAAGGAATAGAAGTTGACAGGGAAAAGGCTAAGGCCATACTAGAAACCCAACCCCCATGCAACAAGAAAGAACTTCAGAGCTTAATTGGCAAGATTAATTTCCTGCACCGGTTTGTGGCCAATTTGTCTTCTAAGATACAAGGCTTTTTCTCCGTTATTAAAATTGCAAGTGGCTTCATATTTTGTTTGGGAACTTGAGCATCAAAAAGCTTTTGACGATATCAAAGCCGCTCTTAGTTGTACATCAGTTGTGGTTGCACCAATTGTAGGCCATCCTTTAAAGCTATACATCTCTGCCACAGATGATTCTTTGGGATGTTTTTTTCGGTGAAATATGGTGCAGATGATTTTGAAAGAGCAGTTTATTACCTTAGCTGCATGTTAACGGCTACTGAACAGAAGTACCAGGCATAGAGAAATTATGATTAGCTCTTTACTTTACTGCTACCAAGCTCCGACACTATATGTTGCCAATGCTGGTTTGCATTATCAGCAACATTAATTTAGTCCGATATATGCTCAATCACCCTAACATGAGTGGCCAAATTGGTAAAATGGATATTGGGACTCATGGAATTCTAGTTTCAACATGTTCCACAGTTGGCAGTTAAAGGACAAGCTCTAGCAGACATCTTAGCAACACGTCCTTCATTGGCTGGTAACCGGTCCTATATTGAAGTTGTTGCTTTCTAGGTTGATGTAGTGCCTATTGTGCCTTGGAAACTATATTTTGATGGTTCTACCACCTTTCACTGGTGCGGAGCAGGAGTGGTTATTTATTCCCTTCAAGGAAAAGGGTTGCTGATACGAGTCCGATTAAATTTCCATGTCCCCAGCAATTAGGCAAAGTATGAGGGTTTGATTTATGGTCTCCGTACTTTAATACGCAATAGAGCATGCAATGTTAAAGTTATCGGTGATTCTGCCCTTGTGGTAGGATATATGAAAAATACCATGAAACGGAAAGATGACGTGTAACTCAATACACAGCCCTTGGAGATGAACTCAAGTCACACTTTGATACCATCACATTTACTAATGTGTTGCATCCCGACAACCAAGAAGCTAACGCAATGGCACAATCTACATCCGAATACGTTCCTAAAGTAGATTCCTCTTGGCATTATGACACAGTTGAATTTGATTTTCCCGCTTATTATGAACACAAATCTGTGCCTGTTAACACAATTCAACCTGTCTGTTAACACAATTCAGCCACAGGTTGATGTCGGTGATTTAAGACACCCAATTATTCAGTTTCTTCTCAATCCAGATGTGCCGACTGACATCCAGACTCGACGTCACGCTGCCCAGTATGTGGTGATCGATGGAACCCTTTACCACAAAACTACTGATGAAATTTGCTCAAATGCTTGAATCGTCCAGAGTCTACCGTAATTATGCTTGAAACAAGTGAAGTTGCTTGTGGCGCCCATCAAGGTGGACGAAAAATGGCTTGGTTGATTCCACGACATGGGTCTTTCTGGCCATCTATGACGTAAGATTGTATCTCTTTCGCCCGTGGTTGTGTAGACTGCTAGCGTTATGGAAATATTCCACGGGTACCACTGCACCCATACAAGTTATAGTCAAACTATGGCCTTTTCGATGCTGGGCATTGGATGTTATTGGAATGATTCACCCATCCTCCTCTAGTGGACACCGTTATATTCTGGTAGCTACCGATTATTTCACAAAGTGGGTAGACGTCGTGCCATTAAAAGATGTTGACCAAAAAGCAATTATCCGATTCATCCAAGAGCGTATCTTGTATCGATTTGGGATCCCAGAGTCTATTCTCACTGACCAAGCACAGTATTTTGTTGGGACAGAGATGTCAGGTTTTGCCAAAGACGCTGGTTTCTTCCTTACCCATTCATCTCCCTACTTTGCACAGGGAATGGCCAAGCTGAGGCTAGCAACAAGATTATCAAGAACATTATGAATCGCCACATTTCAGATAATCTAGGGATTGGCATTCTTTGCTGCTACAAGTCTTATGGCTTATCGCATGTCCAAACGTGGTGGAACACATGCTACACCATATGAATTAGTTTACGGCCATGATGTATTCGTGCCAATTGAGCATTTAATCCCATCTCTTCGTGTTACAAGTCAACACCCGATTGATTCTATCGATTATGCTGTGAGTGTGAAGATTCAGCAAAACCAGATAGAAGAGATTAGGATTAATGCGGCTAGGCAGATTGAGTATGAGAAGAGTCTAGTTATCAAGCAATACAATAAACATGTCCGACAACGCAATTTCAAAGTAGGCGAGAAGATTTGGAAAGCTGTTTTGCCTATTGGACAACGTGATCCTAAATATGGAAAATGGACACCAACGTGGGAAGGACCCTTTGTTATTCATCGACACTTAGGCCGAACTATGTATACCTTGGCTACCTTCGATGGGAAAATCAGCGAGAGATCTATCAATGCTACATATCTAAATAAATATTACCTTTCTCATTGGGAAGAGTTGGATGCACGACATAAAGAACAAGCTACGGAAGTTCTGGCCAAACGATATTTGTAAAAATATGAAACCGGGTGCTTTCAGAGTCATAAAACAATGAAAACCACATAACACCAAAAAGCATTCAATAAGATAAGGTAGCAAAGTTTCGGCACAAATCGCCTTTTTATAGAACCACACGTAGGTGGCATGATCTATCGTTTGCCTTGGTCTGGATTGCCCTCACCAGTACCACTTGACTCCCCAGCAACAAAACCAGGGGTTGATTGAACTTCAGACTGATCGTCACCTTTATCTGCTTCAACACTTGCACTAGGAGAGGGAGTTTTTGCGGGAACAGGGATGTCTTTCAAAGCACCCTTCAGGAAGTTCTACATATTGGTAGCTTCTGCGATAATGGGCTGGCATTCTCATATTGCACAGATTTTTCCTTTGTGTCCTGTGCACGTTCATCTCTCATACTCAGAGCTTCTGTACTTTGTTGCGGCATCTTCTTATACAAGAGATCAGCTTCTTTGAGTTGCTCCCGAATAGTTTTCAACTCTCTTTCAAGAGTAGTCGTGCAGCCAAATCTCTTGCTTGTGCCGAGTTGCAGCCGCCTGTTCCACTAAGGCTTTGGCTGGCTTCATTTTGTAAATGTGCCATTGCTGCGTGATTGTAATCTTCAACATGCTTTACACAGATTTCACAGATGATCTTCCTCTGCTCAAAATTGGCTAGAAACAGACCAACTGTTGCCTTTACCGCTTTTGGCAACTCACTCCTTGGATTGTCTCCAGTGTTTGTTTCAGCGACTGATGGTACTTCGCATGGACTTGTTGTGCACTGATTTTTGACAAACCCTGCAACTCTTTCAATGCGGCTCCCACAGATTGTGTTGCGTTGTCACTTGTTTTCACCACCGGTGGTGTTTCCTCCATCTTATGGAACAAACGTTGTTGCAACTCTTCAATTGACAGAATTGTCGCTGTGACACTGGTTTGCTTGGCAGTTCTATGCAACATCCCGAAGCCCGCTTGACGTTTCACTGGAGGAGAGACATGCTGTTCTTGACTGCTCCCAACATTCTCTTCCACTGATTCTGATGCCTACTTGTTGTCACTAGCATCTGATTCCTCAGTAGACAAGTCAACCATTTCAACGCGTTTCTGTACGCAACAAAGACGATCACAATGAGTTATAGCAAACAAGGCAACACCTCCTGCCTCATCCTAGGCAGTATCACAGGACTTTACATACCTTAGAGCTACTACCAGATGTTTTCTTTGGCCCTGACAACTGGTAGACGTCTCACGCTTTACTGTTTGAGATGATCCTGTTGTCTTTTCTCTTTTTAGATTTTTCTTGCTTCCAGTTGCCACAGGAGTCTGGCTTACTGATGCTATATCACCAATATTCACATGTTAACCTGGGCCTACACATCCTATAACCAATCATCACAAATGAAAAAGCATGTGTTTACCTGGAGGAGCTTGTTCATCAACTACATGAGGCTTTGGGATGTCTGAGTCAATAGGCAACACCTCTTGTAGAATACCATCCAAAGCCTGTGGATACAGCGTGCGCAGCACTTCTTCCAGAAAGATATAAAAGGCAACAGATGCTTCCGGAAGTATCTCGAAAGGCACTACTTTCCCCGAGCAACACCTATTTGCCATGATTTCCCTTTGCTCATAATAATCAAGCATGGCCATCTTCTCCCTACCAGATTCCCAAGTCTACCTACAAGGTACATCAAAAAAAGGGATACCTTGCACTAAACCTAGCTGTCTAGCCACCATCACAGTTGGATAGTACTCAGCATGCATATGACATTCACCAGTCTGCGGAGATAGGAACTTAAACCCATAATACAGGTCTCTGGGTACCAATAACTTCCTCAAGACATTCGACAACCCTGATGCACTATCATCATTCCAGTTCCCAGACTCGGCTTCAATTGGTGTTTGTGCACCAAAAGTGGGATGCCAATGCTTATATGACAGTTCTTTCAATATCACAGATAAATCTGGCACCGAATCCCACAAAATACTGGCTACAAACTTACTGTTATATCTAGCAACACTAGTATGGGTTACACCAAGGCACAAAGACTGATTTCCTATTGGGTTAATCCCTGCTACCCTTAACTGAGGAAAGTACATATAAAACCACATAAACAACAGCCAGATTGGACCAAAAACAGTTTCATTTGGTGCTTTCCTAATCTCATGCATACTATGATACAACAATGCCAACATAATTTCACACAAATTGATGGACTTTCAAAAGCAAGGATGGCAGCCATATGATACATATCTTGAGTCATTTGAAAAGACTTAGCACATATAATGTACCGATTAAGCCACACTGCAAGGAACCGGATATGCTGCTAATGATCATTGCACGCCTTCAGCAGGTTCTTCTTAATATATCCTCTATGATCTCTCTGTTGCGGTGTCCTGGCTTTGGCAGCATCGGCGCCTTCACTGTCCCCATCTATTGTGACATCGAAAATAACTGGAACACCTGTTATCATCGCCACATCTAGCAGGGTTGGAGTCATCGACGGTGCACAAAGACCTACGGGACGGATTTTCTGGATGCAGCACCGGAACATATTGACGAAGCGTGGCGTTGTCTGCCATAAAACTAGGCCCCGAGGAATAGTGACCTGGCAGACCATGTGGATTGAGCAGTATGTTGAAATCCGGCAATAATGCCAGTAGTTCCTCCAGCTTCACCTCCAGAGTTTTTTCCAATTCCGCATCAAACTTTAACTCATACAACTCAGCCATCACGATTCAACAAATTTGTGTTTTTTCTTGTTTGAGAATTGCTTTGGTGAAATCGAAGAACAGGAAACGGAAATGGAGCATTTGAATATTGAAATTCGGAGAAAAGATATGAGCTGACTGTTGTGGATAAGTAGCATTGTTAAGCAAAGGATACTCCTCGATTCGCGGGATTAGATATCGATTCCCTACGCATTCTCCCAACGGCTCGTTTTAGAACAGATTTATTCCGGAATTTTCATTCAAAAGACATTACTTCCGTCACGCCTTTGACTGGGGGTCACCATACACCATTTTTCAATCCAACTTGCGGGTTGCCGCTTATAGACCAATTCATTGTTGGCCCGATGGATATTCAAAAGGCACACCACACTATTAAAATGAGCTGTGCCTTGGGGGAACTTCATGTTACCACCGATTTTAATTAAAATCGTGTCGGCCCAACAAAAGTTGTTTATCAGCCCAATAACGCAAGAAGACCACATCCAACTCGGAGAAAGGGAATCCATTTCTGAATCGGAGAAGAAGACGCATCAAAAGCCCAACCCGACGCGGAGAAGACCAAATCCAAATTGAAGACGAATTACAATTGTGGCGAGAAACAGAAAATCGGAAATAAAATACAATTGCAATTTAAAATCGGCAACACCAAATTCAATTAGGAATCAGAGATCGCACCAACATAAGCGATTACCAAACCCTATATAAAGAGAGAGATAGGGCAACGCAAGACACAAGTCATCGTCAACATAAACAAAACACAAGCTGCAAAGCTCCTTATCATTCTTTTCAGTATTTTTGCAAGTCTTTTTATTTGATTTACTCTTTGTAATTCGTTTCATTCATCAATTTACAAGCAATTCAGTCTTTATTCAAGTTTATTACAAGTTTTTAACCCCCTTTTCTTTACGCCTACCCGAATATTGTATCTCACGAATTACACACATTTGTCTGAGATTGTTTGCAAGCGTGCATCAGTTCCTACTGATTATTTTCACACAAACAAGAACAATTGACATAGATTATTTTAGATACAATCTAGTAGCATTATCCTTCTTCTCCAATAGTTCTTACATTTAAGCTAGTATAGAGGAAATGCAACACCTATTGGAAGAAGAAGTGTAATAGTTTAGTTTCAACATTTGGAGAAATGTAGTATCTGTTTACCCACATTTTGTGTATAATTCTGATACTTATAATCAATATTCACATTCTTGTTGCGAGATATTGTGCAAAAGGTTAAGAGGTTGAGAAATTTCTTTATCCACGTTTAATTCATCATCGACGAAATGTTGAAGAATTAAGTGATAGTAATTTTTTTGTGAAGGTATATACAGTAAAAACTCCTTCAACTAATACTTTATTAATTAATAAACTCTACCAAAATTATAAATTTTTATGGTCCCAACTAGGGAGCTTGGGACCAGTACAAAAATAAAATAAAACTGATAAATTAATAAGTTAATAGATTTTCTCCAAAATTCTCATATAAATATAGATCCCCTAAAAATCATATCTAAAATAATAATTTAAAAAATAAGATTTAGAAAAGTAGAAGCTTATCAAGCTCTGTTTTTCTTAAAATTTATATAAAGAAGATTTGATCCTTGATTTTCTTTATTGCATTCAAAAGTTTAGAAGTCATCTCAAAATCCGAGGAAGTTTGGTTTATTGATCCAAAAAGTTTTAAATTAATAAATTTCTAGTACTTACCCGCACGTTGTACGGATAAAGTAATATATGTCTTCACATTCGGTTTGTCTTGAAACTTTTAAAAATTCATATATTGTTGCATGGAAATTAAAAGATCGGTAAACATCGTTTACCTCTGATGTAGTTTACCAAGCTTTTATATATAGAATAATTAGAGTTCTAACATCAATCTAACACTCTGTAAATTTACAGATAAAAGACTTTGCAGAATATATTTATGATGTGATCAGATAAATGATATTAACGATTCTAAAAATCAAGTAGGGTTAGATGAAGAACTAATCTTTAAATTTATTACTTAACTGATTCTACCATTTGATTACTAACGTCTCAACAGTAATAAGAGTTACCATATAGAAATAACAATGTAACTATAATTTTCCTTGGTTTGTTTAGAATTGTGACAGGTATTACGGAAAGTTTTTCAATTCAACTAGAACGTTCAGTTTGTTCTAAATCATCCTTACACTTGAATAAAAGTCTGAATCCCTAAAAAATTAGGGGAAAATATTCTTCCCAGGTGTGATCCTGACCGTCCAAAGGTCTCCATCCGGCGGTCTGAAACAATTTAACGGACGTCATGACATCAGCAACTTATTTAGGGGTGAAGTTGTAAATCCATAAATAATTTATGTTTTTCATTATCCTATTTTTGAAAACACCCCACCCCCAAAACGATGTCACTTTAAGTCACCTAAAATTTTAAAACTCGTGACTTCAAAACGACGTCGTTTTAGGCAATTGTTTAAAAACCCCCCAAACCACCCGCCATAAAATAAAACAGTTAGTTCCCGTCCTAATCACTGTTAAATACACCACACTTTGGGCCATTGGTTTGTTCGGAGCCCAAATAAATTGACTTCTTGAACCCTACTGTGGCCTCAAAAAATTTGCCAAATTAGTCGGATTATTAAAAAAAAATAAAAATCGGAAACATATATGTCTATAAAAAGAGTTTGAGGTCGGGTTGGGCAACACGAGGTTCTCTGACCTACTGATAATTTTATCCGAGTTGTGGGCAAAAACCTTGATGGTGAGGGGGAAATACACATGTTAAGAAAGAGAGGTGGTGGTGGCCGGGAAGTTACAATGACGTGGGTGACAGTGATGGCGCTGGTTGAAAACAAGGCTTGAGGTGGTGGCTGTGGGAGAACAAGTTAACCGGGCATTGATCGCCATTAGAAGAAGCTTGGAGAAATTTGCTTCTCTCCAGTCGCCCCATCGACTTACTTTTTCCCCCAAATCCGCTTCAAATTTTCCATCCCCCCTTCAAATTATCCTCCTATTTGGAAAGTGAATTAGCGAGGTGGTCGTTGTCGTGGAGGCGGATTCGCTACGAAACAGGGAATGAAGGAAAATTTGGAGGTGTTCTTGAGATGGTATTAGAATTTCATGCGTTTTCCTTGGTTTTGTTGTGGTTTACAATTGGAAGGATTCTTGAACATTAGTTTCATTCAATTGTTGTTGCCCCATTAATTTTGAGCTCTCCCTGTTTTCGCCATATTTTTAATTGTCTCAATTATTGCACAATTTTGCTCTACAGTTCTCCTTATCCATCTTTTGACTTGATGATTTTGCTTTGGAGGAATTATTCAAGGAAAATCATGGTGGAGACTATCGAGCTAAGGAATTATTCAAGGAAAATCATGGTGGAGACTATCGAGCTAACACTAATGGAGAGAGACATGTTGCTGTCAACAATAAAGAGTACGAGCAAGTAGAGGTCGTGAATGCTAATGGAGGATCTAAAGATGCTGTTTTAAAGAATAATTCTTACATCCGTGATCCACTCTCAAACATTTTGGGCCAATGACTCGTGCTAGACGCAAGAGGATGGATAAATCACTTAATAGTCTAATTGTTATTACATGGGCGAAGGAAGAAATTAAGCTTGAAGATTATAAGCCCAAGACTATTAATTTGTTGCAAGTGACACCAAATGGACTTGGCCCATTTGGAGAGAAGGAATTTCGGCCCTCAATCCAAGGAGAGACCGCCGGCCACACTCCTTATGGAGGTTGAATGGATCCCTAAAATTTAGGAATGAGATCATTCAAATTTTATCTCTTTGAAAGATAAGACTTTATCTCTTTAAAGGATAATATTTGGGATGATTCCTTTTTACCTTTGTTTTTCGAGTTTTCCTACAATAAGGAGTCAACTTATTGATGTCTACTCAACCGTTGGATGAAGACTACAACAAGATGGATGGCTAAGATCATTCTACAAAGAAGATGATGATAGAGTTTTACTCAAAGGAGATTCTATCCATAAGAATCATTTTATGAGATTATCTCTTTGTATTTTGAGTTTTAATTAATTCCTACATAGTCTTAAATATGTTAAGAATAGCAACAGTGTCTAGGTTCGTTATCTTATCACTTAAGATAACTAGGAGTCTTTAGAGTTTGATTTGATTTCAAATTCTTAGAGATAGGAATAGAGATGAAGAGTTGTGTTCTTCCTCTACTTCTTGGGAAGAATATCGGCCACCACCTCTATAAATAGGGACCGAATTTCTCCTGTCCAACACAGATTGTGTCATTGATATTTTCTGAGTGAAATCAAATTGGTTAGGATTTTATTCCTTTCGTGGAGTTCTTGTGAGGACTTCTTTGTTTAGTTGTTGCATATGTGTTGTGACAATTATTAGACTTATCTATCTTGTTTAGTTCACTTGATAGTGGCGTCTTTAGCATTGTATCTTTCGAATTTTGGTTCTTAAGCTCATAGATCTCATATCTATTGGGTTTTCCTACACAATTTTCCAAGGGGCCTCTGCTTTGTTAGAAATAGCTCTCTTCATTCTTGATTTGGGTTGTTTAACCATTGAACTCGTGAATTGATCCACGTGAGATCAAATATCTTTTCTTTGTTTGTTTTCGTGTGTTTTTGTGTCATTACATCCGAATTCTCCAAATTCCGCTGCCTATAAATCTTTGTCTTTCCAATTTAGGAAAGTTGATCTTTCCTTAAGATTGATTTTGTCACGAATTGCTATCATATTTTTGGTTATCAGAGCCTTCTTATGGTTTACCATAGTTGGCATATTTGTTTATCAGAACCATAATTGGATCAAGAGTCATCTTTGGTTACCATAGTTGCTCTTAAAATTTGGATTTCTTGTTCTTTCTTGTTTTTCGAATTTTCCTCTCCCAAAAGAGGGTATTCGTAATATTTTGTTTTTTGAGTTGTTCACCACTTGGACAATTCCTTTTAGTTTTATTCCTTTCGTTTTGTTTATCATCCAATAGCAAACTTTCATGATTGTGGTTGATATATATCTCTCGATCCAAGATCTCTATATCTTGGGGGTGATCGATGTTCATTCATTCATTGTTGAAGGTGTTTGTTTGATTTGGCCGTATTTTTTTTTTTAAAAAAAGTTTTGTTTGAGTCTAGGGTTCTTCTCGGCCACCCCTATATTACAAAAAACAAAAAAAAAAAGAGAAATAGCCGTGCAAAAAGAAAAATCAAGACGGCATAGAAGAAAAGGAGTATTCTTTGATAAGGTACATTAAAGGTTGCCTTGTATTAGGAGATTTCAAAGAGTTGGAAAGAATCTTCTTGAAGAGGTATTTTCAAAGTCTATCTCTATGTAAGAAGGTTAGATAAAGTTGTGTTTGATTAGGAGTTTATCTTTGCTATTTAATTGCCTATGTTCTCTCAAAAGATAAGATTCTCTTTAAATCTTATCCTTATCTTATCTTGTAAAAGATAAAATCTTATCTTTATCTCATCTTGTAAAAGATAAGATTCTCTTCAAATCTTATCCTTATCCTATAAGAGTTTGAGTTTGAGTTGGAGTCTGAGATATAATCTGAGTTTGCTTATACTTTTAAAGCAAGATCCCTATTTTTCTCCAAACACTCGAACGAGATTCGTGTTCTCTCTCGTTCTTTTCTAGAATTTCTCTAAATTTACTCTACGTGCTAATTGATTTTGTCTGCTTTTGAGTGTTTTATTCGAGTGGATTGTTTAATTAATTGTTGAGGTGCATATTGCTATTACTTGAACATTGAAGCCGATCCGGAGCTTTACTAAAGGTCTTTGAGTGGTAAAAGGCTTGAGTGTTTTTCTTTCTATTCCACTTTGTTATTGGGGAAAAAGCCAAATAAATCCCAAAGAGAGCATACAAGAGGTGAGTTGTGTGTGATACTACCAAAAGGGGGGAAAAGAAAAAGATCATTGGTTAGGGAAAATGAGGTAGGAACGTTTTCTACTAACATCCTATATATTTCTTTGTTCTTTGATCTTAAAGGATGTCATCTGGAGATGATAATGAGCAAAGAGACGACCGCTCTCAAGATGCTATGCGAGAAACTCTTGCTAGATTGTATAATGTTACTACTCAATTGTGTAGTATTATACAAGATCTAGAACTAGAGGTTCGCAATGGTTGCGCTCAAGGTAATGAAGGTAATGAAAATCGTAATAGAGCTCATCGTGTTATCAATAGGAATGATCCTTATGAACTTGGTAATTTCAAAGTTAAAATTCCTGAATTTAGTGGTACTAATGACCCTGAAGCCTATCCTACATGGGAAAAGAAGGTAGAGCGTGCTTTTTCATTGCAGGATTATGATGATTCTTAGAATGGCCGTTTACCAATTCAATAACTATGCTTCAAAATGGTGGGACCAAGTTGTCAAGGATAGGAAGCTCTATGATGAGGATCCCGTATCCACATGGGATGAAATGAAGAGACTCATTCACAAAAGGTTTGTTCCCTCTTATTATTATCGAGATTTGTGTAAACAAATTCATAGTCTTTCCCAGAAAACCAACTCTGTTGATGAGTACTATCAAGAGCTAGAGTTGGCATTGATACGCGCAAATATTAAAGAGGAGTCTGAAGCTATGATGGCAAGGTTTCTAGGAGAACTTAACAAAAATATTGCCGATATTGTGGAGCTTTCACACTACCTAGATCCTACTGAGATGTTACAAAAGGCTAGGATTGTGGAGAGACAATTCGCAAAGAAGAAGTCAGATTCACATAAGTCTTCTACACCATGGAAGAAAGATGATTCAAAGAAGTATGGTAATTCTTCAAAGTTTGAAAAGGGAAGTAGTTCTAATGCTTCTAATACTTCTAATATTCCTAAAACATCTTCTAATGTTAAAAATTCTACTTCATCTAGTAATACTAACAAAGTCAGGGACGAGGACATATAGCTTCTGATTGTCCAACTTTAATGACTATGATCCTTAAAGAGGATGGAAGTTTCGAAAGTGAAACAGATGAAGAAGATGACGAGATGCCAAGACTTGTTGAAGAAGTCGAGGCTAGACAAGTGTTTATCAACCTTCGAGCATTACAAATTCAAGTAGCTGAAGATGATCAACAAAGGAATAATATTTTCCATACTAAGTGTCGAGTTATGGACAAGGTATGTTTAACTATTATAGATCCAGGATCGTGTACTAATGTTGCTAGTTCATATCTTGTCGATAATTTAATGTTACCGACTATCAAGCATCCGACACCCTATCGGTTGCAATGGTTGAATGATTGTGGCAATCTTAGAGTCACTAGGCAAGTGAATGTACCATTCTCTATTGGAAAATATGAGGATGAAGTACTTTGTGATGTGGTACCTATGGAGGCAAGTCACCTACTTCTAGGACGACCATAGGGGTATATCGAAGAGTAAAGCATGATGGATACACAAATAAGTATTCGTTTGTGATGAATGGCCATAACTATACCATGTCACCTCTTTCACCTCCTCAAGTTCATGAATGTAATTTGAGAATGATTCAAGAGAGAGAGAGAGAGAGAGACAAAGGAAAGAGAAGAGTCCTAAAGATGAATCTACTTTAGACGTTTCAAAGAGATCTTCAAATGGTCTACACATTCGAGAGCCAATGGGCAAAACTTTCTTCGCTAGTCCCAAATCGGTGGAGAAGTATTTTGCAAAAGGAACAGGTATGATTTTAATGCTTTTTCGTGATAATTCTGTCTTACTAACCAAAATTCCTAGCAATTTGTCTAAAGTGTTTCAAAGGCTACTTCAAGAGTACACGAACATATTCCCTGAGGAGTTGCCTAATGAACTTCCTCCTATATGAGGAATAGAACATCAAATTAATCTAATTCCTGGCGCTGTCATTCCGAATAGACCTGCCTATAGAGCAAATCCTGAGGAAATAAAGGAACTACAAAAGCAAGTTGAAAAACTCCTTGCTAAAGGGCAAATTCGAGAATCTCTCAGCCCTTGTGTTGTTCCTGTTTTACTTGTGCCTAAGAAAGATGGTACGTGGCGTATGTGCATAGATTGTCGTGCTGTTAATAAGATAAGTATTAAGTATAGACATCCAATCCCTACATTAGATGATATGCTTGAAGATCTTTATGGTGCTACTATCTTTTCTAAAGTAGATTTAAAATCTGGATACCGTCAAATAAGAGTTAGACAAGGAGATGAATGGAAAACTGCTTTCAAAATAAAATTTGGTTTGTATGAGTGGTTAGTGATGCCTTTTGGGTTAACTAATGCTCCTAGTACTTTCATGAGATTAATGAATTATGTTTTGAGGCATTATATTGGTAAGTTTGTTGTTGTGTACTTTGATAATATCTTAGTGTATTCTAAAAACTTACAAGACCATGTTGAACATGTGAGAATTGTTTTGCAAACATTGAGAGAAGAGAAACTTTATGCTAACATGCCCAAATGTTCATTTTGTGTAAATGAATTTGTGTTTCTTGGTTTCATTGTTAGTGCAAAAGGAATTCATGTTGATGAATCTAAAATACAAGCTATTAAAGATTGGCCTACACCAACCAATGTGACACAAGTCAGATCTTTTCATGGTTTGGCTAGTTTTTATAGGAGGTTTGTTAAAGATTTTTTGACTAAAGCTGCCCCTTTAAATGAGTTGGTTAAAAAGGAAGTTAAATTTGTTTGAGGACCAGCCCAAAAGAAAGCTTTTAATGACTTAAAACGAGACCTTTCTAGTGCCCCTGTTTTAGCATTGCCTTATTTTAACAAAACATTTGAATTAGAATGTGATGCTTCTGGTATTGGTAGTGGTGCTGTTTTAATGCAAGATAAACGTGCTATAGCTTTCTTTAGTGAGAAGTTAAATGGAGTTTGTCTTAATTATCCTACTTATGACAAGGAACTCTATGCTGTGGTTTGTGCATTAGACACTTGGCAGCATTATTTGTTGGATAAGGAGTTTATAATTCATACTGATCATGAATCTCTAAAGCATCTTAAATCACAAAACCATCTAAGTAAAAAGACATGCTAAGTGGGTTGCATTCATTGAAACATTTCCTTATGTTATCAAGTATAAAAAGGGAAAGAACAATGTTGTAGGCGATACTTTATCTAGACGTTACACTTTATTTACTTCTTTAGATGTAAAATTGATGGGATTTGAGTTTATTAAAGATCTATATTGTGAAGATACTGATTTTTTTAATATTTTTACTGCTTGTGAGCAAAGTGCTTTTGAAAAGTTTTATAGACATGAAGGATATCTATTTCGAGAAAATTGACTTTGTGTGCCTAAGTGTTAACTTCGAGAATTTTTGATACGCGAGGCGCATAATGGAGGTTTAATGGAGGTGCATGATGTGCTCCAAGAGCATTTCTTTTGGCCCAAAATGAAGTTTCACGTTCAGACTATCATCAATCAATGTGTGGAGTGTAAACAAGCGAAGTCTATATCGCTTCCCCATGGACTTTACACACCATTGCCTATCCCTACACAACCTTTGATTGACATATCTATGGACTTCATATTGGGTGTACCTAGAACTCAAAGAGGTATGATTCTATCTTTGTAGTTGTGGATAGATTTTCTAAAATGTCGCATTTCATTGATTGCAGAAAAACAGATGCTGCACGTCATATTGCGGATTTATTTCTGAAAGAAACAGTAAGACTTCATGGTGTTCGAAGAACAATTGTTAGTGATAGGGGCGTTAATTTCCTTAGCTACTTTTGGAAATCGTTGGGGAGAAAGTTGGGTACGAAGTTGTTATTTAGCACAATTAGTCATCCACAAACTGATGGTGACGAATCGTACTTTAGAATCTGTCCTAAGAGCGATCATCAAGAGTAATTTGAAGAAATGGGAAGAGTGCTTACCTATTGCTGAATTTGCTTATAATAGAACTGTTCACTCTTCTACTCAGTTTTCACCTTTTGAAATTGTCTATGGTTTTAATCCATTAACTCCTTTAGATTTATTACCTTTACCTTTGAAGGATCGAGTTAGCTTGGATGGAGTTAAGAAAGGTGAGACAATCAAGAGATTTCATGAGAAAGTTCGCCTCAATATTGAGTGTAGGACTTAACAATATGTAAAGTTGGCGAATCATGGTCGTAAACAAGCTGTATTTGAACCAGGTGATTGGGTTTGGGTATATGAGAAAAGAGAGGTTTCCAAACTCTAGTAAATCGAAGTTACATCCTCGCGTAGATGGACCTTTTCAAGTAGTGTCAAGAGTCAACGACAACGCTTATAAACTCGCGTTACCAGGTGAGTATGGTGTTAGTACTACATTCAATGTTTTTGACCTATCTCCTTTTGATTTTGATGAAGGTTTGAATTCGAGGACGAATTCGCTTAAAGAAGGGGAGGATGATGGAGACCATCGATCTAACACTAATGGAGAGGGACATGATGCTGCCAATAATAGAGAGGACGAGTAAGTTGAGGTCGTGAACGCTAATGGAGGATCTAAAGATGCTGCTTTAAAGAATAATCCTTACATTCGTGATCCACTCTCAAATATTGTTGGACCAATGACTCATGCTAGACGCAAGAGGATGGATGAATCACTTAATAGTCTAATTGTTACTACATGGGCAAATGAAGAAATTAAGCTTGAGGATTACAAGCCCAAGACTATTAATTTGTTGCAAGTGACACCAAATGGACTTGGCCCATTTGGAGAGAAGGAATTTCAGCCCTCAATCCAAGGAGAGACCGCCAGCCACACTCTTTATGGAGGTCGAATGGATCCCTAAAGTTTAGGGATGAGATCATCAAATTTTATCTCTTTGAAAGATAAGACTTTATCTCTTTAAAGGATAATATTTGGGATGATTCCTTTTTATCTTTGCTTTTTGAGTTTTCCTACAATAAGGAGTCAACTTATTGATGTCTACTCAACCGTTGGATGAAGACTACAACAAGATGGATGGCTAAGATCATTCTACAAAGAAGATGATGATAGAGTTTTACTCAAAGGAGATTCTATCCATAAGAATCATTTTATGAGATTATCTCTTTGTATTTTGAGTTTTAATTAATTCCTACATAGTCTTAAATATGTTAAGAATAGCAACAGTGTCTAGGTTCGTTATCTTATCACTTAAGATAACTAGGAGTCTTTAGAATTTGATTTGATTTCAAATTCTTAGAGATAGGAATAGAGATGAAGAGTTGTGTTCTTCCTCTACTTCTTGTGAAGAAAATTCGGCCACCCCCTGATAATATTTTATTTTTGTTACATAAAAGCATCACAATTAACTCTGAATTTAGTAAGAAATTGGGTGGTATTTTCTATTATTAGTGCATTCTACTTAACTAGTTTTCATATTTTTGTTAGGTTGGGGTTTGACTGCAAAATTGCTAAAAAAGTGAGGCCAAGGGAATAACTTGGGAGCTGCTGAGGCAATGTTGCTGAGCTGGACGAAGAAGCACCTCCTTAGACAAGAAGCATCTTGCCATTAATGAGTATGTCTCCTCCATGAGGCATGCTTGTCCTCCAGCCGAAATTTCAGCCTCCCCTGCTGATCAATGAGAGTAATGCTGCCACTTCTGGAAGAAGAGAAGAAGAACAGCCAAGTTTGGATTCCAGACTCAAGGCATTGGGAGGATTAAACAAATTACAAGCATGGGATGGCTCTCATGATGAAAGAACCGGCCGTAAGACCCTATAAAAAGAGGAACTTCACTCTCAGAAGGAGGAATCTTTTTTTTGTTACCCCTTCAGTTGCAAAACATACACAGAAAAACTCCAGGTAGAAGGCAAGAAGGAAGAGGAAGCAACAACAAATCAGTAAGGAAGCCAAGTTGGAGAATAGCCATCCCAGTTTCTGCTTCAATTCCATGAGTGAACCCTTTCACTCCCAGGAGTGGTTCAGAAACTGCACAAGCTTTTTTCTCGTCTCTTGACTGTTAGCTTGAACTTTGTTTATTATGCATACTTCTATGATGTCTTTTGATGTAGTAGATGTAGCATTAATCTGTATGAGTAGCTAAACAGTTTCCAGGGATTATTCTCCTCAACCTATGTTATAGTTGTTTAATGCACTGGTTTTGTTCCTTGTTTTGAAGTTGAAAGTTTTTCTACATTCATTTACTTGATCACTAAATTGAATGCATGCTAGAACTAAGGGAGATCTGGAAAGATAAACTTGGTTTGGATTGTTTCAACTTTAACTTATGACATAGAGGTAATAGTCTATGGTTTTAACTAAGATAGGAATATACTTAGTTAACATAAACATTCTTGAAGGCCTAAGAACTTAATGACTTTGTATCTGGAATCAATCATTGGAAAATAGATTGTTAAGGTTGCAAAGATGACTCTAGAAAAAATGGGAACTGACTTAGAGTTATAAGTGAGCTGAATGAACAAGAACTCAACCATTACAGTGCTAATAAAACAACTACAACAGTAAGAAGAGGAGAAGAACACCCTTGGCTTTCATTCCCCTAAGTGACTGTTTCCATTCCCTTGAGTGACACCTTGTCTGACTGGTAGTCTTTCTTTACAACAAAGTTGGTAATTAGCTGTTCTCGTGGGATCGACCTAGCTTCCATTATCTACAAAAATCATAATCCAAGCTAGTAATATTTTTTGTGAACTCGGCACGCACCAAAAAGTGGCGCCATTGCCGGGGACGGCGTAAAACCTCCAAAAATTTGTTGTTTTTGTTTAATTGTACATATATAAAATTCTTCTCTGTTTACCTCACTGAGCTTCCAGTTTCTTTTCTTTGGTGTATGACTAGAAGACACCAACGGAGTGAACCTGTTTTTGACCCAGAAATTGAAGTTACCATACGCAGAACCAGAGCAGCAAGAAGAAGGCAGAACCGGTTGCAACAGGACAACCACAAAGGTTCATCAGAAATGGCTAACCAAGGTGGTAACCCGAAGAACAATAGGAACCCTGGTAGGGATCAACAAAATCGACAAGAGAGACTACTTAGAGATTTCTTCATCCCACAGCAAAAAGAAGTCCAATCCCCTTTGGTGTTCCCGGATGTAGAGGCAACCAATTTTGAGCTAAATCCACAGATGATCCAATGGACTCAATCAGCCTGCCCATTCCATGGATTACCTCATGAAGATCCTAATGATCACATCCGAAGTTTCCTGCGTTTATGCAGTACTTTTAAAATTCAAGGCTTATCTAATGATGACATTAGACTGAGGTTATTCCCTTTTACTTTGCAGGATCACGCCCAAGCATGGTTCAACACATTACCCAACAACTCTATCTCCATTTGGGAAGAGTTAAGACAGTGTTTCCTGACAAAATTCTTTCCACCCGCAAAAGCTGCACAACTCAGAACCGCAATAATGAACTTCAAGCAGCACGGAATAGAAACACTCTATGAAGCATGGGAAAGACTGAAGGAAATGATCAGGAAATGCCCTCAGCATGGTTTGGAAGAGCATCTTCAACTGAGCATCTTCTACAATGGACTACTACCAACTACAAGAGACTCCCTTGATGCTGCAGGTGGTGGTGTATTTATGATGAAGCCGGTTGATCAGCAAGGCAGTTGCTTGACAATATGACCACCAACCATTCATGATGGCAATCTGATCCAAGGGCAAGTACAAAACAGCTAGGGATGATGGAGCTTGACCGCAGTACACACCTGCAAGCACAAATGGCTGTTATGATGAATGAAATTACTAAACTCAGGAGTGAGTTGTCCAAATCCAAGGCTGAAGTGTGTGTATTATGTGATGGATCCCACAGTTTGGATGACTGTCCCTCCAAAATGGAAGCTGTCCAGTTTGTCAGACAGGGCAATGCTGGGGGATTCAACAACTTCAATAATTGGAGAAATCAACAGCAACCTAACTGGAACAATACACCACAACAAGGAAACTATCAGAGGCCTGCTCAACCCCCAGGATTTCACAGACAAGATGGTCAACCTCCCAACTATCAGAATCAGCGGCGTTCTAACCAGCAATACATACCAAGGGAAGATGAATGGATTTCTGTGCAAAATGCAATCAAGAATTTGGCGGTGTCTTGCAAAAGTTTGGAGAATCAGTTGGCCCAGATTGCAAAACAAAATGCTGAAAGACCATCTGGAAGCCTGTCCAGTGATACAGTTGTAAACCCTAAGGGGAATGACCAAGAGCAAGCAAAGGTTGTCACTCTTAGAAGTGGAAAGCAACTCAATCAGCCAAGTGAAAAAGTCACTCCCGTGAGTGACCCTGCAGGTAAGAATGGAAAATTTTCTGAGAAAATATCTGATAATGATGATGTGGTTGAACAGGAGCAAACAGCTAAAAAACCTGGAATGGAGGAAATTCAATTCCCAGCACCAATTAAGGAACCACAACAGCCAGCTCCAAATTCACAATATCTGGTAAGACAAAAGAAGGCCAAAATGGATGAAGGGCTCAACAGGTTTATTCAAAACTTAGAAAGTATACACATTAATGTACCACTTGTTGATGCACTTAAACAAATGCCTAAACACTTCAAGTAATTGAAAGATTTGGTGGCCAATAAACCACAAGTGCATGACTCTGCTTTTGTCACTCTAAATGAACAATGTAGTGCAGCTATCCTGAGAAAATTGCCACCTAAGTTGAAAGATCCGGGTAGTTTCACTCTGCCTTGTACAGTAGGAATCAGAGAATTTTCAAAAGCATTATTAGATCTTGGTGCAAGCATAAATCTCATGCCATTGTCTGTATTTAAATCACTTGATTTGGACAAATTTCTGGTACCTACTAACATGACCTTGCAGTTGGCGGATAGGTCACTGACCTACCCAAAGGGAATCTTACATGATGTTCTTGTGAAGGTTGGTAACTTTGTTTACCCAGCTGACTTTGTGGTTTTGGACATGGAAGAAGACAGGGATGTGCCCATCATCTTGGTGAGACCTTTTCTGGCAACAAGTGATGCAATCATTAAGGTGAAAAAGGGAGAAATCACACTGCACTTTGATGGAGAGAAGGTTACCTTCAACATCTTCAAAAATATGAGATATCCTGCTGAAGTCCATAACTGCTACATGGTAAGAAGTGTAGAAGCAGAAGAAGCAGTGACAGAAGAATTACTACAAGATGATCTCCTCAAAGAACTTTTATGCCCAGACTGTAATGAGGAACAAGAAGGAGGGGATGAGTACATGGCCACTTCCCTGAGTTACCTGAACCACTCCCCCAAGTGGCATCCTAAACAACAACCCTTTGAACTGTTAGATCTGACTAAGGAAGGAAGATGCCTCAAACCTTCAATTGAAGAACAACCTCATCTCGAACTTAATCCTCTGCCCTCACATTTGAAGTATGCCTATATTGGAGCAAGTAACACTTTACCTGTGATCATTTCTTCTATGCTTACAGGTACTGAAGAGGACAAATTGCTGAGAGTACTGAGATTGCACAAGGAAGCCATTGGATGGTCAATTGCAGACATCAAGGGCATCAGTCCCTCCATATGTATGCACAAGATCCTACTTGAAGACGATACCAAGCCAACCATTGAAGGGCAAAGACAGCTCAACCCAATCATGAAAGACGTAGTGAAAAAGGAGATTATCAAGCTGCTGGACGCTGGAATCATCTTCCCAGTATTTGACAGCGAGTGGGTGAGTCCAGTGCAGTGCGTGCCTAAGAAGGGAGAAATCACAGTGGTAAAGAATGACCTCCAGGAGCTGATCCCTACAAGGTTGAACAATTCATGGAGAGTGTGCATGGACTACAGGAAGCTTAAAAAAGCTACCAGAAAGGACCACTTTCCCCTCCCCTTTATTGATCAAATGCTAGATAGATTGGCCAGATTCATGTATTATTGTTTCCTTGATGGTTTCTCAGGTTACAACCAGATTGCTATAGACCCTGATGATTAAGAGAAGACGACTTTCACCTGCCCTTATGGTACATTTGCCTTCAAGAGAATGCCATTTGGACTGTGCAATGCACCGTCAACATTTCAAAGATGTATGATGGCCATTTTCTCTGACATGGTGGAAGACATAATTGAGATCTTTATGGACGACTTCTCGGGTTTTGGCAAATCATTTGATGCATGTCTGGACAACCTTGGATTGATATTGAAGAGATGCATAGAAGCAAACCTAGTCCTCAACTGGGAGAAATGCCATTTTATGGTGACTGAGGGAATTGTCTTGGGACATAAGATCTCACAGGAAGGAATTGAAGTGGACAAGGCAAAGATTGAAGTCATTGAGAGGCTCAGCCCACCAACCACAGTCAAGGGAGTGAGGAGTTTCTTAGGCCATGCCGGTTTTTACAGGAGGTTCATTAAAGATTTTTCAAAAATTTCTAAACTCTTGTGTAACTTGCTTGAAAAGGACACTGCTTTTATTTTTGATGAATCCTGTTTAAATGCATTCACTGAATTGAAAAAGAAACTCATCACTGCACCTGTGATCATCACACCTGATTGGTCACAACCTTTTGAACTAATGTGTGATGCTAGTGATTTTGCAGTTGGTGTTTTACTTGGACAAAGAAGGAACAAGTTGTTACATGTGGTTTACTATGCTAGTAAAACCCTCAACCCTACACAAATCAACTACACCAGTACAGAGAAGGAAATGCTGGCAATTGTATTTGCATTTGACAAATTCAGAGCTCATTTGCTAGGGATGAAAGTCATAGTCTATACAGACCATGCTGCCATCAGGTACTTGATCAACAAAAAAGAGTCTAAACCGAGGTTGATTAGATGGGTGTTGTTGTTGCAGGAATTCGATTTGGAGATAAGAGAAAGAAAGGGTGCTGAGAATCAGGTAGCAGACCATCTGTCAAGACTTGAAGAAATTCCAGAAGACACAACTCCAATTTCAGAAAAATTCCCTGATGAGTCACTCTGGCGAGTGACAGGCACACTCATGGGAGTGACAGGTAACAGGCCTTGGTTTGCAGATTTTGCTAACTTTGTTGCTGCTGTTGTTATTCCCCCAGATTTTACCCCTCAACAACGCAAGAGATTCCTGCATGATACTCAACTCTACTTGTGGGATGAACCATACTTATTCAATAGATGTGCAGACCAATTGATCAGAAGGTGTATTCCAGAACCTGAGTTCACAGAGGTGTTGCACAAATGCCACAGTTCTCCCTATGGTGGACATTTCAACGGTCAAAGAACGGCGATCAAAGTTCTGCGAGCTGGACTATATTGGCCAACTCTGTTCAGAGATGCTTGAAGTGGAGCTGTTTGATGTATGGGGGATAGATTTCATGGGTCCCTTCGTTTCATCCTTTGGGAACTCCTACATCCTACTGGCAGTGGATTACGTTTCAAGATGGATAGAAACCGTAGCTGCAAGAAACAATGATGCTAAGACTATCCTCAGGTTTCTAAGAAAAAATATTTTTACCAGGTTTGGTACACCCAGGATGATACTCAGTGACGAAGGATCACACTTCTGTAACAAGTCATTTGCAGCCATGGTAAAGAAATATGGAATCAGGCACAGAGTATCAACACCATACCATCCACAATCAAACGCGCTAGCAGAAGTGTCAAACAGGGAAGTGAAAAGAATCCTGGAAAAGGTTGTCAACTCCACCAGGAAGAACTGGTCTTCAAAGTTTGATGAAGCTTTATGGGCATACAGAACAGCATACAAGACTCCCATTGGTATGTCCCTGTTCAAACTGGTCTATGGGAAAGCATGCCACTTACCAGTGGAGTTGGAACATAAAGCTTATTGGGCTATCAAGGAACTAAATCTTGATCCAAGAAGAAGCAAGGACCTTAGACTGATGCAATTGAACGAGCTGGAAGAATTCAGACTAGAAGCATATGAATTTTCCAGGCTTTATAAGGAAAAAAACTAAGGCTTACCATGATCAGCACATTGTCAAGAAGGATCTGCAAGAAGGACAAGAAGTCCTGCTGTTCAACTCTAGACTGAAATTCTTTCCAGGGAAGTTAAAGTCAAGATGGACCGGTCCCTACAGAATCAACAAGGTCCTAACTCAAGGAGCAGTAGAAATCATGAATCCACAGAATGGCAACACCTTTTTGGTTAATGGTCAGAGGTTTAAACCATACCTTGGATGGACAGAAGGGAGTAAAGGACAGAACTATCATGTTCTGATCCTAAAGGAACTTAACTGAGAACTCTTTTGAAGTCTGGAATGAGACTTAAAACTAATGCGATTTATGGAAGGCAACCCATACGTTTTGCTTTTGCATGGCTAACAATGTGCTACTCTAATTTTGCAGGAATGGACAAGGTATTTGCCACCCCAATAGATTTCAGAAAGTGTAACATAAAAGGCCTCAGGTAAACTCACTCCTAGGAGTGAAGAAGGTCACTCAGCCGAGTGAACCTACAGGAAAGTAATTCTATAAGTCTTCTAACCCTGATGTCACTCACACAAGTGGGACACTCCACTCGCGTGAGTAAGAACAACTGTATAACATTTTCTGCAAAAAGCTCACCTCTTTGAGTTGTATTTATGGCTTAAGTTTGGGGGGGAAAATTTTTCTGGAAATTTTCAAATTTCAATTTTAACCGCGTCCGTCTTTTTGAGTCACTCGAGTTAGCCACGACTTCCCAAAAACTTTAACTGCTATGCATTAATTCATAACTCCTCCACTGCTTCGTCTTCTTTATCTTCTCCCTATTTCTAGAACCACCTATTCAAATACCACTTCCCTGTGTAAACGTAGTGACAATTTCTCTGAGTTTTCAGGCAACTAAGGGAAAAATTCAGATTCAATAAAAAATCCCTCTTTCAATTTGCCAATTCAATCCCTAGGGTTTGTACAAGATGCCGCCAGCAAGAAGAAAGGTTGCTGCTCGCAAAAATGCCTCCAACACTAGAAGAAGGATATCCTCCTCCTCATCCTCGCCCTCTCCCAAAAGGCAAAGAATGCCTACTCCACCACCATCCCCTGCCAGAGAACCTACTCCACCGTCGCCTCCACAACCACCAAGGGCTTTGCAAGAACAAGCCCTCAATGCCATCACCGATGAGTGGGAGCCGAGGTTGTTTCCAAGAAAGAAGGGCTGGGATTTCTTTTTGAAGCACATACGCCGGAAATTTATTACCGAAAGAGGAATCGGTGAAGACGGCGCAGCTTTCACCTATATCAAGCGCCATGGATGGGAGACCTTCTCCAACCCACTTGTCAAGCCTAGGATGCAGATTGTGCAAGAATTCTATGGCAACTTCCACACTGCCCCCAGAGACGGAGTATTTGTCAGAGGCATCAGCGTCAATTGTAGCACGGAAGCTATCAAGGCCATCTGGAAGTTACCAAGAATCAGCACTGATTACAGGGAAACCCTTATTGCCCTGCATCCAAATCAACCACTGGAACACGCCATTCTGTCTAGATTGGCAAAAGAAGGCACAAGCTGGGAGATGGATGATCAAGAAAACCCTCTGGGATTTCCAGCAAACGCGTTGCAGACGCCTGATTTAAATTCGTGGCACCATTTCATCTGCTGCAATCTGATGCCAACATCCTACAATGCTAAGGTCACCTATGAGATGGCTCTGCTGCTGTATGCCATTGTCACGGACATACCATTTGACGCAGCCTCAGTCATCCGAGATCAACTCACCCGATGCATCACTAATCCAAAGGTGAAGAGCTGGTATTTTCCAGTTATGATCACCATGCTTTGCAAGAGGGCAGGGGTGACCTTCTTACACACAGACGCAGAGAGCAACTTGCAGCAACCCTTGAGGATACATAAGTTGGACCAAAAACCCCCAGGTGCCTCATCCTCAGCACAAGCAACATCCACTCCCACTCCAGCTGGACAATTGAGGTAGACGGATGTCAACAAGCAGACCAGGTTCATCCTGGATTATGTCCACCAATGCCAGATGAGGACGGAGAAATTCCTACAAGAAATGCACAAGTGCATTGGACGCCCTGAAAATTGCCCGATGCCGCATGATCCACCAGCCCATCCACTCCATGGCATACCTCAATGAACACTCAGGGAAGTGTTGTTCTACTTCCCTTAATCAGCAATTTATTTTTTTCTGTTAAAATGATGAATTTTTCGTTAGTTCTATATTTTTCTTTGTTTTCTGTTTAATGTGTGTTGCCAGGTTTGTTTTGTTAAGCATTGAGGGCAATTCTTAGAATAAGTTTGGCGAGTAGTAGAGAAGTTTGTGGTCAGGTCAAGTGTCATTTGTGGTCAGGTCAAGTGTCATTTAGGTCCCTTAGGTTCATGTTTAGATCGAGTCTGTAAAATATCTCTAAAAAAAATGAAAATTTTTTCTAAGAAGCTGTCAACAGTCTAGGATGATAACGGTTTTTTAAAAAAAAAAAATTTTTGCCAAAACACTTTTGATACTAAGTCTGATGCATGAAGGAAAGAATGGCTGACACTTACTCACACACATGAATAATGCCACTCGTGGAAGTAACTGCCTAGAACATAAATCTTAAAATTTGGCATGACTAATCCACTGTTGTGAGCTGTGTCTAGTTCTGAGCTACAATTAGATGAGAGATGCCGTAAATCTGAGACTTCCTTGTGGTATCCATTCACAGCCTGCTTGTTTTGAAAATAATAATAATAATAATAATTTAGGGAATGGATCAACTGAAACCTTAGGGGTAACAGCAAGGAACCACCACAAAGAGTTCCAAACTGTTGGAGTAATAAGGGTTGAGGTATAAGGCAGTGGAGAGATAAGGTTGAATAACACCCCTGTTAGGTTGGTCCATCCACATTTCCACTAAAAAAAAAAAAAGTAGAAAGGCTATCCAGGAAATCCATGATTGAAGCCTCAGTAGGTAAATCGAGTCGAAGTAACTTGGGCAAGACCAGATCACAAGAATGACCACCAAAAGCTTAACTGGTTAACTTAGAACGGATTGATAGGTTTGGCATGAACTAACACTTGTGGCATATACATTCTAATTCCATGTGAAGGTTGGTTGTTTGACTCTGGATTGCAGAAAGACTTGGTATCCTTAAGTGTATGTTTTCCTCACTTGAATCAGAGACAAAAGGTTGACAGCACCTATCTAGTTTGTGTTCAAGGTTGTTGCTTTGTTCAATGTCACCTGCCTGAGTGAGAATCCTCACTCAGGGGAGTAAGTCAGTCTTCAGTCATTTTGACAATGTTGTTTTCCCCTGTTTCTTATGTGCAATTCTGAAAGTGCCAACAAGAGTTTAGTTGTTTTGCTTGAGGACAAGCAATTCTTCCAGTTTGGGGGAGTTGATAATAGTTTATTTGTTACATAAAAGCATCACAATTAACTCTGAATTTAGTAAGAAATTGGGAGGTATTTTCCATTATTAGTGCATTCTACTTAACTAGTTTTCATATTTTTGTTAGGTTGGGGTTTGACTGCAAAATTGCTGACAAAGTGAGGCCAAGGGAATAAATTGTGGGATGTTGAGGCAATGTTGCTGAGCTGGACGAAGAAGCACCTCCTTAGACAAGAAGCATCTTGCCATTAATGAGTATGTCTCCTCTATGAGGTATGCTTGTCCCCCAGCCGAAATTTCAGCCTCCCCTGCTGATCAGTGAGAGCAATGCTACCACTTCTGGAAGAAGAAAAGAAGAACAGCCAAGTTTGGATTCCAGGCTCAAGGCATTGGGAGGATTAAACAAATTACAAGCATGGGATGGCTCTCATGATGAAAGAACTAGCTGCAAGACCCTATAAAAAGGGGAACTTCACTCTCAGAAAAAAGGGAGGAATCTTTTTTTGGTTACCCCTTCAGCTGCAAAACATACACAGAAAAACTCCAGGTAGAAGGCAAGAAGGAAGAGGAAGCAACAACAAATCAGTAAGGAAGCCAAGTTGGAGAATAGCCATCCCAGTTTCTGCTTCAGTTCCATGAGTGAACCCTTTCACTCCCAGGAGTGGTTCAGAAACTGCACAAGCTTTTTTCTCGTCTCTTGACTGTTAGCTTGAACTTCGTTTATTATGCATACTTCTATGATGTCTTTTGATGTAGTAGATGTAGCATTAATCTGTATGAGTAGCTAAACAGTTTCCAGGAGTTATTCTCCTCAACCTATGTTATAGTTGTTTAATGCACTGGTTTTGTTCCTTGTTTTGAAGTTGAAAGTTTTTCTACATTCATTTACTTGATCACTAAATTAAATGCATGCTAGAACTAAGGGAGATCTGGAAAGATAAACTTGGTTTGGATTGTTTTAACTTTAACTTATGACATAGAGGTAACAGTCTATAGTTTTAACTAAGATAGGAATATACTTAGTTAACATAAGAATTCTTGAAGGCCTAAGAACTTAATGACTTTGTAGCTGGAATCAATCATTGGGAAATAGATTGTTAAGGTTGCAAAGATGACTCTAGAAAAAATGGGAACTGACTTAGAGTTATAAGTGAGCTGAATGAACAAGAACTCAACCATTACAGTGCTAATAAAACAACTACAACAGTAAGAAGAGGAGAAGAACACCCTTGGCTTTCATTCCCCTGAGTGACACCTTGTCTGACTGGTAGTCTTTCTTTACAACAAATTTGGTAATTAGCTGTCCTCGTGGGATCGACCTAGCTTCCATTATCTACAAAAATCATAATCCAAGCTAGTAATATTTTTGGTGAACTCGGCACGCACCACCCCTCTATAAATAGGGACCGAATTTCTCTTGTCCAACACACATTGTATCATTGATATTTTCTGAGTGAAATCAAATTGGTTAGGATTTTATTCTTTTCGTGGAGTTCTTGTGAGCACTTCTTTGTTTAGTTGTTGCATATGTGTTGTGACAATTATTAGACTTATCTATCTGGTTTAGTTCACTTGATAGTGGCATCTTTAGCATTGGATATTTTGAATTTTGATTCTTAAGCTCATAGATCTCATATTTATTGGGTTTTCCTACACAATTTTCCAAGGGGTCTCTGCTTGCTTAAAAATAGCTCTCTTCATTCTTGATTTGGATTGTTCTACCATTGAACTCATGAATTGATCCACATGAGCTCAAATATCTTTTCTTTATTTTTTTTTGTGTGTTTTTGTGTCATTACATCCAAATTCTCCAAATTCCGTTGCCTACAAATTTCTGTCTTTCCGATTTAGCAAAGTTGATCTTTCCTTAAGATTGGTTTTGTCACGGATTGCTATCAAATCTGCTCTAGCTTTTCAGCTTCTTTTTCATCCAGCTGTTTTTCCCCAGATTCTAAATTGTATTTCCTTGCCATTCTTGCATTGGATTGATGTTTTATTAGAGTTTTTCTTAACCTTAAATTTGAGTTACTGTTTGATTCCTTGAAAGTTTTCTGTATGGTTTTAACCGATGTAGTTTCTTCATTACTGTTAGCTTGTCGGTGCATCTTGTTGGATTTTATTTCGAACAACATGTAAGTGATGTTAATATTCGCTCCGCATACCAGTCCTATCGTTTTGCTTAAATTTAATAGAAAGTTTCATCTTTATAGATTTATACAAGCTGACACCCAACACTATTGTTGCGATATTTCCTGCTCAGGTTTGAGTTTAACATGGCGCTATTGGTAGATTACGTGTCATTGACTTATTGTTGCATTTAGGTGTAGTTGATTGTCTGGCCTATTGTAATTCGAAATTTCGTGTTTACAAACTTCCTTTTGGGTGTGAATCCTGAAACATGTATCACAGCTTGGTACTAATTCGATGTTCGTGATTGTTTCTCTGTTTTAGTTGAATCAAAATCCTACATGACAAGAATGTTATAGATGAGTTCCATATTTGCTTAAACTGAGTTGATCCGGAAATGTTGCTCCGATTATCAATTCTTCTGCTGTTAGTCCAAAATTTTTAAGAGTGGTCTTCAATCTATTGAACTCTCTTTTTCCAAATGTTTTGATTGATCTCGATGTAATTCAACAAATTCTTCACTTAATTTGGATTAGGGATAGTTCGTTCAAAGACAGAATCTCTTACTCTATCTTTAATGATCAGTGTAGGCAATTTCTATGCTGTACTTGGGAAGCTCTCCAATTTAATTATAGCTGAGGCAAATTTCTTAATGTTTGTAGATGGTAGAGAAGAAGAAGATCCAATGCTTCAACTCTGGATTTCACAGGTGCGGGAGGTTGCATATGATATTGAAGATGATGTGGCTGACTTTCTAAGGCGCTCTGATCAACATTACGGTCACTGGTGCAGGAGATCATATCTATGATTGGAGAACCCCACGGTCTTCCAATCAACCTCTTCAAATTGTATGCTTTTCTTTTTCGTTTTTTTTTTAAATATAACTTCTTTCATGATTCTTGTTTTGTTTCTACCTTCTCGTGAGTGTTCCATTCATGACCAATATCTTAGTTTAATTTGGGTTGGTTACTTTGCTAGATTGAAGTTATTGTAGGAAACATTAAACCTTACTCTTAATTAGAGTTTTGTTTTAATTCTTAGTTTTGTTGTGATCACATCATTATTAGTAATACTCAGTTTTTGATGAGAATCATGTAGTATCACATCGGAGTCAACATCAAATGAAGGAGCAAAAGGTGTTTTTGTCAGTTGGTGGTCCAAGGTTATTTCAGTTTAAAAATAGAAGAAAGTTTGCTGTGAGAACTTGGCCTTTTTTAGAAGAGTTATCACCAACGCCTTCTAGTGGGAATATTGAGGTTGAAGAAGAATCGTTTAGTGAAGATCAAGGGTTGGAAGAATCTAATGAAGACTTTTCTAATCATTGGAGTGATTCAAGTAATTTAGATTCAAGTGATATCCAAGAGATTGATGCAAGTGAATTTGTTCCAAAGAGCAAGCGTCTTGAAGAGATTGAAGATGCACATTCAAGTGTATAAAGGACATCATTGGAGCTTGGAGTTTTGAAATGGAGCCGCGTGCGCCAATCAAAAGGAGGGAAACGGGCGGGAAGTATTTAATTTAAGTTATTTAAATTATTGTTGTGTCTGTAAATAGATAATAAGTCTATTTACCTAGAGTTAAATAAAAGGTTTACCCTTAAGGTAACTTCCTAAGGGGCGGCCGAATGGTCCTTAATTTTATTAAGGGTAGATTAGTCTTTTACCATTAAAAGAAGTAAAGTTAATTTGCTTGGTGGTTAAGTTTAGTTAGAGTTTGAGTCAAAATTGATTACGTTTTTCCTTTCTGTGAATTGGATCGAGTAGTACAAGGAAAGTTGAGTTTCTTTGGCCTAAAGTAAAGCCTAAATAGTTGGGTTTGTGTCTAGGAGAGCAAGAGAAGCTTGTCTATAAAAGGAGGCCGAATTGCCTTCAAAAATAATATAAATATGAGTCGAAAACTTTGAGTTGTAACCTTTATGATTTTAATGAAATATCATCAATGGATAGTTTTCTCACAATGAGCATTTCTCGTTGTTATGGAAGAGTAGAATAGTTAATTCTTTCTTTCTTTCTTAGAGTCTAACGTGTGGCTTGGTTCTTTGAGTTAAACCGTTTTATCATGTTGAGCATATTGCATGATTTAATTTTTTTAAAACTAATGTTCTTATCATCTTTTAATATGAAGGTCAATAGGTTGAGCATATTAGATGGCTTGGTTTGTTCGAATTCTTTGTGTCCTAGGGTTGTAGGATACCTTGTTGGTTTTTCTATTTCATAGATGAGTTTGCATGGAAATAACATGATGAATAATGTGTTTTGTTTTGCTTATTACCTTGGTTATGAATATATACGGTCCAATATAGTGATATATTCGATGGTTTGTTTGTAGTTGAGTGGTGATTTGCTCTTTATATGTATCGTCAATTATATGGGTGATTGTTCGATTTTATTAAAGGGTTTCATCTTTCTAAGATTAAGTTGTTCAATCCGAATGGTTATTTGGATTTTGTGTTATGATCTTTTGCTTGAGTTCATAAGGTATATGAATTCCTTTTAACGGTCTAGTTCATTTGTGAAAATTCCGCACTCTTTCTAGAATAAAACTTTTAAAAATATTTTTAAGATCTTTCTTGTTGATGGTTCCATTAATCAAATCTAGTTCGGCTACGAGATTGCCATCAATTTTGGTAGATAATTGTAGTTGTCTGGTCTTGTATGAATCGTGTGGTTGATGGATTGACAGGAAGACTTTTGCAGCGTCTAAATTTGGCCCCGGATGAAGGTCGTTATTAAGAACCTAAGCTCCGAAAGTATGCAAGGCTTTAAAGAATGACAGGTATATATTATTGCTGAAATTTTTTATTTATACTAATATGGTGAACTGCAATTGTTGTTAGCATTGTTGTATTTAGGCTAGGAATAGATGGATCATCAGTTTATGATGTTCTTGCAATGGCTGATTATCACTATCCCAGTTGATGTTACATATGGCCTTAGAAGATGAGTGAAGATTAGGAAAGGCTAAATAACTTAATTTTTAGGTAATATAAGTGTCAAATCTTTGTTGATTTCGTTGGACAACTATTAATTAATGATTATGAAGTCAGTGTTGATCTGCACCAGAGCAGAAAAGTGGATTGTTTTTTGTTCAATACCTTTTTGTAGCACTCCAAATTTAGTAGCATATATCATTGACTATCTCGTTGTGGATATCATCATTGCTGGCTCACATTTTTCTGCATGCTTTTTAAGTTTCCAACAAAGGGCTATATAGTTTGCCATTTCTCGAAATGCTTACCATTATCAATAGCTGCAGTAGGTAATCTCTTAGTGGAATATTTACAAGACTATGCATAAATAGTAACTGATTAATTTGGTTGCTGTAAAAGAAGTAGAATGGTTCATTCTAATATGTAGCACTCATGATGTCACCTGTCAACGTCATGAATTCTTGGATACTGCTGGGAAGATAAAGAACAGCTTCTTGTGTATGAATTCATGCCAAAAGGGGTCTTGGAAAACCACCTTTTCAGAAGAAAGTTATCAGCCCGAAAGAAATTTACAAAAAGTGGCAACTGAAAAATTCACGAGAGAAACTATAGAGAGGTTAATTTCTAGATTCATTTATTAAGCAGGAACCTCTGCTATTGAACCATTATCATGGGAAGAAAGTTTCAAAATTGCTTTAGGTGGCACTCATGGCCTAGCTTTCCTGCATGGTTCAGAAAATAAAATTATTTATCCAGACTACAAGGCTTGTAACATATTACTTAATGCAGTACGTAATTGCAGCTCTATCCTTAAGAATTTGTTATTGAAATATTCTTGTTCATGGTTTTGACCAAATATTGTATGAAAGAGCTCTTTCATTGATAAAGTTCTTTACTATTTGATGAGTTGCAGATTTATAATGCAAAGATATATGATCTTGACTGGCAAAAGAAATGGGGACATATGGTTATCCTGCTCCGGAATATATTGCTACAGGTAGGCATTTCTCTTAAGATCATAAATTGCTTAACTAGTGAGGACTTAAACACAACCTTTGTTTGGCTCATAGAACAAGGACCAGGAAGAGAACACCGCTTATGAGCTTTGTACATAATATTAAGGGCCCACACCCCTTTCTTAGTTTCGTTGCTACTTAATTGTGCTGCTTTTTGATAGCTAGATATGCATGAAAATAACCATTTGTGACCTCTCTAGTGAAAATATTCATCGTAAACACCAGATATGTGAATTAATTGATGCATTGCATCAAGAGCTCTTATTCATTGTCCTTCAATAATGTTGCAGATGCTAAAGTTCCTGTTTTGGAATCGGAGAAAATGTATTGGCAGAATAGTACAACTCATACTACGAGGGAAGCTTCATACATATGCAGAATCAAGAAAGAGTTCTTAGCCCAAATTAAACAATTTAGAAAGTTTTCTATGCACTAGCCTTTCTATAGGGGATGCTTGTCTAACAACTTGTTTGTTAGGAGATATAACAACACTCACTCTTGAAAGTAGGGAAAGATTTTGAATTGCTTAGTTCTTGCCCTTGTGCTGCAACGTCATTATTGAAAATTGATCACCATTATACATTTGTTCATACCTTTGTTTTAAGTTTATGTTACATTTGTTCAGTCCCTTCATGATAAATTTGTAACTGTCGTTTCTCATTTTAATAGTTTAAATTCAAGATTTTTTCAACAAATTTCGCTTTGAAGGAAAGGTCGGCTTGTCCTACTGATTTTGTTTTTTCAAAAAATTTTCTTGCTCAATTGCGTATAATAAATTAAATATTCACACTTTCAACATCAAATCGCCAAAGTAAATTAAATAGAAAAAACGAAAAAATAAAAGAAAAACAAAAATGAGCACATTAACTAATCACAATTTAACTCATCACCAGTTAATTCAAAATTTTATGATTATGTTATTTCCGATTTCCCGTCCTCATTTGCTTCTTTTAATTTGGAATTTGTATCATTTGTTTCATACTTTTTGGTTATTTAATTCTTCATATACTTTTCTCTGTATAATTAGCATTCGCTGAGGGGCGTTTATTAATAAGTGTAGAGTTTGGGTCTTTGAATTTTCATTTATATAGGCTCATGTTCAAAATCAATCACATGCTAATTCAATAAATATCTTAAGATTATCTAAACATGAATTTAAAATCAATTTAAATAAAAAATAAAATGTTTGAAATGAAACGTCAAAAATCCAATATATGTAAAAAGGAACAAGTGAATACCAAACTGTTGCAAAATTAAAAAGTTTTTAGACATCTCTCTGAGTTCTAGCCTTCTAGGATAGGAGGTCACCTGATGTAAACATCTATGGTAATCAAGTCCAAGATGATTAACGTGTTCGAGTTCCAAGTACTGTCCAAGCTCAAGGAGTGGATCAAGATCCATTATCTAACATTGGAGGCCCAATGACTCAAGCTAGAAGTAAAAGGATGAATAGTGCACTTAATAATCTTATATCAAATGGTTTAGCCCAAGAGAATGTCAAGTCTGGAAGTTACAAGCCCAAGATTATTAATGTGTTACAAGGCCCATTTGAGGAAGGAAATTTCGGCCCACAAACCAAGCAAGGGAGGTCAACCCTATCTCCTCATTTTTAGGAGTTGGAATCTCTATCTTTTAGGGATAAAATCATTTAAATCTTATCGCACTTGTGCAAGGATAAGATTTGGAAGATTTCCTATCTTTTAGAGATAAGATCATTTAAATCTTATCAAATGAAAGGATAAGATTTGATATGATTGTCTTTTATCTAATTTAAAGTTTATTCAAAATACGAAGTCTATTCCTTGGTGTCTACTCTCAACCGTTGGATGGAGATTAGATGAAGATTGGATGGCTATGATTACTCTACAAAGAAGATATTGATAGAGTTAACAACTCAAGAAGATTCTTTTCAAGACAAGGATAAGATTCTTTTGAGAGACTATCTCTTTGTATTTGGAGTTTTATTTTCATTAGACTAGTGTGTCTTAAGTTTATAAAGGTGTCTAGATACATTGCCTTAATAGATAAGACACAAGTTGTCAATTAGAGGTTAAGTTAATTTCTAGTTCTTTGAAGTAGGAATAGAGTTAGATATCAAAGTCTTCTCCTACTTCATAGGAGAATTTCGGCCCCCTCTACTATAAATAGGGGTGCTTGGCCAGCATTTCATTGTACCTTTGATGAATTTGATATTTCAATATGAGACGAGAGGAAACTCTTTGTTCTTTTTCTACTCTTTTCGATAATTAGTGCATTGCACACAAGCTTGTGCTTTGTTGATGCATGTGAGTAGAATAGGTGTTTTTCTACTTGTGGAGCTTTGTTAGTTGTTCATTGGAGCCTTTTCGCTAGCCATTCTATCTATAAATCAAAGGGATAGGGTTGTAGAGAGGTGACCGATTGGATTGCTAACCTTAAACACCTTCTACATCTTCTAAACCTTTCCATCCCTTTTTGGTGCAAATTTTGGTGGTTTGTATCTCTTCTTTCCTTTTATTTTTCGTGAGTTTAGAGTCCATAATATTGAATTTGCAAGTTTTCAAGTCCTGGGAAATTCATATCTTCCGCGTTGAGGTAAATCTGCCACCTTTGCCTCAAGATTCGTATCAATTGGCACCAGAGCTTTTGGTTTTTGAAAACTTGCAAGTAGAGTCACTCGCAAGTATCAATTCGTTATCAGAGCTTCAGCTCTTGAGGACTTGCTTTTGTTTTGATCTACTAAAGCTCATCTTTGGTTAGATCTCTATTTGTTCTTTTAATCTTTTGAGTCTTTTGTTATAGATCTCACTATTTTGTTTCGATTTTATTCTAGTTTGAGTTGATTGAAGTTGTTATAGTTAGATCTATTATTAGTAAAAAAAAAAAAACACTTTCCTTCTCCTTAATTTTTGGATCTAGGGTATCTTAATCCCTAATCCACTTTTTTTTTAGTAAAAAAAAAATAGCCGTGAAGAAAAAAAAAGTAAAAATAAAAAGAAAGACGGCATAGAAGGATATTGGTATTTGAGTTTGATTTCAAGTGCAATTACTATTATTTGCACATATCTTTTTCGAAATACTTGGATCTTTGGTGGCTAGGATTTTGCAAATATGAGCCCTTTATTTGTGTATTGGCCGAAATAGGGTTTTCTCTATAACCCTAAGTCGAAGCTTTTATTTTTCAGAATTTGCTCCAAGTTCTATTAGTCTTTTTGTGAGATCTAAGTTTTCATAATTGTAACTACTCGATCTATATTCGTGTTCTTCCTTAGATCTTGTTACGATTATTTTCAGAACCTTACTTTTTGATCCTCTTTATTTGCTTCAATAAAGTACTTCTTGTAGCACTGGTCTTCATTGCACAAAGGATTAAAAGACAAAGACAGTGGTAAGAATAGAGTGAATCCATCCTTTACTAAATTCTAAACCTTCTTGAGAGATCTTGGAGAATGAATAGAATAGTTGGGAGGGGTAACTAGGAAGTGAGTTCTTCGATATTCTTTTTCTTGTGTGTGTTGAGTTGTGTTTCAGGAAACATGGGAGACAAGGCTTTACCTCCTCCTCAACATGGAATGCTGAATGATACTGTGCAAGATTTTAATAATAAGATTGCGGCATTAACCAATCAATTGCAAATTATGACGATGGCAATGGCACAACAACAACGACGACAAGAAGAGACAACTCGCCAATATGTAGAAACTGCTCGTCAAATAAACCAATTTGCCCAAGTTAGGGATCCATTGGTAAATCCTGGACCTAACCTTGTTGCAGTACATTCATGGCAGACGTGGCAATGCCGGGCGTGGTCAAGGTGGTGGACGTGGTAATGAAGGACAACATGTTGACCGAGAAGAAGAAGGTCAAGGAGAGCGAGAAGAAATTCCAAGGGAACAAAATGATGATGATGGTGTTGAGCATGAAGAAGAATTTAGGCATGATCGGCAAAGGCAGCCTAGATTTGATGATAACATGAACACTATCAAGCAAAAGATTCTAGAATTTTGTGGCAAGCCAGATCCTGATGCTTATATTGATTGGAAAGATCATATCAACCGGATCTTTAATCTCAACAATTACTCTGAGGGAAAGAAGCTGAATTTAGCTGTGTCAGAATTTCATGGATATGCTTCTACATGGTGGAATGAGGTACAACGTCGGAGAAGAAGAGACAATGATCCCGCAATCACCACTTGGGGAGAGCTTTCACGTGTAATGCGAAAGGCTTTTGTCCCAGCATCCTTTCAAAGGAAGCTTCGAGGTGAGTTGCAAGATCTTAAGCAAGGAAGTAGTTCGGTCATGGAATACTACATCATCGTTTGGATCAAAACGGTGGGGGAGTACTCCTAAGAAGCAGACAGCTCCAAGTTCTAGTCAACCTAAACAGTTGCTTAAATGGGCCGATGTTACCAAGTCATTGGAGAAGACACCTAGTGTCAAATCGGGTTCATCTGACAATGTACAATGCTTCAAGTCTAAAGGAAGAGGACATTATGCGTCTGATTGTCCCAATAAGAAGGTAATGGTACTTCGAGATGATTGGTACTATGAAAGTGAAGAAGAAGATGTGCACGATCAATCTAATATGGTTTTAGCAACAACCGAGCAAGCTACAACTAGTCAAATGTATGATAAGGGAGTTTCTCGAGCTATGGTACTAGCTCATGCTCTTAGTATCCATCCAGCTCAAGACAAGAATCTCGAGCAACGCACCAATATTTTCCATACAGGGTGTAAGGTGAATAATAAGACGTGTCTTGTGATTGTGGATGGAAGAAGTTGCACAAACTGTGTGAGCATGGAACTTGTCGAGAAATTGAACCTTCCTACATTCAAGCATCCTCAGCCTTACAAGTTGCAATGGTTAGATGATCGTGGAGAAATTAAGATACGGTTCCAAGCTCGCTTACTCTTATGTTTTAAAACATTCCATGATGAAGTTCTTTGTGATGTGGTTCCAATGCAAGCATGTCATATATTGTTGGGACGTCCATGGGAGTTTGATCGAGGTGCTAACAAAGATGGAAAGACAAATTAGTATTCACTTGTGCATAAGGGTTTGTCTATTGTATTGTGTCCGTTATCTCCTACGGATATCATGGAATCTCAGAAAAAAATGCAAAGAGAAAGAGAGAGAGAGAAGAGACATAAAAGTGAGTTGAAAGAGTCAAAAGAGCGTTTAGGGAATGGGAGAGAATCAAAAGTGAGTGAGAGTTTGAGAGAAAAGCCAAAAGCTAGGGAGAGAAAAGGCAACTTTTATTCTTCTATGGGAGACCTTGGGAGGGCTCTAAATCTCACACTCCACTTGTTTTAATTGTTTACAAGGATTTATGTTTAACTAACACTAACCACATTGAAAATATTCTAAGTGTTGTTAAATCTGTTTTGCAGGATTATGAGGATGTTTTTCCAGAAGAATTGCCAAAGGGACTTCCACATTTGAAGGGAATTGAGCATCAAATTGATTTTATCCCAGGATCAATAATTCCTAATCGTCCTGCATACAAGGCGAACCCCGAGGAGACCAAGGAACTGCAACGTCAAGTCGAGGAACTCCTTGACAAAGGTATGGTTCGTGAATCTTTAAGTCCTTGTGCAGTGCCTGTCATTTTAGTTCCTAAAAAAGATGGAACATGGAGTATGTGTGGATTGTCATGCTGTAAATAAAATTACTATTAAATATAGACATCCCATACCTAGCTAGATGACATGTTAGAAGATCTATGTGGCGCTTGCATATTTTCTAAAATAGATCTTGCTAGTGGCTATCATCAAATTCGCATGAAAGAGGGTGATGAATGGAAAACCGCTAAAACTAAATTTGGTTTATATGAGTGGATGGTTATGCCTTTATGTTTGACTAATGCTCCTTCTACTTTTATGCGTCTTATGAACCATGTGTTTAGACCTTATATAGGTAAATTTGTTGTGGTTTATTTTGATGATATCTTAGTGTATTGTAGAGATGAAGTTTCGCATGCTAAACATCTTTCGAGTGTGCTCTCTGCTTTACGTAAAAATAAACTTTATGCTAAACTTGCTAAGTGTACTTTCTGTGTAAGAAGTTATTTTTCTTGGTTTTGTTGTTAGCAAGGATGGTGTTAAAGTTAACGAGGCTAAGGTTATAAGTCTGTCTCTGACATTCATTCCTTCCATGGTTTAGCTAGTTTTTATCGTAGGTTTATGAAGGATTTCTCTACTAAGGCTCCACCCTTAAATCACTTAGTAAAGAAGAATGTTATGTTTGAATGGGGTGAAGAAAAAGAACTTGCATTTAACACTTTAAAGAATGATTTAACTTGTGCTCTTGTTCTTACATTACATAATTTTGATCTTACTTTTGAAACTGAGTGTGATGCATCTGGGGTTGGAATTGGTGCTGTGTTAATGCAAAGTGGTAAGCCTATTGCGTACTTTTTGGAAAAATTAAGTGGTGCAACATTGAATTATCCTACTTATGATAAAGAATTGTATGTTGTAATTAGGGCTTTAGAAAATTGGCAACACTATTTAATGCCAAAAGAGTTTGTTATCCATAGTGATCATGAGTCTTTGAAATATTTGCATGGACAAAACAAACTGAATAAAAGACATGCTAAATGGAGTGCATTTCTTGAATCTTTTCTTTATGTCATTAAGTACAAGAAGGGAAACGAGAATGTCATAGCTGATGCATTGTCTCGAAGATCGTATGTCCTTTCTGTGCTTGATTCTAAGTTATTAGGGATACATCAAGGATTTGTATGCTACTCATTCTGATTTTTCATCCATTTTTGAAGCATGTGAAAGTGGCGCATTTAACAAGTTTTATAGGCATGAGGTTTTCTTGTTTAAAGATAATAAATTATGTGTGCCTGCTTGTTCTCTGCGTGAACTATTAGTGCGTGAATCTCATAGTGGTGGTCTTATGGGTCATTTTGGTATTTTGAAAACTTATGATGTTTTATGTGAGCATTTTTATTGGCCTAATATGAAACGTGACGTAGAAAAAGTTTGTTCTACTTGTATTGAGTGCAAACAAGCAAAGTCTAAGTCACAACCACATGGGTTATATACGCTTTTACCTATACCTACCCACCCTTGGACTGATATTAATGGACTTTGTTTTGGAATTACCTAAATCTCAAAAAGAGTGTGATTCGGTTTTTGTGGTAGTTGATTAGGTTTTCTAAAATGGCACATTTTATTCCTTGTCATAAATCTGATGATGCCAACCATATAGCTGATTTATTTATGCGTGAAGTTGTTAGATTGCATGGTTTACCTAGAACTATTGTGTCCAACAGAGATTTAGATTTTTTAGCTACTTTTGAAAAACTTTGTGGGGAAAACTAGGTACAAAACTGTTGTTTTCAACAACTGCTCATCCTCAAACAGATGGCCAGATGTAGGTGGTTAATCGGACTCTTGGTTCTTTGCTTCGTGTTTTGATCCAAAAGAATCGTAAGAATTGGGAAGCATGTTTGCCCATTGCTGAATTCGCATATAATTGTGTTGTGCATTCTACTACCCAACATTCTTCGTTTGAAATTGTTTATGGATTTAACCCCTTAACCCCTTTAGACTTGTCTCCAATGCCTGTTTCTGAGTATCTTAATGCAGATGGAGCCAAGAAAACTGAATATGTACGTTCTCTTCATGAGAAAGTACACATGAATATTTTTAAGAGAAATGAGCATGTTGCGCGGATTGCCAACAAGGGGCTTAAGGAAATGATATTCGAACCTGGTGATTGGGTTTGGGTTCATTTAAGGAAGATTCGATTTCCTACAAAGGTTAAATTGAAGTTAGATCCTCGTGGAGCTGGTCCTTTCAAAGTTGTCAAGCGTTTGAACAACAATGCTTATCAACTTGACCTTCCTGGTGAGTATAATGTTAGTGCGACTTTTAATGTTTCTGATTTATCTCCGTTTGATTTCTCATATGCTGAATCTATACAAGGTTCGGATTCGAGGTCGAATCCTTTTGAGGAAGGAGGGAATGATGTGAACATCCATGGTAATCAAGTCAAAGATGATCAAGGTCAAGGAGTGGCTCAAGATCTATTATCCAACATTGGAGGCCCAATGACTCGAGCTAGAAGTAAAAGGATGAAGAGTGCATTTAATAATCTTATATCAAATGGTTTAGCCCAAGAGAATGTCAAGTCTGGAAGTTACAAGCCCAAGATTATTAATGTGTTACAAGGCCCATTTGAGGAAGGAAATTTCGGCCCACAAACCAAGCAAGGGAGGTCAGCCCTATCTCCTCATTTTTAGGAGTTGGAATCTCTATCTTTTAGGGATAAAATCATTTAAATCTTATCACACTTGTGCAAGGATAAGATTTGGAAGATTCCCTATCTTTTAGAGATAAGATCATTTAAATCTTATCACATGAAAGGATAAGATTTGATATGATTCTCTTTTATCTAATTTAGAGTTTATTCAAAATAAGAAGTCTATTCCTTGATGTCTACTCTCAACCATTGGATGGAGATTAGATCAAGATTGGATGGCTACGATTACTCTACAAAGAATATATTGATAGAGTTGACAATTTAGGAAGATTCTTTTCAAGATAAGGATAAGATTCTTTTTTGAGAGAATATGTCTTTGTATTTGGAGTTTTATTTTCATTAGACTAGTGTGTCTTAAGTCTATAAAAGGTGTCTAGATTCATTGCCTTAGTAGATAAGATACAAGTTATCAATTAGAGGTTAAGTTGATTTCTAGTTCTTTAAAGTAGGAATAGAGTTAGAGATCAAACTCTTCTCCTAATTGGTAGGAGAATTTTCGGCCCCCTCTACTATAAATTGGGGTGCTTGGCCAGCATTTCATTTGTACCTTTTGATGAATTTGATATTTCAATATGAGACGAGAGGAAACTCTTTGTTCTTTTTCTATTCTTTTCGAAGATTAGTGCATTGCACACAAGCTTGTGCTTTGTTGATACATGCGAATAGAATAGGTGTTTTTCTACTTGTGGAGCTTTGTTAGTTGTTCATTGAAGCCTTTTCGCTAGCCGTTCTATCCATAAATCGAAGGGATAGGGTTGTTAGAGAGGTGACCGATTGGGTTGCTAGCGTTAATCACCTTCTACATCTTCTAAACCTTTCCATCCCTTTTTGGTGCAAATTTTTGTGGTTTGCATCTCTTCTTTCCTTTTATTTTTGTGCGTTTGGAGTCCATAATATTGGATCTGCAAGTTTTCAAGTCTTGGGAAATTCATATCTTCTGCGTCGAGGTAAATCTGCCACCTTTGCCTCAAGATTCGTATCAGCCTGAATTCTGCCACAACGGTGCTGACATTAGGAAACTTGCTGTGTAATTTCATAGATGCTAATCAATGGCCAGAAAGACTAACACCATCTCTATTGAATCACTCTCTGCTGGGACGAGCTCCACTGGGACCGAAGATTTGGTTTGATGGAGCCACATTTCGCCTTCACCGATGTGCAGGAGTCGGGGTTTATCAAGAGGATGCGAATGGTCACTTTGTCATGGCCAAAACAAAGAAATTTCCCAGCATTCAGGATGCTAACATGGCAAAAACATTGGTTTTAAGAGAAGCTTTGCTAATGGCGGAGGAGTGCAACCTAGCCGACTTCTCAATTCTAGGAGATGCAATCAATCCCGTATTTGAAGCACAGACTGTAGTTATGGATTTGAATGACCTACAACAACCTATGATTTCTATCCACAGGTTGATCCAAAAAATCCGCCCTTTGGGCATTTTCTGGATCCGTCGTAGTGAGAACGCCTTAGCGCACAAGTTCGCGGAGCTAACCAAAAACAGTGCGGATGATTGTAATTTTAGGTTGCACACCCCTGTAGCTTTTAGTCACACGCATCTGGACGATTTCCAGCATATTTGAATGAAAGTTTCTTTCTTTTTTTTAAAAAAAATGGTAAAAATATGGACAGATATGATTCATTGTCGATAGTCGTTCCACAAAGTGCCACAAAAAGTAATTCGTTCGATACCAATAGTTTAAAATGTTACTATATGGCACTAGAAATGTAAATAGTGTTACCATTCATTTTTCTATTAAAATTTTGCCAAAAACTGACGGTCAACCGTTTTGTCACATGAGATGCATGTAAGTTGGCCCAAGGGTATTTGTGTCCTTGTCACTTTCAATTAATTATATATAAAGTACCACAAAGTTGCTTTATATATTCGTTTGGTACCAAAAGTTAAAATGTTAGTAATATGGAAAAAGAAACATAATATTATTGCCATTCGGTTTATTCTTTTTTTAAGCAAATTTAGGACGGCACCTGGCAGGCACCCCTGATTTTATTAATTTTAGAAAAAAATGTAAGTAGGCAGTGCTTAAGACTTATCTCATTAAAGAGTCTGTCGTATAAACATTTTCTAAGAATCCATGATGGCTCTACATTAAAACTAGCTATCTAAGAGATTGTCTCACAAAGATTATTTTAAAATTCCTTGATAATTCTACTTTAAAACATTTAGCTAAAAGACTGTCTCACAAGATTTTCTAAAAATCCCAGGATAACTTTATTAATTACTATAATTTTACAATTCCTATTAACTACTTTATACGGAGATATGAATTAAGAAATATGATTTAAACTTAAAATATTTCTAATTGAAGTCAGTAAATAAAATTGAAGTTCATATGTCTTTGTTAAACCAGCTCACCCAAGCTTTGATAGAATATCAACTACACCATTTACCTCTCTGAAGTTATGGATAATTTTGTATTCTGTATGGATTAGCATCCTTTGAACGTCATTTAGATGATCATGACGCCTCCAAGGAAAATTGCTTCTACTCTGAAGCAGGTTAACAATTAACTTATTATCTATTTTGTACCGTTATCTTTTTGAGTTTTCGCACTTTGCAAGTTTTAAACCCATAGTATATTCCTTCAACCTCAGCAACAAAGCTATAATTCACTTCAATGTATTTGCATTCAGCCGTAATAAAAATGTCATTATCTCCATGAATCACAAAATCACATCCCCAATTCTCTAGATTGCCAAAAAGTTGATCTATCGGTGTTTAAAATTATTTCTTCTGGATCCGATAGTTTCCAGCATACATTGATAACTTTCTTCATTAATGGCTCCAAGATTTATGTCAAATTACTCCAATTTGTTTTTATTTTAGAAAAACTTAATGGTACAATATTTATGTTTTTGGTGCTATTTTAACTTTTAGTTGTGAACAAATATAGTTAGTAACTTTGTGGTATTTTATGTGTAGTTAATCGTAACAAATTTTTGCACGGACACAAATACCCTCCGATCAATTCATATGCATCTCACATGACAACATGGTTGACCGTTGTTTTTTTTTTTTCATAACCTAACAAAAATTTAATGATAACACTATTTATGTTTCTGGTGCCAGATAGTAACATTTTAAACTTTTAGTATCGAATGAATATAATAACTAACTTGTGGTGCTTTATGCATAACTAATTTGTTTCGTTTTTTTACTGAGCACCCAAATTTCACGCAATATATATATTTATATATATATATATATATAGATATATATGACAACCAATGTTAGTGCTTATGACAAGATATAAAAAATCAAGGTTAATAAATACATAATATAATGAAGTACTACAAAGCACCAAAAAAAATAAAAAAAATTCTGCAGAGAAGTTTTTAAGAAATGAATTCTATATTCAACATCACCCATCACGCTTACAAGTTTTACTGTTAAATAAATTAGTTTTCTCATTGAACTAATTTGTTCATGCCTAATGATTTTATGGCGAAATAATAAAAAAATCCTCCAAAAGGAAAAAAATCAAAATAAATATTGAAAACAAAGATGAAAGGATTGAAACAGTCGTACATGTTAGAGAAGAGAGAGATTGATGATGGGGAGAGGAGACAAATGCCTAAATGATTACAATATAACCACAAATATTGTACGAATATTCTCAATGTTCGAAATAATGGGACGCATCATAGTACAATAAAACTTCTATATGTTAATAGAGGTTAACCTATCAAAATTTATTAGTTTAGTGAATTATTAAATTAAATAAATTGATAAAATTAATTTACAGAATTTTCTTAAGGAAAAAATAATCTTTACAAAATTATCTATTTTTCATATATTTTTGCCATCCGAATCAAGCAAGTCTTAAAACTCATCTTGGTAGTAAACTCTATACTTAGTTTTAGTTTATGTCATTTTCGGGACTACAAGAGCAAGTATTAATCGCTTATATTTTATTAAATATTTATAGTTATCATTATTATTGTTATTTTTTTTTTGCGTTAAAGTAAGTATTAATTTATTATAATATTATTGGGATCGTTAGCATTTATTATCTTATTATTTGATCAATTTTATTTGCTTTTTGTGGTAATTCCATATTGAAACCAGAGAACGTTGGTATTTACTCGAAATTATTAATTTATAAATTATTTATTTAACTACTTTCTATTATACCTATGTATCTAGTATAGTGTATCATTCCAACCATGTCGCGGAAATACTCCTTTTTTTTGTTAACATCAGGTGGATATTTCGTCACAATTTTTGCCTTAAAAAAAGTAAAAATTTTTAATTAAAATATTACAATAGAATTAGCTAGTTCTTTGGGGCGTACCAATTCGTAGCACAAATTTAAGGCAAGAAAGCAAAAATACATATTCCATTTCTACGAATGAAATTAATCGTACGAGGAACCATCATTTAGCAGCAAGTGCAACCAGTTGCTTCCCAACGTTGCGACCGGTGAAGAGACCTACAAATGCTGCAGGACCATTTTCAAGTCCTTCTGCAATGTCTTCCACACAGATGATCTTCTTTTCTCGTATGTAAGGCAGCATGAAATCCAGCATTTTCGAGTACACGTGACGGTACGCAAAAGACGTGAACCCTTCCATCCTGATGTTTCTGAAGATGAGCTGGATTAGATTATGCACTCCCTCATGTTTCTCAAGATTGTACTGGGATATCATTCCACAGAGGGCGATCCGACCGTGCATTCTCATATTGAGAACCACGGTATCCAACGCCTTTCCCCCGACATTTTCAAAGTAAATGTCGATTCCTTCGGGAAAGTACCTGAAAGATAACCATCTATAAAGTGAAATGAACCATCCTCAAATGGTTAACTAATTTAGATCCCCTGATAAACTCATTTGACTAAGATTATTGCCACCTAGCTTGGCTCTGAAATTACATAGCTGAATACAACATGAACGACAGAAAAAAGGTTTTTGACACTTCCTATGATAATAACTTTGTTCAGATAATTAGTACTGTATATATTAACGAACCTTTTCAGTGCAGCATCTATTTCTTGCTCGTTGTAATTAAAAGCATCATCAAATCCAAGCTTGTTCTTCAGAAGATCAACCTTTTTTATGGGAAGAAAATATATGCAGAGATGAAAGTTAAAATTTAATTTGCAGAATAATAAAGAGATTTGTAGAAAACATAGGACAAACTCTAAAAGAGGCCTAGGAAAAGTAGTGGAATTGAACAATGCAGTTAGCAATTAGTTCTCTTCAGCTAGCTCGGTAGGTATACTCCCTCTGGTCCTAATTATAAGGCACAAATTAACAGTGAGTTTGGTTCAAATTTATGCTTTAAAATTTGAACCGGAGGGAGCATATGCAATGCAAAACCACTACAAGTTTAGCAATGTCAAACTGCTTTGATGATGTGAGAAATGTGACGGAATGCACCATGCTTGATCATCTATTAAACGTTTCAAACTAGACACATATGAATAGATTTGCAATTTTAAGAATCGTGCTATGGATCAGGTTACCAAGTAAAAGATTAGATTTATGAATGCATCGAAAAGAGTCTTATCGAACAAAAAAAAAGTGCAAATATTTAGTATGCAAAAGGAGAAATGCAGAGTTGAAATCACCAGAAGGTTTGAAAGCCAATCTACCTTTTCTTTACTTCCAGCACTTCCAACAACATAACAACCTGCCGATTTTGCAAACTGACCAACAAGCTGACCAATTGAGCCAGCAGCAGCTGAAACATACACTTTATCTCCTACTTTTGGTTTGCAAATCTCGTAGAATCCAGCGTATGCAGTCAACCCCGGCATACCTTAACCAGAATTTGGAAAATCAAACATAAAAGAGAAGCATGATGGAACAACATGAATCAAGATTGGATGCTATTGTACGACACCAAAAAAGTTTTTCTTAGAAATACATTGTATGGTTGAATTTACCTAAAATTCCAGTGTAGTAGGAAAGCGGTATATCTTTGTGCTCAATCGTTGTCAAATCATCGGGTTTGGTTATAAGACTATACTCTTCCCATCCTGTTGTACCCCATACCAAGTCACCGTTTTGAAAATTAGGATGTTTGGAATCCACAACCTTTGATACTCCATAGCCTTTTATGGGCTGAAATTAATATGATAAAACAAGGTGCATGATTTGAGTTGCAGCTCGTAAAATTAGTCGACAATATTAAACATAACATTTCCTTACACTTCGAAAATGATTAATATACATCCAAAGTAGTTGCCGAGTTTAATAAGGATCTTCAATTTCAAACAACTACAGGCACTTCCGACAGATAAACTAGAATTAACAATGAAAATTTTCCAACCTTTAGCAGTATTATTGCTGACTTCCTACCATATTCAAATTTTAAAAATTCCTATAGAGAATACTACTCTGAACTTCCTAAAATTCAGACAGTTGAACAAATTTGCAATTCTATTTCCATATACAACCCAATGTGGTAACCATACTGACTGAATAGTTAGATTTTTACGTAGAACTTATAAATTAAGTGAATCACATCTGATCTCGCTGTGGTCAGCGTTCGCATTAAAAATATTGCAGGGTACTTTTGCCTGCTCCAAGTTCCAATTGCACAGTGGAAAAACAATCAATAAAGCAACTATTTACCCTTCTAAAATTGATGGGTAGCTCAAAAGAAAGTGTGCAGATATAACATGCACAAAACAATGCCAAAAAGGAGGAAACCTGCAATAGACTTACAGAGCTAACAGCGTAATTAGAAAGTTCTTCCTCAATACCAGAACCCGGTGCCATGAGAAACCTCATGTAAGGATCACATGACAAGTAGAGATTCTTAAGCAACACCCCATTTGAGCCTTCGGGGACTTCCAAACTTATGGTGCTGTCCTCGCAGAATTGGAAGTCGGTCTCTTTCGGAGCCCCAATTGGATGGCTTTTGAACAGAACTTGTTTGTTCTTCACCACTGTCGCTGCTTCCCCCATTCTAAAATAATCATTTCTACCATGAATTAGTAACTAGTCGCAGAAACTATATAGCTGTTGAAAAAATTTGTCTAAATGAACTTTGCTTAGAGGTTTAAAGTAGATATTGTTAGACTCCAATAAAGACAGAGACAGGAAATTTCTCTTGCAGATATTTTTCAGTAATATTTTCGAAAGATACATGCATCTTCAGCATCAAAACATGCCATGACAATCCCGACAACTCAAATTTGTCCAGTTTGATGAACTCATTTTGAAAGGAAAATCAACATCTTACTCCTTGGTTCTTCAGAAGTGATTATACACACACGCCAGAAAGAAAAATCTCAGTTAATTTGTTATTAAAACAATTATTCAAACGACGATCTTTTAGAGACAGAGGCCTAGTCAATCACAGTACTGTCACATGAAATACGCTACTTACAAGTAGTATGAGACTTTAAGCATATATAAATACGACTTAATGCAAAATGATAAGTGAATTCGCTGTAATTCATCTTCTTCAACTTGAAAGCCTTTTGTTCAATAAGTCGAATACTTGAACTCAGTACAGAAACAACTATTCATTTGTCATTTGTCAACAAACGGCACGAAAAAAGCATGAATACAAAGGTACCCCTTTTATGTATCTTGATGAAGGCAAAATCACCCATGCTCATTCATATTCATTGATTAATTTAAACATAAGAAAAGACCCATAAAACTTCTCGAAAATTCATAACAAATCTAGATGCAGTAAAGGGATGACATGATAGAGTAAAATCTTTAGTTGGACTCAAGTAATTGATAGATACTTGAATCACCTGGCAATTAGAGATCCTTCCAAGAAATCTTCTGCCTGATTGTGGTTTGACCCGTTTCTCTCCGACCCAGATGAGAAAACTCTTGCATCTCAGAGGATCTTGTCCTGGGAAACAAGCAACCGCTTTTATAATATCTATGATGAATCATCATCATCAATCGACTGAAACAGATAAATACAAAATTGTTATTTCCCAGATTCCATCCAGAGGAGCACAATTTTCATTTCATTTTTTATACTCACTGCCTACTCCAATGCACCTGCTCTTTGGAAAAGTGACATCGTTAACAAATTAACATACGGCAAGATATTTATTAATAATAATGAAATGCATTTGTGATGTAACTTCCAGAACCAAATTGAATGATCTAAAGCAGGAACAGTAGTTGTTGTCTCTTGTTAAAACAATTATTCCAGTCCTATGATATTGTTTTTTTTTTTTAATTTATTATTAGTATAAAAGGCCGGCATTGAATTTTGAGGTTATTGCACTGAGTATCATACAGTTGTCAGGTTCACACATTATTTGGAAGATCAAAGTTGAAGTTCCTCGCATCGAGTTGATGAGTATTTTTTAAGAATATTAGATATTACACCCGCACAATGTAAGAAACTTTTTTTTTAATTTAAATTCTATGTAAATAAAATTATATTCGGAAATCGAACATTGTGTAAATCAAAGAAATATTTACATGGGATTTGATGGGTTACAAAATCAACGTTGGATATATTAGTTTGTATATAGTCGTGTATTGTAATATTTAGTATATTTCCTATTATGTTCTAGTTTAGGGTTTGTTATTGTCTATATATAGTCTGTATATTGCACAACATATTATGAATTCAATACAAATTCTCTATTCTAACTTGGTATCGAGCTAGGTTTAAAACAACCCAAAATTTTTTTTCTCTCTCTCTTTTCTTTTCTCTTCCCACCGCCGGTTTCTTCTTCTTTGGCCGCCACACACACACAGCCACACACAGCCGGTTTCTTTGGCCGATTTCTTTTCTCTGCCGCCACAAACAGCCGCCACACACACGGTTCTTCTTCTCGTGCCGCCGGTTTCTTCTTCTTTGGCCGCCATACACACACAGCCACACACGGCCGGTTTCTTTGGCCGGTTTCCTTGCTGCCGCCTGCTGCTGCCGCTTGCTGCTGCTGCTGCTCGATCGTCGGCATCGTCGGTTGCCGTATTCCTCCCTGCCGATTGCTGTTCTGCCGCCGCCTACTACTATTTTTTTTGTTCTGCCGCCGCCGTCGCTGGTGTTTGCTGTTCTGCTGCTGCCGCCGGTCTGCTTTCCTCCGTTGCCGGTGCTGCTGCTGCCGCTGTTTTCTCTGCCATCGGCGTCCTTCCTGACGATGACGAGGATTCTTCATTCGGTGTTGGTCGTTGCCGTGGATTCTTAAACACAATCAATAAACAAAAACAAAAAAAAAAAGAAAAAAAAAACAAACAAAAAAAAAACCAAAAAAAAATCATAAAAAAAATTCAGTTTTGCTTGCTTACTTTCAACGATGACTATTACCGACCTTTCATCCGCCGACCAGGCTACTCATCTTCGGTCACCGGTAACTTCTTCACAGACATCCGTATCACTTCTTCAACCTAGTATGCAATCTCTCAATCATTCCTTTACTGTGAAGCTGCAATCTCGGGCCAACTATTCGTTTTGGCGTCTTCAGTTTACTCCTTTATTGACTATGTTTTGTGTTGCCGGTATTGTCGATAGCACCGAACCTGCACCGCCACGATTTCTTCCTTCCGTTAGTGGTGTCGTGCCCCAACTCAATCCTGAGTTTGATATCTGGCAGCAAAAGGATCAGTTGGTCCTCTCTTGGATTCTTTCTTCCGTTGCTGAAGAGATCTTTCCCGTTCTCCAGGGCTGCACAATGTCGGCGGCTGCATGGACAGCTCTTCAGCAGGGTTTCGGCACTCTTTCTTATGCTCAACAGACCCAGCTTGTTATGGAGCTCCACAGCTTGCAAAAAGGTGACTTGTCGGTCACGGCTCTCCTCTCCAAAGCGAAGGGCATCGCCGATACACTGCAGCTTGCCGGTCATCGCATATCTCCTGCGGAGTTTAATGCCATAATCTTCCGCAAGCTTGGAGCTGAATTTAATGGCATCATCGGAGCTCTGCAACAGCGATCCGAACCCCCCTCCTATCAAGATCTCCTTGGACAGTTAGTTTCGTATGAGGTGCTTCTTCACGCCCAACAGCCGGTCCTTCAGCCCACGTCCATGCTTGTGCAGTCGCCACCTTCTCCTCTGCCGCCACCTCCTCCTCCTTCTTCCCGTCAGCACTCAATGACACTTCGTTCACAACCCAAGCCCGAGAAAATCTTTGATCCCTCGGCTCATCTTACCTCTGTTTCTCCAGCCTTGTCTACTGCTCCTATGTCCTTCACCCAAGCCAAATCTCTTCCTCAGTGGCAGAATGCCATGAAGGATGAAATTTCCGCCCTCCTCAAAAATAACACATGGACTTTAGTTCCCCCTCCTTCCTCCGGCAATGTTATCGGCAATCGATGGCTCTATAAGATTAAAACTCATGCTGATGGCTCCATTGAACGGTATAAGGCTCGGTTGGTGGCTCGAGGTTTTACTCAGTCTTTTGGGGTTGATTACACTGACACATTTAGTCCGGTTGTTAAGCCGGTCACCATTCGTTCAGTTTTGACTGTTGCTCTGGCTCGTGGATGGTCGATTTCTCAGCTTGATGTCAGTAATGCCTTTCTTAATGGAGTTCTAAGTGAGACTGTGTATATGGTTTAGCCACAGGGATTTGTTGATCCGGTGCGCCCTCATTATGTATGTAAACTGCATAAATCCTTATATGGTCTTAAGCAAGCTCCTCGGGCCTGGTATTCTCGGCTGGCAGCATTTCTACTTACCTTGGGTTTTGTGGAGTCTTGTTGTGATCCGTCTCTTTTTGTCTATCGCCGTGGGTCTCAGTTGTGTTTTTTGCTAGTCTATGTGGATGACATTATTCTTACGGGCAGCACTTCTGGTTTGGTCCAGCATTTTATCTCTTGTCTTGCTAAGGAGTTTTCTCTTCGAGATTTAGGTCCGTTGAGTTACTTTCTTGGGGTTGAGGTTCGTCGTACTTCCAAGGGTTTGCTTCTCTCTCAGCGCAAGTATGTCACTGATTTGCTACGACTTGCAAATATGCATACTTGCAAACCTGTTTCCACTCCTTTGCAGGCTAATGTTGTGTTGTCCCGTTTGGATGGTACTCTTTGTCTCCGATGATGCGACTACTTATCGTCGGTGTGTGGCAGTCTGCAGTATACAACTCTCACTCGTCCAGATATCTCTTTTGCGGTTAATAAGCTTTGTCAATTCATGCATCAGCCTCGCACTTCTCATTTTCAGGCTCTCAAACGGGTTCTTCGCTATCTTCGTGGTACCGTTGATTACTGTTTAGTTCTGCATCCTACAGATTTGGGTACTCTTACTGCATTTAGTGATGCTGACTGGGCTGGCTGTCCGGATGGTTGTCGTTCTCCTACTGGTTTTCTCATTTATTTGAGACCTAATCTCATTGCCTGGGCATCTAGGAAGCAGCCCACTGTGGCTCGCTCGTCTGCTGAGGCTGAGTTTCGTGCGGTTGCTAATGTCTATGTTGAACTGCATTGGGTGTGTCATCTGTTGTCCAAGTTAGGCGTTTCTTTAAATTGCCCTCTCTCTATTTGGTGTGACAACAGTACTGCAGTTTTCCTTGCTGTCAATCCTGTGTTCCATGCTCGTACAAGACATGTTGAGGTTGATTTTCACTTTGTTCGAGATCATGTTCGGCGTAAGTTTGTATCGGTCAATTCTATCTCTGCTGCTGATCAGCTTGCTGATATTCTGACAAAACCCTTGTCCAAAGAGTTATTCTTTCGATTTCGGGACAAACTTCGGCTTCTCTCTTCTTCGCCGTAAGTTTGCGGGGGCGTATTGTAATATTTAGTATATTTCCTATTATGTTCTAGTTTAGGGTTTGTTATTGTCTATATATAGTCTGTATATTGTGCACAACATATTATGAATTCAATACAATTTCCCTATTCTAACTTCGTGGATGGAAACATGAATTTAGAACCGCATGCATTAAACTGCATATGGTTAAAATAATAGTATAATCTATATAACTGACCATAGGTAACGTGTATGGAAGAGGAGTTATTTTCATTGATAAAAATATTATACCATACAAATCTATTCGTAGCAATGTTCCGATTTACAATTTATATAAAGGTTAAATTTAAAAATGTTAAAAAAATTAAAATGTTAGTACGCGAAAATGACAGTATCGGATTATCGAATGATAATATTGTGAAAAGGAAAAAGGCAATGTAATTGTTGTGTAAGTATTTTTTTTCTTCTTTTTTAAATGACTAGTATTTTGCCCGTACGTTGTGCGGTGATATAGTACTTTCAGAAAACTAAATAAATTGTCCACATTATATTTTGTATTTATAGTGTTTTTAATTAAATCGTAAAGTATAATGTGGATTACCATTTTCGGACTTAGAGAGTATTTTATTTTGATAGTACTATATGAATATAAATCCTTTGTGAAAAGATTTGTATAGTGAAAAAGACACTGCAAAATAGTTTTACTGTTTTTAGTGATAAATCTCTATGATGTTTCACCTTTTTTGCTCTAGATCTACATCATTTATTTCACCTCTTTTTTCTGATGTTTGCTTGAATTGGCCTTCCAACTTTTTTACTGATCACTTTTTTAACTTTTTCTTTTTCTCTCGCTCGCTTTAAGATATATGAGTATGTTCTTTCAAGTTTTCAATTTCTAACACCAATCCTTGTCTTAGTTTTAGATATTCGATTTTCTCCAATTGCAAATGAAAACGATCATATCAAGATTTCTATACATCTCAAAAATTAAGGGATACGAATAAATAGAGACCTATGGCGATTGACCTAATTGAGGTCATATAAGAGATCATAAAAAATATATATATATATATATATATATAAATATTTAGGTTCCTTTTAAGAAAATGCAAGGGGAGTCATCCAAAATTTAAAACTTACACAATAATGAAAATTAAAGTTTAATTGATATAACAGTCAAAAAGCTATTATCTCCATATTGCTTTTAATTAGTTGATCATGGTAACTTTACTATTTTTAATATACTGTATTTATAATAAAAGGTGAGATAAAATTCACGATACGAATCCAATTCATCATCATCAACATGGTTACATCATCAATAAAATTCTTTCTCTGAAACCATCATCATCGGCACTAACAGAGTACAAATCCACTTTTTAACTGGAAAAGAAAAAGAAAAAAATGCCAGAATAGTAGTTTGTTCACCAGCTATCAGGGTTGTGTTTACATAAAACTCACAACATCATTACAACACCTTAATGAGATATCCTAAATCACACCATAGTGATATTAATGCAAAAAATTCTGAAATTCAAGTGATTAAAAATTAGGCTAGTAAAGCTATCAAATTCATGACTATAACACCTGGTGATTTATGAACATGCAGTTGAGATCGCTTGCATTTTGCAATCCCGTTGGCCAATTTTAAATCATCACCGGATCTCAAATTTGTTATTTCTATTGCAGCATCTACAAAAAGATTCATCACAATAAGTGAAAAATAGAACACTAACACTATAATCAATCTTTGACTCAAAAAATGCAAAAAAATACTCACTCGATGTGATCATGTGATCATTTAGTCCATTAGATCCAAGGTCTATATTTTCCAATCAAAAGCCCAGTCTTCCAAATCCTAATCCATCCAGACCCGACTCCCTCAAGGCATGAGGGACGATAAGGTGACAGTGACGGTAGCCATGGTCATGGCCATGGAGCCTGAGGAGAAAATTAAGAGACACAAACATAGCAATAGCGGTGAGATGATGATGACAAAAAAAAGGAGGAAAAAAAAGAGATGAACCTGTTTTTGTAGCGATGATGGCCACCTCGCCAAGGACGTTCTTGTTGGTGTGAAAGTCTAGAGTTATCTAAGAATTGTACTGCTAATCAATCACTTGGCGAGAGGATTTCTTCTTGGTGGTAATGGAAGTCAGAGGAGGAGTTTGGAGAGGAAACATGAATAAGGAAAGTGGAAAGAATAATGAAGCCATTTTAGATGTGGCTGATGTTTAGAAATTTTTATTATTTTTGAATAATTAAAAAAAAATCTTCACGAATTATCTGATAGAATAAAGATCTCACGTAACAAATATTATCAATAATTTATTGTAAACTTAATTAATTATGATTTAATATGTCAAATCTTTTCCATTTTTTTTGATTTGATATTTAAATTTCAAAACAAAATTGATTAACTGGATAGAATCTGGATTTCATATCATTCCATTGAATGAATCAGAATTTTTAGCTATATTGATTAGTAATCTATTATTTTTGGAAATAAATTTATTAATATTTCAAATTTTTTGAGTTGGTATGGCAAAAACAAAAAACAAAAAAAAAATAAAAACAAAACAAAACAAAAAAATAAAAACAAAAACAAAAACAAAAACCCTAAGCCTCATTTTTTTTTCCTCTTGCCGTACACTTCTTCGCCGCCGCCGCTGATCTCCTTCTTCAACTTTCTACACAAAAAACAAGCAACAACCACACACCGTCATCATCCATCATCTATTACCATCATCCATCATCATCTTCCCCATCATCCATCATTACACTATCATAACCGGAAACAGTCCACAAATTACTCGAAATAAATTTATCGCCGGAAATATTTCAGTACGTTTTTTTTTTTTCCAACAGCCATCGGTAAGTCGGGGAGTTGATAAATTAGTATCATTATCTCTTTAGGTAAATATGGACGGCGAGTCGGCAATCCGATGAATTTAGTCGGAGATGAGCTGTGGCGAAGTGAAATCTGTTAGCGGCGGGTTTGGAGATCTTTATGGCCGGAGAATTTTTTCCGGTCAAATTGATGATTTGGAGATCGTCATACGTCAAAATTCTAATTCGAAGGAAGTTATTATTTTTAGTGTGTTTAAATTAACTATATTACTTAGATAAAATATCCAGTAAAAACAAATCCGTGAATTAGAGGATGACATGTACTACATAAAATTTTCTACAAATGAGAAGATGACACGTGTAATTGGAAAATATCGATGATCTAATTGAGTGACATATGTCTTGTGAAAAAAATTCCCTTAATATATAGTAAGATATGTACAACTTTCAGGATTATTCTCTTTTTTTTTTCAAGATATTTAGTTTGTGTGTGACAACATGTTGTATTTTTGAAAAAATTTAAAAATATTTACGATAATTATTATACTAGTATAAAATTCCAAAAGATAATAGTTGAAATTTGAATACAGATATTTGTACAACAGTTTGAATGGTTATGGAATACAGCAATTGACATTGAAAATATTGATGAGTCCTGGAAATATTATAGCTTATATTTAATCAATATATTTTAGCATGTACCAAACCAAATAATCAAACGAAAAACAAATAACACGGCTTCTTCATATCTATAGGTAGGAAAAATTTGGCTTCCACAAAAGTTAAACACTACGTGATCTCCTACTTTCAGTTCAAAGCAGCAGTAGAATGATTTCTGCTCTTCTCCAAAATCTCTAAACATTTAACCCCTTCGAGAGTCTAACTTTCTGGTGGAAATTCCATGTAAATTCATATATGAATGGATATATCATGGTGGTTAAATATTCAAAATCACAATATGACAAAAAAGATGAGCTTAATTACTTTCTGCATATGTCAATCCATCCGCGATTCTGTCCTCAAACTTCTTGGTTAAGGACTCCTTAACATGCATTTGAATTTATTCACCTTACATGGCATTAATTTCAGTCATATTTTTTTTTAAAAAAAAATGAATAAAGAAAGAAAACAAATACTAACAATTGAGACGATCGCAGTATATATAGGAAACATTAGGGATAAGACACAACCTTAGCAAAACTTCATTGATATTACCTCATTTTTCTACATGTACGCGCAATCGTCAAATGGATTTGACATTCACCGTAAGGTCACTGATCGAAGGATATTGGGCGGCCATGACTTCTTCGCTGGTCAAAGAATATGGATTCATTTGTATTGTAGTACATTTCTAAGATAATTGTATTGGTACTCCTTCCATTTCAAAATGTAAGTCGTTTTATACTTGAAAAGATTTTTCAAAATGTAAGTCTATTTTAGCATTTCAAGGCAAATTAATAACTCTTTTTCCAACTTTACCCTTAATAAATAATGTCAATCTATATTTATTTAGTCTTGTTTATAGTTTCAATGAAATTAATGAAGGGTAAAATAAATATTTAACTCATAAATTAATTGTTGAATGATTGTCTCCTTAATTTACGTGTAAAATCTAAAATAACTTACATTTTGAAATGGAGAAAATAATAGGTCGATGTAATTGTGTATTGTAGTTTTATAGAGGATTTTGTCCTTTTTCTTTTCTCATTTGTATGGAATGGTGATATTTCCTATTTAATAAGCTGAGTTGAATGGCATTTTTTCCCCAATGATTTGGATTGGGTTTAGTATAAAGTGGACAAGATATTGTTTTTTTTTTCTTTTTTTTTTTTATTTTATAGAATGGTCTTTCTTATAAATGTGTTTGGTTTGAATGAGTAACGAAAATAGTCAGGATTAGGTCTTTTATTCATGTAGTAAAGGGTTATTAAATAAATATTAATAATCGAATGAGATATGATATTTGCACATTCAAAGATGAATTTCAGTCTACACCAATATTCGCTTAACTTCATTATTAAATTTGTTTCGTCAACCAATGAGTTATAAAATGGAATAATTTAGACCAATTTATATTGACAAAAAAACATTTAATGATGAAAGTTGTAGTAATTTGGTATTATCGACAGTTCGAGGGATCATTAGCATAATTGTTCAAACATTTTTCTCCCACAGTTTTTAAGATTTGACACCTAAAATTTTTTCCTACATGGTAATATAGGAATTCATTTTAAAACCTCTCTTCAGTTTCTCTCTTAGTATAATATATTATAGATGTATAATATTAATCAACACTTTATATTGATGGCTATGCATGTCACCAAATTAGAAGATGAGGAATATGCTGTGAATAAAAATTTGAAATTTGAAGTACAGATGAACTATAAAGGACTCAGTAATTGGCAGAGTGCTAGATTACCTAATCAGCACCTGGTAATTATTATAGGAGCAAATCTGAAGACCAAATTCCTGATAGTTGTGAATTTTCATATAATTTTCTACTTCTTTTATCTGAGAAAAAAGTATTATTTAATTTAGATTTTCATTGAATTTCTCTCCAAGCGTTGCACTATTAAAAATAGATTTCTTCATCATCACTTGGAAATTATTATAGGAGTCAATCTGAAGGCCAAATCCTAGTAGTTGTGAATTTTCATACAATTTTCTATTTCCTTTATCTCAGAAAAAATATTATTTAATTTAGAGTTTCATTAAATTCATTTCCGAGCATTACACTATAACACCCCAACTAGACCACCTTCATTAAAGGAGGGGAGTTCTAGTCGAATGTTCGCCCAGCTCTTGCTTGGTCTCAATAATAGTTGAGTTGGTAATCAAGAGAGATAACTTTGACATATGTTATGCCGTAAGTTGAATGTTGATGATTGATATTAAAGAGCATGGACTACTATTACAAACCTACTCTGAGAACTTTTAGATTACAGTGTTTAAATAAATAAAGGTAAGACGGCCTAAAGTACAGAGTACGCACAGCTATGACTTGATTTTATGATCACGAGCAAGGCCCTTTCCTTCGAAATGCCAGAAGAACTAAACCACCCTTGTTCCTGGAATAATAGGGAAAAAAGTATATGTTTGATAAGCGTACGCTCAATGAGGTCTCATCGGTTACTGAATATCAAATTAGGTGATAACATAGACAAGTAAGTTTTCATAGTGGGCAAAAACAGACAAAGAAATCCAAGTACTGAAACTTATTAAAGTAAGGCATAACTTATCATCTGAATCTGCAACCTCACTATTCGACAGGCATGTCAAAACTAAGCAAAACACATATCACCGATAAACATTCAAAACACTTATAAAGATGGTGGATATGGCGAGTTCCAACAAGAGTCTAGTCCTAGCCTTTTAAGGCCGTAGAAAGGCTCGAGTCAGACTCATGATAATGATGAACAATGAGCATTACAATGGCCGCATACGTATGCATTTCATATCGCCAGCCTCATCCAACAGTCAAACGATAACGAATAATAATATCTCGAGATTTTACCTGACAGCACCTTCTAGCGGTCTATCTGATACGATTTAGGCCGATGCTGACTCGTTCAAAGTCGACTCAACTTGTAGGGGCATGGATCCATGTCTTAAAGGAGGTTGTATGCACGAATAGGCATGCACTTAAGCAATTGGTATAGAAAGTATCAAGTAATCTTAATACACGTGTGATAGAGTACACGCAGTCACAAAGAAGTAACTAAACAAAAGATAAATAGTTGCCACATTGCTTGCAATCAAGCAAATGTTTAGAGTCAAATGTTCAATCTAGACAACTAACCGATGCGATAAAGTACACATGCGGGACAAATATAGTTATGCTCTATCACAAAACTTGCAGCAAGATTCACAAGTAGCAGGCATCCATTTTGATTCACTAACTTAACCAGTTACATGCAATTAATTAAACAGGGAGATTACTCACCTTAATGCGAAGATCAAAAATACCTTGAACCCTACGAGTTGTAGGTAGTGTGCTTAAAGTAGAACCTTGTATTCCATTAGACAAGGATTGAATGCAAAAAATGGCATACCCTTGACGAGTCATAGATTAAACCCTAACCCTAATGGGTTTGGGCCGGCTATCTTGGAAGTTAAGTCATCGACTAAACCTAATTTGACTAGGTTTAGGGAAACAGGTAACACCACCTCTATATAAAGAGGTGGTGCCTCCCTCATAATTGATATCTGATGAGAATCATGTAGCCTTCCATGGTGATTCTCCTAGTGAGGGGAATGAACTAGTCCTTCATTCTAATTTTGGAATGCCAAGTTTACTTTGCAGGCCAATCAAGGAAGAAAGGATGGATCTTGACTACCTATGTGATAGGGAGTTGGTTCAAGAGAGCTATGATCAAGATGATGAGAATGTCATTAACTTTGGGGTTCAAACCAAAGCAGATGATGACCTCATGGAAATAAGTGCTGAAGAGTATCTAGAGAGTTTGACTCGGTGTGCTCCATGAAGATCATTGATCAAGCTAGTGAGAAGAGTCATTTAGGTTCTTGAATGGACAGCCTATTTGATCAAAGTGTTCAAGATTGAGTCCATTGCTACACAATTGGATAAATTGCAAACTATCTTAATTGTTTCAAGTATTTTTCCAATCTTTTGGAGTCAATAAAGAGAATTCTACCAGTTTTGGAGTAAATTGGAGTTATCTACAACATAAGGGGCGCAAGACCAATATTCCACTTTTGGAAGGGTGTTCAAGACATTTTACTTCAACAATTTGGGAGCTGAATTTCGAGATTTAGTTGTTGTCTAAGTCTAGGAGTTATTTTCGAGTTTTATCTAGTTAGATAAGCCATGTGGGCTGAATAAAACTAGAGTGTTTTGATTAGGAGTCTTAGATTCCTTCTAGATTTTAGCCTAATTGAGGATAAGTCATTTAGATAAGGTTTCTTAGATTTTAGATAGAGTCAAAGAGATCAAATACTCTTCTACTTCTACTCCTTGTGAGATAAGATTAGAGAGTCCTAATTGATCTTCTTCTTTAGGTGCTAGCCGAATTCCTAAGCCTATAAATAGGGGGCTTGGCCAAAATTTCAAAGCACCCTTGAGTGGTCATTTTTGTTGTCTCTTTTGAGAGTTTTTCCTATTAGAAATTTTTGTTAAATGGAGTGTCCATTTTCCGTGTCAAGTATAATTTAACCAAGAGGGTTTTCATCTTGTCTTGGATCTTTTTGATCTTGCAGAAACCGTTCTTTTTCAAGTATGATTCTTGATAGAATTGTTTTAAAACAAAACTTCTTATTTTCATACTACTTCTAGTAGTTCGATTAATGAGCCTTTCTTTTGGCTTGGTGTTCGAATTTCATGATGAGTGTGTACATGAGATCCATTGTGGGGTTTGTCCTACTTTCGTTGGATGAGTTATGCTTTGGCATAAGCATTTTGAGATAGTGTATGTGTTGCATATCTTTGGTTGGTTATAAAGATTTCTAATCAATAGTATTCCTTCATAGTTGAGCATTGCTTGCTCCTACCTTTCTTGAGTCTCTTGAATGATGACTGATCGAGTATATTGAATGGTGTCCTTGCTATTCTTAGCGTGGGTTGTTGCTTAATTCGAATCTATCATGGATAATGTGTTCTTTGCTTGGTTTGAGTTAAGGGATAGAATCACTTAGATAAACGATCGTCTTACTGTGAATTTTTCGCACTCTTTTGAGTTTCACAGGATAGACAAATTATCTTCGTACTTTCTTGTTGATGGTTGCATTAACGAAATTTGCTTCGTCTACGAGATTGCTATCAGTATCGGATACACGTATCTTCTACCTCTCTCCCTATTCTTTCTATCCCTTTATTGACTTCAGCATCGGAGAGTCTACCCTCGGGAGACACCCGAGGCTCTGTCTTGAAGGTTTTAGGCCGTCCGCCGCCGCCTAGATCATCATCGCCGCCCATCCTAAGGCACCGTACAAATCCAAGCTTCGTCAACCCTGAACTAGAATAATATTCTAGTTCAGGGTTTTGCGTTTCATATAAGCCTTGTAAAAGAACTAAAGTTCTATTAGTAATTATATAGCTTTGCTAGTTTGTTCTATTGGCAAATTGATTATAAACATTCAAAATCGTCGGTAGTTGTTGTCATCGGCAGCAGTATGCGGTCTTACCAAATTGGAGATAACTCTATGCATATAATTCCAATTTAAATCAGATTGATGCATTGTAAAGTGGACTCGTAGATCTTTTCAACGGTATAAAGTAAGCACATAGATCCATCTTAGATTAGTATAGATTAAAATCAGTGAAGTTCACCCTAAATCTGTTACAACATTTCTTTATTTATTAAATTACATTTTATTTCAAAAGTTAGCCATTTATATAATGGACCTCACAAATTGTACTCGTTTGAGGAACTCCCTTATCAATTAGTGGCTAAGTATAACTTAGAGATAGTTGAGAACTTTTGGTCTTTAATTAGGTTGGATTGTTAATGATAGGGACATCTCGACATAGTTAATTTATTAAATTATATGCTTAATAGTATAGAAAATATAGTTAAAGGTCAAGATTAATTAAATTATGATGTAACAAGAACCTAAGCAATAAAGAGTAATGGTAGTTGTATACAAGAAATAACATCCGACTAATAGTTTCGGATTATTTGATACATTGCAGGAGACACTTGTACGGGCTTTTTCCCAAAAAAATTATTTAAAATAAATGTAGACAAATTTGAATTTTTCAGAATATTAGTGGACAAAAATATATCTCTCGAATTTTCGAAATCCAAGTTCTAATTAAAATTAAAGATTCGAATTTCTTAAATCCAAGTCTACATTTAATAATAAAATAATAATTAAATAAATTTTGTTGAATAATAGTTTTTAAAAATTCTTAAATGAACAGTGCCGTTCGAATTTCCGGAATCCGAATTTAGTTAAAAAATATTTCGGAATCCAGAATCCAAAATATTTGAACTCAAATATGGAATCCAGGACCTGGACTCCTTAAATGAACAGTAGTACTCGGATTTACAAAATCCGAGTGTACAAAAAGAAAAAAGAAAAAAAGAAAATCGAGGCGCGAAATTTTTGAATCCAAAAACCGGAAGTCTGTAATCCGGTTTTCTGTATTCGGATTTTGAAAATCCGATTGCCTTTAATTTTGGTTGGTGGAAGTAGGCATGTGCCATAAATTGGAGGACCAAAATATGAATAAAAATTTCGGAATTGACCAAACTTGGATTCAGGAAATCCGAGGCCGCGGTAATTCGGATTTCTAAAATCCGAGTTACTTACGGACTCGGATTTCGTAAATTCAGACAGTTCTCATTCGAGAACTGAGTTGGATTTTCTGTTTTTGCAGCTCAAACAAGGGCGAATTGGAGCTTTTGATGCATTCTTGCCTCTAGATACGTGGGAATCATTATTTGAAAGAGGTTAGATTGTAAAACTATGTTATCTAGTTTAGTTTTGTGTTATTTTGATTGTTAGAATGATGTATGATAGATTATGGTTTATGTTGGTTGGTTGTTTGGATGTTTTGGGTGTTAATTTTGAGGTTAAAGATGAGAAATCATAGTTATTCATGAGATATGGAAGTTGATTTATAAGTATTTTAGTATTTTATAGGTTTTTTGAATTATGAATGGAGTATGTATGGTGTATTTGTTGATTTTGTTATTAAGAAATGATTAGTTGATGTTTTTTTTAACAGTTATCAATGGCACGTAATGTACCATACATGCTTAATTTGTATCATACAAGCAAGTATGTGATAGAGACTGGTAGCATCAACACTTTTTCGAATATGCCGGATGATGGTTTGTTTGTTGAGGAAAGGTTGTCATATGAGGGATTGATTAGTAAGATTTGTATGACACTTTGTTGGGATCCAGCACACGTGAAACTCCACCTTTCTTTGATTTTCGATAGTCCCAGTGGTAGACACGTGAAGATCAAGAATGATTCGCATGTAGAGTTCATGAACCGTGTAGATCCAATGTCATGTTTGGATTTATACATAGATTTGGAAGATATCACTCAAGAAGAAAGAGAAGCGAGTTTGGAAAACGTGTCATTTGGTGGTTTTCCAAGGGGGGAACGTGCTAGTACTTCTCGAAACCGTGATGAAGAGGAGACACCTTTATTTGCACAAGATGACTGCGGGGAAGAGTTGGATTCCGACTACATAGCTCCAAGTGAAAGCGAAGAAGACTGTGATGTCTCCGGAGAGAGTGATTTTGAAGAAAGTGATGATGAAAGGTTGGAAAATGAGGAAAGGGATCGTAATCCATTGCCCTGACGCCATGTATATAGTAAGATGAGGAAATGGGATACCTCATGTGTGGACAAGGATGAGTTTGCTCTTAAGATGTGGGATGAGAGGCCCGAAGGAATGGACATTGGTGTTTGTTTCAAATCTCAATCAGAAGCAAAGCATGCTATGAAATTATGGAACATCCATCATAAAAGGGAATATACGGTCGCCGCGAGTAGTCCAACGACGTTGGCTTAGCGGTGCAGAACATTAAATGTGGAAAGTGAGGATGGTGAACCACCATGTGAGTGGAAGTTGCGTGTGTCTTTGAAAGCTCACGGCCTTCATGAAATTGTGAGATGGCATGATGCACATAATTGCATGACTCCCGTGAATGATAATGACACTCGGTGTGTGAATGCGTCTTTGATTGCTAGACTCATCAGGAGAAAGGTTGAGGACAACGTAGATTATACATAGCCTCGGCACAGAAAGATGTGAAGACCTTATTGAAAGTAGATGTGGCATACAAAAGAGTGTGGCACGGGAGGAGGAAAGCCATAGAAGCGGTCTATGGTGATTGGACCTCGAATTTCGAAGAACTTCCACGGTAAATATCAAGGTTTATTCGTGTATTGAAATATTTTTAGTGTTTTTTTTACATGTATTGAAATATTTTAACTATGACTTGTTGTTGTGTAGGTATATTGCTGCGCTTAAGTTTACTAATCCTGACACTGTAGTAGAGTTGGAATGGAAGGAGGGACAAGAAGGTTGGAACAGGGGAAATAGGACATTTAAATACGTCTTCTGGTCATTTGCACCTGTGGCTGCGATGTTTTTTGAATGTCCACCGGTCATTTGTATCGATGGAACCTTCTTGCGTGGTGGATACAAGGGTAAATTGCTTGTTGCGGTGGTCTATACCGCAAACAAGCACATTTTACCGGTTGCATTTGCGATTGTAGATGAGGAGACAGTAGAGAGTTGGACATTTTTTATAAGGAATTTGAGGTTGTGGGTTGTGTATGATAGAATCGTACGTGTGATATCCGACCGGAATGCAGGGTTGTTGAGCACAATGTCATAGATGGATGAATGGCATGATTTAGGTGATGGTGGCCATTTTCTTTGCCTCCACCACGTTCGCAGCAATCTTGTGTCGCGATATAATAGCAAAAAGGTAAAGCGGTTATGTTGGAAGATAAGCACGACGCTTTCAAGAGTGAAATACAACCATATGAGGGTAGAGCTTATTAAATTCAAACCTGCTGCATGGGAGTATCTTCGAGGGATTGGAGGGAGTAACTAGGCTCGATTGAAAGCCGGTCTTCACTGTTGGGACATAGCGACAACCAACATTTCTGAGAGTTACAACAATGCGTTGAAAGGGATCCGTTTTTTTACCAATTAGAGCCTTGATCGATGCAATCTTTCGCAAAACTGTTAAATTCTACAAAGAAGAACAATTGTTTGCGAGAAATTGCATGACATCGATCCCTCCGAGAGTATGCAATTTGAGGAGAAACAGGGGAGACTCGGATTTCTAAAATCCGAGGTCAGACTTTTTTCCTGCAGCAAAGTACTCGAATTTCGGAAAGCCAAATTGGTGAAATCCATTCGAAAGTATGCAATTTGAGGAGAAACAGGGGAGACTCGGATTTTCGAAATCCGAGCTCAGACATTTTTCCTGCAGCAAAGTACTCGGATTTCAGAAATCCGAATTGGTGAAATCCATCCGAGAGTATGCAATTTGAGGAGAAACAGGGGAGACTCGGATTTCCGAAATCCGAGCTCAGACTTTTTTCCTACAGCAAAGTACTCGGATTTCGGAAATCCGAATTGGTGAATCCATCCGAGAGTATGCAATTTGAGGAGAAACAAGGGAGACTCGGATTTTAGAAATCCGAGTTTGAGGGGATCATGAAAGTAGGCTACAAAAGAGTGGATCTCGGTCCCATTACCGTGTTGGTGGAACGGTGGAGGCCAGAAACCCACACTTTCCATTTCAATTTCGGAGAGGCGACTGTGACACTACAGGATGTCGAGGTCCTCTTTGGTATTCGGGTGGATGGTGACCCGGTGTACGGGACGACACTTAGCCGGACTGCAGATGAATGGCGGGATCGATGTGAGGCTTATTTGGGATTCCGGCCAGCCCAAGTAAATGGCCAATGTGTCAATGTTGGTATTTTCGAAGATGAGATGGGCCGTGCACTCTCTGAGAATTCCACTGTCCATCGATTCGAGCAAAGGGCCCGGACATTTACACTGCATTTTATTAGTAGTTTCATGTTTCCTAACAAGACGCAAAACACTGTCAATCTGCAGCTCTTGGCCCAGGTTGAGAATTTGGATCAGTGTAGTCGATATAGTTGGGGACCGGCACTGCTGGCTGGTTTGTACTCTGGACTGTGCGAGGCATCACAGTACACCATGCACGATGCCACTCGCTGTCTATATTTGCTACAGGTACGTATTAGTTTTTAATTGGTGTTATAATTATTTTCCGCTTTCGATGTCATAATTTGAAGTTTTAACATTATTATTGAAATTTACTAGGTATGGGCGTATGAGCGGATCGAGAGAATCTCGCCGCAAAGAAAAGGAGTAGATTATTTGATTGATGAGACTGCTCCATTAGCTCAGCGGTACGTATTTTCAGTTCAAAATATCTTAATGTTTATTTCTATTTGTTTCTTATTCATTTTTTTTACTAATTCAAATGTACCCCTTTGTTCATTAAGGTGGGAATGTAGGTACACCCACGGAGACGCCCCAAGGAGCAGCACCCCACCTTTTAGAGATCAATTAACAAGCCTGCGTGTTGAAGATGTAAGTACTTGTAATTTGGTATTTATATTTACTTTGAATTTCTTTTCGTTTCGGTTATACCATCTAATGAAATTCTTTTCATGCAGTTTCGGTGGCAACCATATGCACAGGTCCTTCATAGATCCCCTGATTTCTGTACACAAGGCCAAGCCATTTGGACGACCAGGTGTTGGATGTTCTGTTGGGCTATTAGGGAACCCCATGAGTCGGGCAGAGTTGTGAGACAATTTGGATACATACAGGATGTTCCCAAGCGCCCTATGATTAAAGATAATGCAGCATTCCTTCTCGATCACGCCCACAGTATGTCTGGGTATCCTAGCAACAATTGAGTGGACCACCATTCCGCAGTACGTCGTCATTGGAATAGGAGAGAAGAGTACATGCTATGAGATTTGGAGGAAGGAGACCCTGGCTCCGTATATGAGGGGTACTATGAATGGTTCATGGTGAACACTGTCAGACTGATATCCAATCCCAAAAATTATGAACCTCAAGGATACGAGACTTCTTCGAGCCGAGTGAAATTATATGTGAGTTCATTCTATATTTTTTTTATTATTTCTTATGTTTTCATTTTATTTTTTTATTTTTATTTTTTTAGAATTTTACTCTCTTAATTAACGTCCCAATTTCTTTTCAGGGTGAAGTATTAAACAACATCTGCGTGAGTACCGAGAAGTTTAGAGAAAAACGAGAAGATGAGAATCTCCTAGATGAAGAACTCGACAAGCATTTGGACGATATCATCAATCAAACAGATGTTGCTTTAACCCTGGGCGCAAATGATGAGATGGAGGTGGAGGATACCCAAATCCTAGTTGATGAAGATCCATCTTTGCCCTCGCAATAAAAAAGCGAAACCGTGGTCGAGAGATAAGATTGGAGGAGGAAGAAAGAGGAAGATCCCAATCCCCCCTCGGACATCGCAACAACAAACTGAGGGTCAACAAAATGAGGATCAAGCACATTCTTCTCGAGACTCGCGCATTGATAATGGTTAAATTGTTACATAAAAGCATCACACTTAACTTTATATTTGATGAACAATTGGGGGTATTTCCTAACATTGATGCAAATTACTTAGCTCATTTTCATGTTATTGTTAGGAAAGGACCAGACTGAATAATTGCTGAAAATTGGAAGCCAAAGGAGCAAATTATGGGCTGCTGAGGCAAGATTGCTGAGCTGGACGAAAGAGAAGGCTCTTAGACAAGAAGCATCTTGTCATTAATAACCTTGCTCCCTCCTAGAGCATGCTGTCCCCCAGCTGCAATCCCAGCCACCATTGCTGATCAATGAGAGCAAAGCGGCTACTGCTGGAAGAAAGAAAAGGAACAGCCAAGTTGGATTGCAGGCTCAAGACATTGGAAGGATTAAACAACTCCAAGCATGGGGAGGTCCTCATGATGAAGACACCGGTTGCAAAGTACTATAAAGAAGGGGAGCGGCACTCTCACAAGGAGGGATCCATCACTCTCTGGTTAGCTTCTTAGTTGCAAAAACATTCAGAAAAACTCCAGGTAGGAGACAAGAAAGAAGAAGAAGCAGCAACAACTCAGTGAGGAAGCTAAGTTGAAGAATAGCAACTCGCTTTCTTCTTCGCCCACGAGTGGACCCTTCCACTCCCGGGAGTGACTCGAAACCGCACAAGCTTTCTTCTCATCTCTTGACTGTTAGCTTGAACTTTATTTATTATGCATACTTCTATGATGTCCTTTGATGTAGTAGATGTAGCATTTATTCGTATGAGTAGCTAAACAGTTTCGGGGTTATTCTCCTCAACCGATGTTGTAGTTGTCAAAGCACTGATTTTGTTCCTTGTTTTATGGTTGAAAGTTTTTCTACATTCATTTACTTGATCACTAAATTGAATGCATGCTAGAACTAAGGGAGATCTGGAAGGATAAACTTGGTTTGGATTGTTTCAACCTTAACTTATGACATAGAGGTAACAGTCTATGGTTTTAACTAAGATAGGAATATACTTAGTTAACATAAGCATTCTTGAAGGCCTAAGAACTTAATGACTTTGTAGCTGGAATCAATCATTGGAAAATAGGTTGTTAAGGTTGCAAAGATGACTCTAGGAAAAATGGGAACTGACTTAGAGTTATAAGTGAGCTGAATGAACAAGAACTCAACCATTACAGTGCTAATAAAACAACTACAACAGCAGGAAGAGGAGAAGAACACCCCTGAGTGACTGTTTTCATTCTCCTGAGTGACATCTTGTTGACTGACAGTTTTTCTTTACAACAAATTTGGTAATTAGCTGTCCTCGTGGGATCGACCTAGCTTCCACTATCTACAAAACTCATAATCCAAGCTAGTAATATATCTCTTTTTTTTTGGTGAACTCGGCAAGCACCACGCATCCAGGTCGAGACTCAATTTGAAGACATTGGTAGACCCGAGACTCAGTTTGACCTTGGTGGACCCGAGACTCAGTTTGACCGTGGTGGACCCGAGACTCAGTTTGGTGGACAGTCGCAACCACAACCGAGAGTCAAATTTCTCACCATGAGGGAGTCCCAATCCCAACCCCAACCCGAGGCTCAGTTTGGTGGACAGTCGTAACCACAACAGAGTTCAATACTCACGTATCTTAAGAGGGAGACATGATCCGACAGGGCCTAAATAAATACACTCAGGATGTGCACAATAAAGGAAAAGGCAAAAAATGAGACCTTTGATGTATTTTGCACATTTAAAGTAGTTTTTGTATTGATTTTGGTATGAAACTTGATTTGTTTTGTTGTTAATCGAATGCCGTTTATTGTTTTGTTGCCATTAAATTTCTGTCTTCCAATGTTTCATTGTTGTTGGTGCTATAAACAGGTTTAGGACTGGTTAAAACCAGTCCAATTTTTGTTTTCTGTTCTGACATAAACTCGGATTTGTGAAATCTGAACTCAGACTTTTTGTAAAGGATTCGGATTTCGTAAATCCGAGTATGTAGCCAACTGAGAGTTAGCATTTTTCAGAAAACAGAGGTAATCCGAATCTCCATTTATTCGGATTACCGTGATCCGAGTTTTCCCAAATTTAATTTTTTAACACATTTTCTTCTATCCGAAAATTAATATTTTATTCGTAAATACGGATTTAGAAAATCCAAATTTAGATTAATTACACTAATTTCTGTCATTAACTTAATATCAAATTTACGTAACACAAAGTCAGATTTCTATAATCCGAGTTCAGAGAGGTTCGGATTTCCGAAATCCGAGTTTCTCCCCCATTTGGATTTTCTAAATCCAGGACATATAAGTTTGTCCACAAAATTTTTGAAAGGTTTATTTTTGTCCAGGTGTATATAAGGAAATATATTTAAGGAAAAAATTCACACTTGTACTCATACAACAATTCATAGTAGCACTTATGAGCAATTCTCACTCTTTTCAAAATTATTTTAAAAACTAGGAGTAGGATTATATTAAAAAAATACTACACACGAGCATCTTTTTTTGAAATGTTTAACTGTATTTCATTGGGAAAACCGAGGGTGGCCTTGTCCACCCAAGGTGTATTAACTAAATAAACATGTTGTTTGCTCTTGATTGTCAATATAGTACTAATTGGATTATGTGAGGTCACTGGTGACCGAGGCTACTAGCCGTATTTGCATTTGTTTTGCATGATTAAGGGCCTTGGCAACTGAATGAGCAAATGTGTCATGAGTCGGAATAGAGCTTGGTCATGTTCTTTGTCGATAGTAGCTGTTAAGGATTCTCATGAGATATCCTGTTGGGAAAATGCCAAGCATGGAACAGAAACGCCCAAGCATGGTTCAACACATTACCCAACAACTCCATTTCCACTTGGGAAGAGTTAAGGCAGTGTTTCCTAACAAAATTCTTTCCACCTGCAAAAGCTGTACAACTCAGAACAGCAATAATGAACTTCAAGCAGCATGGAACAGAAACGGTTTATGAAGCATGGGAAAGATTGAAAGAAATGGTCAAAAAATGCCCTCAGCATGGTTTGGAAGAACATCTTCAACTGAGCATCTTCTACAATGGTCTGCTACCAACTACAAGAGATTCCCTTGACGCTGCAGCTGGTGGTGTATTTATGATGAAGCCAGTTGATGCAGCAAGGCAATTGCTCGACAATATGACCACCAACCATTCACGATGGCAATCTGATCCAAGGGCAATTTCAAAACAGCCAGGGATGATGGAACTTAATCCCAGTACACATTTGCAAGCTCAAATGGCTGTTATGATGAACGAAATGACTAAGCTCAGGAGTGAGCTGTCCAAATCCAAGGCAGAAGTATGTGTATTATGTGATGGATCCCACAGTCTGGATGACTGCCCTTCCAAAATGGAAGCTGTCCAGTTTGTCAGACAGGGCAATGCAGGGGGATTCAACACCTTCAACAATTGGAGAAATCAACAACAGACCAACTGGAACAATGCTCCACAACAAGGAAATTATCAAAGGCCTGCTCAACCCCCAGGATTCCACAGACAAGATGGTCAGCTTCCCAACTATCAGAATCAGCAACGTTCTAACCAACAATACATACCAAGGGAAGATGAATGGATTTCTGTACAAAATGCAATCAAGAGTTTGGCGGTGTCTTGTAAAATTTTGGAAAATCAGTTGGCCCAGATTGCAAAACAAAATACTGAAAGACCATCGGGGAGCCTGCCCAGTGACACAATTGTGAACCCCAAGGGGAATGACCAAGAGCAAGCGAAGGCTGTCACTCTCCGAAGTGGAAAACAACTCAATCAGCCAAGTGAAGAAGTCACTCCTGCGAGTGACCCTGCAGGTAAAAATGAAACTTTCTCTGAGCAAATATCTGATAATGATGATATGGTTGAACAGGAGCAACCCGCTGAAAAACCTGGAATGGAGGGAATTCAATTTCCAGCACCAATTAAGGAACCACAACAGCCAGCTCCGACGCCACCATAACCAGTAAGACAGAAGAAAGCAAAAATGGATGAAGGACTCAACAGGTTTATTCAGAATTAAGAAAGTATACATATTAATGTATCACTTGTTGATGCACTTAAACAAATGCCTAAATACTTTAAGTACTTGAAGGATTTGGTGGCGAATAAGCCACAAATACATAACTCTGCTTTTGTCACTCTAAATGAAGAATGTAGTGCAGCTATCCTGAGAAAATTACCACCTAAGCTAAAAGATCCGGGTAGTTTCACTCTTCCTTGCACTGTAGAAATCAGAGAATTTTCAAAAGCATTGCTAGATCTTGGGGCAAGCATAAATCTCATGCCATTGTCTGTATTCAAATCCCTTGATCTGGACAAATTTCTGGTACCTACTAACATGACCTTGCAGTTGGCAGACAGATCTCTGACTTACCCAAAAGGAATCTTACATGATGTTCTTGTGAAAGTTGGTAACTTTGTTTACCCAGCCGATTTTGTGGTTTTGGACATGGAAGAAGACAGGGATGTACCCATCATCTTGGGGAGACCTTTTCTGGCAACAAACGATGTAATCATTAAGGTGAAAAAGAGAGAAATCACACTGCATTTTGATGGGGAAAAGGTTACCTTCAACATCTTCAAAAATATGAGATATCCCGCTGAAGTCCACGACTGCTACATGGTAAGAGATGTAGAAGCAGAAGAAGCAGTGACGGAAGAATTACTGCAAGACGATCTCCTCAAGGAACTGTGGTGCCCAGACTATAATGAGGAACAGGAAGGAGGGGATGAGTACAGGGCCACTTGCCTGAGCTACCTGAACCACTCCCCCAAGTGGCATCCTACACAGCAACCCTTTGAACTGATAAACCTGACCAAGGAAGGGAGATGCCTCAAACCTTCAAGTGAAGAACCACCTCATCTCGAACTTAATCCTTTGCCCTCACATTTAAAGTACGCCTATATTGGAGCAAGTAACACCTTACCTGTAATCATTTCTTCTATGCTTACAGGTACTGAAGAGGACAAATTGCTGAGAGTACTGAGATTGCACAAAGAAGCCATTGGGTGGTCAATTGCTGACATTAAGGGCATCAGCCCCTCCATATGCATGCACAAAATTCTGCTTGAAGATGATGCCAAGCCAACCATTGAAGGACAAAGAAGACTCAACCCAGTCATGAAGGAAGTGGTGAAAAAGGAGATTATCAAGCTGGTGGATGCAGAGATTATCTTCCCAATATCTGACAGCAAGTGGGTGAGTCCAGTGCAGTGCATGCCCAAGAAGGGAGGAATCACAGTGATAAAGAATGACCTCCAGGAGCTAATCCCAACAAGGCTGAACAATTCATGGAGAGTGTGCATGGACTATAGAAAGCTTAATAAAGCTACCAGAAAGGACCACTTTCCCCTTCCTTTTATTGATCAAATGTTGGATAGATTAGCTGGATTCATGTATTATTGTTTCCTTGATGGTTTCTCAGGTTACAACCAGATTGCCATAGACCCCGATGATCAAGAGAAGACGACTTTCACCTGCCCTTATGGCATATTTGCCTTCAAGAAAATGCCATTTGGACTGTGCAATGCACCGACTACTTTTCAAAGATGTATGATGGCCATTTTCTCTGATATGGTGGAAGACATAATTGAGGTCTTTATGGACGACTTCTCGGTCTTTGGTAAGTCATTTGATGCATGTTTGGACAACCTCAGACTGATACTAAAAAGATGTATCGAAGCCAACCTGGTTCTCAACTGGGAGAAATGCCATTTTATGGTAACCGAAGGAATTGTCTTGGGGCATAAGATCTCACAAGAAGGAATTGAAGTGGATAAGGCAAAGATTGAAGTCATTGAGAAGCTCGGCCCACCAACCACAGTCAGGGGAGTGAGAAGTTTCCTAGGCCATGCTGGTTTTTACAGGAGGTTCATTAAAGATTTTTCGAAAATTTCTAAACCTTTGTGCAATTTGCTTGAAAAAGACACTGTTTTTATTTTTGATGAATCCTGTTTAAATGCATTCACTTAATTGAAAAACAAACTCATCACCGCACCTGTGATCATCACACCTGAGTGGTCACAACCTTTTGAACTAATGTGTGATGCAAGTGATTTTGCAGTTGGTGTTTTACTTGGACAAAGAAGGAACAAGGTGTTACATGTGGTTTACTATGCTAGTAAAACCCTTAACTCCGCACAAGTCAACTACACCACTACGAGAAGGAAATGCGGCAATTGTATTTGCATTTGACAAATTCGAGCTTATTTGTTAGGGATGAGAGTCATAGTCTATACCGACCTTGCAGCCATCAGGTACTTGATCAACAAAAAAGAGTCTAAACCAAGGTTGATTAGATGGGTGTTGTTGTTGCAGGAATTTGATTTGGAGATAAGAGACAGAAAGGGTGCTGAGAATCAAGTAGCAGACCATCTGTCAAGGCTTGAAGAAATTCCAGAAGACACAACTCCAATCTCAGAAAAATTCCCTGATGAGTCACTCTGGCGAGTGACAGGCACACTCATGAGAGTGACAGGTAACAGGCCCTGGTTTGTAGATTTTGCTAACTTTGTTGTTACTGGTGTTATTCCCCCAAATCTCACCCCACAGCAACGCAAGAGATTCTTGCATGATGCTCAACTCTACCTATGGGATGAACCCTACTTATTCAAAAGATGTGCAGACCAATTGATCAGAAGGTGCATTCCGGAATCTGAATTCACAGAGGTGTTACACAAATGCCACAATTCACCCTATGGTGGACATTTCAACGGTCAAAGGACGGCAATCAAGGTTCTACAAGCTGGACTGTACTGGCCAACCCTGTTCAGAGATGCAAGAGAGTTTGTCAAAAGCTGTGACCGATGCCAAAGGACAGGAAATATTTCCTGGAAAAATGAGATGCCACAGCAGAACGTGCTTGAAGTGGAACTGTTTGATGTGTGGGGGATAGACTTCATGGGTCCCTTCGTGTCATCCTTTGGGAACTCCTACATACTGCTGGCAGTGGACTACGTTTCAAGATGGATAGAAGCTCTAGCTGCAAAGAACAATGATGCTAAAACTGTTCTCAGGTTTCTAAGAAAAAACATTTTCGCCAGGTTTGGTACACCCAAGATGATACTCAGTGATGAAGGATCACACTTCTGTAACAAGTCATTTGCAGCCATGGAAAAGAAATATGGAATCAGGCACAAGGTATCAACACCATACCATCCACAATCAAACGGGCTAGCAGAAGTGTCAAACAGGGAAGTGAAAAGAATCCTGGAAAAGGTTGTTAATTCTACCAGGAAGAATTGGTCTTCAAGGCTGGATGAAGTTTTATGGGCTTACCGGACAGCATACAAGACTCCCATTGGTATGTCTCCATTCAAACTGGTCTATGGGAAAGCATGCCACTTGTCAGTAGAGTTGGAACATAAAGCTTACTGGGCTATCAAGGAACTGAATCTTGATCCGGGCAAAAGCAAAGAATTGAGATTGATTCAGTTGAATGAACTGGAAGAATTCAGACTAGAGGTATACGAATCGTCCAGAGTCTACAAAGAGAAAACTAAGGCTTACCATGATCAACACATTGTCAAGAAGAACTTCCAAGAAGGACAAGAGGTCTTATTGTACAATTCCAGGCTGAAATTCTTTCCAGGGAAGTTGAAGTCAAGATGGACAGGGCCCTACAAAATCAACAAGGTCCAAACTCATGGAGCAGTGGAGATCATGAATCCACAAAGTGGCAACACCTTTTTGGTCAATGGTCAGAGACTTAAGCCATACCTTGGATGGGCAGAAGGGAGTAAAGGACAGAACTATCAAGTTCTGGTCCTAAAGGAACTTTACTGAATTTTCTTTTGAAGTCTGGCATGAGACTTAAAACCAATGTGCTTTATGGGAGGCAACCCATACGTTTTGCTTTTATATGGCTGACCATGTGCTACTCTAATTTTTGCAGGATCGGACAATGAAATTGCCACCCCAACAGATTTCAAAAGGTGTAACAGAGAGGGCCTCAGGTAAACTCACTCCTAGGAGTGAAAAAGATCACTCCGCTGAGTGAACCAACGGGAAGGAATCTTGAGAATTTTCTAACCCTGACGTCATTCACGCAAGTGGAAAAGTCCACTCGCCTGAGTGAGAACAACTGTACGACACTTTCTGCAAAAAGTCACCTTTTGGGTTGTAGTTATGATTTAAGTTTGGGGGAAAATTTTCCGGAAAATTTCAAATTTCAATTTTAACCACGTCCGCCTTTTTGAGTCACTTCAGTCAGCCACGATTTCCAAAAACTTTAACTGCTGTGCATTAACTCATAACTCCTTCATTGCTTCGTCTTCTTCATTTTCTTCTTAATTTGAGAATCACTCCTGCAACCACCACTTCCCTGTGTGAACATACTAACAATTTCTCTAAGTTTCCAGGCACATAAGGCAATTTTTAGATTCAATCACAAAACCCCTCTTTCAATTTTGCCAATACAACTCTTAGGGTTTGTCACAAGATGCCGCCGGCAAGGAGGAAGGCTGCTGCCCGCAAAAACGCCTCCAACACAAGGAGAAGGATATCATCCTCCTCATCCTTGCCCTCTCCTGAACGGCAAAGAACGCCCTCTCCACCAGCATCCCCTGCCAGAGAACCCACCCCACCACCACCTCCACAACCACCAAGGGCGCTGCAAGAACAAGCCCTTAATGCCATCACAGATGAATGGGAGCCCAGATTATTTCCAAGGAAGAAGGGTTGGGATTTCTTTTTAAAACACATAAGGCGAAAATTCATTCCAGAAAGGGGAATCGGTGAAGATGGCGCCGCTTTTGCCTACATCAAGCGCCATGGCTGGGAGACCTTCTCCAAACCACCTATCAAGCCACGGATCCAGATTGTGCAAGAATTTTACGGCAACTTCCACACTGCTCCCAGAGATGGAGTGTTCGTCAGAGGCATCAGCGTCAATTGCAGCACAGAGGCCATCAGAGCCATCTGGAAATTACCAAGAATAAGCACAGATTACAGAGAAACCCTGGCTGCCCTGCATACAAATCAACCGCTGGAACAGGCCATTCTGTCCAGATTGGCAAAGGAGGGCACAAGCTGGGAGATGGATGAGCAAGAAAACCCTTTGGGATTTCCAGCCAACGCGTTGCAAATGCCTGAATTACATCTGTGGCACCATTTCATCTGCTGCAATCTGATGCCAACATCCTACACTGCTAAGGTCACCTACGAGATGGCTCTGCTGCTATATGCCATTGCCACAGACACAACATTTGATGCAGCCTCAGTCATCCGGGAGCAACTCACCCGATGCATCACTGATCCAAAGGTGAAGAGCTGGTATTTCCCAGTTATGTTCACCGTGCTATACAAAAGGGCAGGGGTGACCTTCCTGCACACCGACGCAGAAAGCAACTTGCAGCAACCATTGAGGATGCATAAGCTGGACCAAAAACCCCCAGGTGCCGCATGGGAGGGACAAACAATATCCACTCCCACTTCCACTGGACAATTGAAGCAGAGGGATTTCAACAAACAGAGCAGGTTCATCCTGGATTACGTCCACCAATGCCAGATGAGGACGGAGAAATTCCTGCAGGAAATGCACAAGTGCATTGGATGCCCTGAAAACTGCCCAATGCCGCATGATCCGCCAATCCACCCACTTCACGGAATGCCTCAATGAACACTCAGGGAAGTGCTGTTCTGCTTCCCTTAATCAGCAATTTATTTGTTGCCTGTTTAATGTTTCATGTGTTGTTTTCTGTACTTTTTGTTTTCTGTCTATTGTTGTTGCTGGGTTGGTGTTGTTAAGCATTGGGGACAATGCTTAGGATAAGTTTGGGGGAGTTGTAGTTAGTTTTTGGTTAGGCCGGTCAATGTCAGGACAATGCCATTTGGGTCCATTAGGTTCATGTCTGGATTGACTCTGTAATGAAAATCTTCTAAGGAGCTGTCAACAGTCTAGGATGATAATGGTTTTGAAAAACAATTTTGCTAAACCACTTTTTGATCACTTTTTTATACCAAGTCTGATGCATGAAAGGAAAAATGGCTGACACTCACTCACACACAAGAACAATGCCACTCGTGGAAGTGAATGCCTAGAACATAGATCTCAAAATTTGGCATGACTAATCCACTGTTGTGAGCTGTGTCTAGTCCTGAGCTACAATGCCGTAAATCTGAGACTTCCTTTGTGGTACCCATTCACAGCCTGCTTGCTTGTTTAAAAAAAAAAATAAAAAATCTTAGGGAATGGATCAACCGAAACCTTAGGGGTAACAGCAAGGAACCACCACAAAAAGTCCCAAACTGTTGGAGTAATAAGGGTTGAGGTATAAGGCAATGGAGAGATAAGGTTGAATAACACCCCTGTAGGTTGGTCCATTTATATCCCATATAAAAAAAAGAAAAAAAAAGAGAGATTTCCTTAATAAATAAAGCATAAAGGCTGTGCAGGAACTCCAGGATTGAAGTCTCAGTAGGTAAATCGAGTCAAGTAACTCGGGCAAGACCAGATCACAAGAATAACCACCAAAAGTTTAACCGGTTAACTTAGAATGGATTGGTAGGTTTGGCATGAACAAACACTTGGGGCATGTGCATTCTAATTCCCTGTGAAGGTTGGTTGTTTGACTCTGGATTGCAGAAAGATTTGGTATCCTCAACTGTATGTTTTCTTCACTTGAATCTGAGACGGAAAGTTGACAGCACCTATCTAGTTGTGTTTAAGGTTGTTGCTTGTTTAATGTCACTTACAGTGGGAATCCTCACTCGGGGAGTAAGTCAATCGTCATCATTTTGTCTCCCTATTTGTTACGTGCAATTCAGAAAGTACCGACAAAAGTTTAGTGTTTTGCTTGAGGACAAGCAATTCTTCCATTTGGGGAGTTGATAATGGTTAAATTGTTACATAAAAGCATCACACTTAACTTTATATTTGATGAACAATTGGGGGTATTTCCTAACATTGATGCAAATTACTTAGCTCATTTTCATGTTATTGTTAGGAAAGGACCAGACTGAATAATTGCTGAAAATTGGAAGCCAAAGGAGCAAATTATGGGCTGCTGAGGCAAGATTGCTGAGCTGGACGAAAGAGAAGGCTCTTAGATAAGAAGCATCTTGTCATTAATAACCTTGCTCCCTCCTAGAGCATGCTGTCCCCCAGCTGCAATCCCAGCCACCATTGCTGATCAATGAGAGCAAAGCGGCTACTGCTGGAAGAAAGAAAAGGAATGGCCAAGTTGGATTGCAGGCTCAAGACATTGGAAGGATTAAACAACTCCAAGCATGGGGAGGTCCTCATGATGAAGACACCGGTTGCAAAGTACTATAAAGAAGGGGAACGGCACTCTCACAAGGAGGGATCCATCACTCTCTGGTTAGCTTCTTAGTTGCAAAAACATTCAGAAAAACTCCAGGTAGGAGACAAGAAAGAAGAAGAAGCAGCAACAACTCAGTGAGGAAGCTAAGTTGAAGAATAGCAACCCAGTTTCTTCTTCAGTTCCACGAGTGGACCCTTCCACTCCCAGGAGTGACTCAGAAACTGCACAAGCTTTCTTCTCATCTCTTGACTGTTAGCTTGAACTTTATTTATTATGCATACTTCTATGATGTCCTTTGATGTAGTAGATGTAGCATTTATTCGTATGAGTAGCTAAACAGTTTCCAGGGGTTATTCTCCTCAACTGATGTTGTAGTTGTCAAAGCACTGATTTTGTTCCTTGTTTTATGGTTGAAAGTTTTTCTACATTCATTTACTTGATCACTAAATTGAATGCATGCTAGAACTAAGGGAGATCTGGAAGGATAAACTTGGTTTGGATTGTTTCAACCTTAACTTATGACATAGAGGTAACAGTCTATGGTTTTAACTAAGATAGGAATATACTTAGTTAACATAAGCATTCTTGAAGGCCTAAGAACTTAATGACTTTGTAGCTGGAATCAATCATTGGAAAATAGGTTGTTAAGGTTGCAAAGATGACTCTAGGAAAAATGGGAACTGACTTAGAGTTATAAGTGAGCTGAATGAACAAGAACTCAACCATTACAGTGCTAATAAAACAACTACAACAGCAGGAAGAGGAGAAGAACACCCCTGGCCTCCATTCCCCTAAGTGACTGTTTTCATTCTCCTGAGTGACATCTTGTTGACTGACAGTTTTTCTTTACAACAAATTTGGTAATTAGCTGTCCTCGTGGGATCGACCTAGCTTCCACTATCTACAAAACTCATAATCCAAGCTAGTAATATATATCTTTTTTTTTTGGTGAACTCGGCAAGCACCACGCATCCAGGTCGAGACTCAATTTGAAGACATTGGTAGACCCGAGACTCAGTTTGACCTTGGTGGACCCGAGACTCAGTTTGACCGTGGTGGACCCGAGACTCAGTTTGGTGGACAGTCGCAACCACAACCGAGAGTCAAATTTCTCACCATGAGGGAGTCCCAATCCCAACCCCAACCCGAGGCTCAGTTTGGTCGACAGTCGTAACCACAACAGAGTTCAATACTCACGTATCTTAAGAGGGAGACATGATCCGGCAGGGCCCAAATAAATACACTCAGGATGCGCACAATAAAGGAAAAGGGAAAAAATGAGACCTTTGATGTATTTTGCACATTTAAAGTAGTTTTTGTATTGATTTTGGTATGAAACTTGATTTGTTTTGTTGTTAATCGAATGCCGTTTATTGTTTTGTTGCCATTAAATTTCTGTCTTCCAATGTTTCATTGTTGTTGGTACTATAAACAGGTTTAGGACTGGTTAAAACCAGTCCAATTTTTGTTTTCTGTTCTGACATAAACTCGGATTTGTGAAATCTGAACTCAGACTTTTTGTAAAGGATTCGGATTTCGTAAATCCGAGTATGTAGCCAACTGAGAGTTAGCATTTTTCAGAAAACAGAGGTAATCAGAATCTCCATTTATTCGGATTACCGTGATCCGAGTTTTCCCAAATTTAATTTTTTAACACATTTTTTTCTATCCGAAAATTAATATTTTATTCGTAAATATGGATTTAGAAAATCCGAATTTAGATTAATTACACTAATTTCTGTCATTAACTTAATATCAAATTTACGTAACACAAAGTCAGATTTCTATAATCCGAGTTCAGAGAGGTTCGGATTTCCGAAATCCGAGTTTCTCCCCCATTTGGATTTCCTAAATCCAGGACATATAAGTTTGTCCACAAAATTTTTGAAAGGTTTATTTTTGTCCAGGTGTATATAAGGAAATATATTTAAGGAAAAAATTCACACTTGTACTCATACAACAATTCATAGTAGCACTTATGAGCAATTCTCACTCTTTTCAAAATTATTTTAAAAACTAGGAGTAGGATTATATTAAAAAAATACTACACACGAGCATTTTTTTTTGAAATGTTTAACTGTATTTCATTGGGAAAACCGAGGGTGGCCTTGTCCACCCAAGGTGTATTAACTAAATTAACATGTTGTTTGCTCTTGATTGTCAATATAGTACTAATTGGATTATGTGAGGTCACTGGTGACCGAGGCTACTAGCCGTATTTGCATTTGTTTTGCATGATTAAGTGCCTTGGCAACTGAATGAGCAAATGTGTCATGAGTCGGAATAGAGCTTGGTCATGTTCTTTGTCGATAGTAGTTGTTAAGGATTCTCATGAGATATCCTGTTGTGACTTGGAGTGATTAATGGATTTTCTATATGCAATGGTGAAGGTCGCTCCTCCTGACAGCTAGAATTGTAAGGCCTAATGCCGAGTTGGAATTAACGGACACAGTCTGGTTAGGAATTAATCTAGCCATGTTTGCCATATAGGCACTTGAATTAGATTCTTTAATCCTCAATAATTGGTAATCTTATACATATTTATTGTTTGCACGTAATTGTCTTGAACTACTTGAGTACTTGCCTTTGTGATATACTGCTTTAATTAATAAAGTTTCAATAATTTTGGGGCATCAAACCCTACTTGATTTTCATAAAAGTATGTATATGTAGCTGATAGCAACCTCGTAGACGAAGCAAATTTCATTAATGCAACCATCAACAAGAAAGTACGAAGATAATTTTTCTATCCCGTGAAACTCAAAAGAGTGCGAAAAATTCACAGTAAGACGATCGTTTATCTAAGTGATTCTATCTCTTAACTCAAACCAAGCAAAGAACACATTATCCATGAAAGATTCGAATTAAACAACAACCCATACTAAGAATAGCAAGGACACCATTCAATATACTCGATCAGTCATCTATCAAGAGACTCAAGAAAGGTAGGAGCAAACAATGCCCAACTATGAAGGAATACTATTGATTAGTAATCTTCATAAACAACCAAAGATATGCAACACATACACTATCTCAAAATGCTTATGCCAAAGCACAACTCATCCAACAAAAGTAGGACAAACCCCAAAATGGATCTCATGAACACACTCATCATGAAATTCGAACACCAAGCCAAAGGAAAGGCTCATCAATCGAACTACTAGAAGTAGTATGAAAATAAGAAGTTTTGTTTTAAAACAATTCTATCAAGAAGCATACTTGAAAAAGAACGGTTTCTGCAAGATCAAAAAGATCCAAGACAAGATGAAAACCTTCTTGGTTTAATCATACTTGACACGAAAAATGGACACTCCATTTAACAAAAATTCCTCACAGGAAAAACTCTCAAAAGAGACAACAAAAATGACCACTCAAGGGTGCTTAAAAAATTCGGCCAAGCCTCCTATTTATAGGCTTAGAATTTTCGGCCAGCACCACTAAAAAGAAGACCAATTAGGACTCTCTAATCTTATCTCACAAGGAGTAAAAGTAGAAGAGTACTTGATCTCTTTGACTCTATCGAAAATCTACGAAACCTTATCTAAATGACTTATCCTCAAGTAGGATAATATCTAGAAGGAATCTAAGACTCCTAATCAAAACACTCTAGTTTAATTCAGTCCACATGACTTATTTAACTAGATAAAAATTCAAAAATTGACTCCTAGACTTAGACTAACTCTAATCTCGAAATTCAGCTCCAAATTGTTGAAGTAAAATGTCTTGAACGCCCTTCCAAAAGTGAAATATTGGTCTTGCGCCCCTTAAGTTGTAGAAAATTTCAATTTACTCCAAAACTTGTAGAATTCTCTTTACTGACTCCAAAAGATTGGAAAACACTTGAAACAATTAAGATAGTTTGCAACCTATCCAATTGTGTAGCAATAGACTCAATCTTGAACACTTTGATCAAATAGGCCGTCCACTCAAGAACCTAAATGACTCTTCTCACTAGCTTGATCAATGATCTTCATGGAGCATACAGAGTCAAACTCTCTTGATACTCTGTAGCACTTATTTCCATGAGGTCTTCATCTCCTTTGGTTTGAACCCCAAAGTTAATGACATTCTCATCACCTTGATCATAGCTCTCTTGTACCAACTCCCTATCACATAGGTAGTCAAGATCCATCCTTTCTTCCTTGATTGGTTTGCAAAGTAAACTTGGCATTCCAATACTAGAATGAAGGACTAGCTCATTCCCCTCACTAGGAGAACCTCCATGGAAGGCTACATGATTCTCATCAGTAGCATTATTGAGAACCTCACTGAGTACAACGCTCACTCTTTTATCATTTTATAATTATCTCCTCCCAGGATTGTAGAGAAGAACAGAAAGTTTGTCAGCTGTAGAAGTTTATTAAGGAAGCTTAGTTGGAGTGTTGAGGTTGCTAGTATTTCCTTGGACTAGAATATTGAATTACGTAAATAATATAATTGTAAAGAGTTAGATTGTAAGATTAGGAGATATAGAGAGTTTGTTAAATTTAATGTAATCAACTCTAAGTGATTTTATTCTTATAATTTATCTTGATTTGTAGTCTTCCGTTAGAATGTCTTAGAGCACTGCGTGTTGGGCGAGAGCCCGGCGGACGTCTCGGTTTTACCAGTTTGTCATCTTATCTTTTCCAATGATAAAAAAAATAAAGAATTAAGATAGACTGGTGAACCGGGGTACTACACTTTGTACCAAAAAATAGTGCACAATAGAAAGTGTATAAAAAATGCATAAAATGTAAGAATAAAAGCTGATGATCATCTAAACATCAACTTAGTTGTTTCTTTTTTTTTTTTACAAAGAAAAATGTTTTTTTTTTTGGGATTTTTGGGGGATGAAATTTTAATAGGGAAATTAAATGTATGTAGCTTTAGTTGTTTTTGAATTCTATGGGCAAAAATAAAAATTTCAAAAAATCATCTCATGCCCTTACTTAGATATTCCAACAAAACTAATCTTGACTAATAAATTATATTTAGATATTCGAACAAAATTAATTCTAATCAAGTAATAATGGGTTATGTACTATTGAGGATTGTGGAGCTATTGAGGAGCTAACGGGTTATGTACTTGGGCACTTACTGGGTTGCTTGAGACTTCTTCAGTGGGTGAGTTTACCTAGGGTGGTACTAGGGATACAGGTTGGGTACGCAAAAGGTTGGATCGAATTCTGTTTTCAAGGGAGTGGTTGGATATGTTTCCAAGGGTCTCGATTGAACATCTAAGCTAGACAACTTCGGATCATTGTCCAATCCTTCTTCAATTTGATGCGCAGGTAGAAAGTAAGCCAAGATTATTTCGGTTTCAACAAATTGTGGCTTAGAAGGTCGGAATTCAAAGAAGTGGTGAAGACAAGTTGGTCCCAGTCGGTCCAGGGTTTTGGTATGTTGGCTTTTTCCACGAAACTTCAAAGATTGAAAGCGAAGCTTAAGGAATGGAACAAAGACCACTTTGGTGATGTTTTCCAAAACTTGCGGGTGGCGGAAGATAAGGTGCGAGAATTGGAAATTGCCTATGATTGTTCTGGTGATGTTGTTGATAGAATAAATCTCAACGTGGCTAATGCATCCTTTCCACAAAAGCTAAAAGACCATGAAGACTTTTGGAAACAAAAGATGCGGCTGAAATGGTTAAAGGACGGGACTCAAATTCATCATTCTTTCATGCTACATTGGCAGCGAAGAAAGTGAAATTGGGGATTCAAAAGATTCAAACCGAGGACGGTCAACGCTTGACGGAGTTGATTGACATAGAGAATGAGGTAGTGTCTTTTTTTTTTTATAATCTATTGAATGTGGAAGAAGTTCCACAATATCAAGGATAGGAGCAAGGAAAATTCCTGCAGCATCTTCATGATGAGCTTGATGCGACGAAAAAAGAAATGCTTATTAGCATTATGACAATGGATGAGGTGAGGAATGCGGTCTTTGGTCTTGATGAAGATAGCTCATTGGGAATGGACGGATTTGGGGGATCTTTCTATAGGTCTTGTTGGGACATCATAGTCAATGATTAGATGAATGCTTGCAAGGAATTTATGGGAGCTGTTCCGTTACCAAGAGCCATTGCTAGTACGGTGATCACCTTAACCCCAAAAAAGTCTTCTTTTACAACATTTTCTGACTTTAGGCCAATCAGCCTTTGTAACTTCCTTAACAAGGTGTTTACAAAGATTTTAGCGGCGCGTTTGAAGAGGGTCTTGCCTAAGCTCATTTTAGAAGAGCAGTCTACCTTTCTTGAGGGGTGTGATATAATTGACAAGGTTGTTTTGGCCCAAGATCTTTTTCAATTTATAACACGTAAGGCAGTTGGGAATAATGTGGTTATAAAGGTGGACATGATGAAGGCATTTGATAGAGTGTCATGGAGCTTTTTAGAAAAGGTGCTTGGAAAGTTAGGGTTTCCGGACCATTTTATATTGTTGATAATGCATAACTTGCGAAATAGCTGATTTTCGGTGATGGTCAATGGCTCTCCAACTTGCTTCTTTTAAGATGTCGTGGTATAAAGTAAGGTGATCCACTCTCACCGTATTTATTTATTTTGGTGGCTGATGCAATGACAAGGGGATTGAAGAATTTAGCTCATGCTCGAAAGATAGCAGTGTATGGTACACCGGCGGGTTCATTGCGAGTTTCACATTTAAGCTTTGCGGATGATCTAATAATCTTCACAAGGGGTATGAAGAGGTCATTGAAAGTGCTTACCACATTCTTTGATAATTATTAACTATACAAGAATTCTTTTCTAACAAGGAATTTTTTTTGGTTTGATTTGCAGGGAGCATTGAATCCAAGTGTATTGCGGACTCTGAAAAATATGGATGTGGTGCTGGAGGAAGAGCGCGATCAACTCATTTGTCAAATCCGCATGCTTGAAATTGAGGAGAAGGCATTCTGAGGACCCTTTGGCAAGGAACTTTTGGCACAAATTGATTCCTCTTAGAGTATCTTTTTTTGTTTGGAAGCTTTGGAACTTGATGGTTCCCTTCCCAACGATATTGAATCGCTTTGGTATCCATGTTAGGCCTTCAATGTGTGTATTCTGTCGACTGCATGATGATAGCATACATCGTTGCTTTCTTGGCTGTTCGGAGGTGAATCAAATTTGGAGGCATTTTGCAAACATTTTTCAAATTCATCTTGGAAATGAAGCAACTTTGTTGGGAGTCTTGCTTCAATGGCAGAATAAGGGTAGCTTCTCAACTGCAAAGAAAACATTGATTAATATCATTCCATCTTTTATTCTATGGGAAGTTTGGAAGTTCAGAAATAGGGTTTGTTTTGATGGGGCCAATTTTGATGCGCAAAAAGCTATTCATGAAATTGAGATGGAAATTAGGAATGCTTTGATTGTCCATGATTTGAAGGCTAGAAATGTAGAAGAGAGAGACTTTCTTGATCAAGCTTTTGGTTTTAAACTGAAAAAGTTCAAAAACGTAGTTGCATTTCGGTAAAATTGCAGCCCTCGTGAAGGGAAGGGTATGTGCTAAACTCCGATGGTTCGGTGGTTAATGCGGATTCAGGGTATGGATTCTCTATTAGAAGACATGACGGGCAGTTTGTGTATGGAGAGAGCAGTTATCTTGGAGGAGGTGATAGTTTTGGTGCAGAAGTATCTGGTCTTTTATTTGGAGAAAGGAAATGTGACCAACTCGACCTATAATTGGTAGACATACAAACTGATAATAAGGTCTTGGCAAAACTTTTTGGATCTTTGAAGACAATTCCGTGGCTCTCAGATAATGGAAATTCACTCGATATGTCTAGAAGATCTTGTAAGATCTGTGTGGACTTATACACTAAGTATACAGTTGTATGTTACAGGCTATCATAAAATTTTAGCCCACATAAAGTGATCTAATTAAGTTAAGTAAAGTTTGGGCTAATTATAATAATTAAGTTATAAGGTGTGGCCCAGTATTGTGTAGAAACCCTAAGGCCCAGTTTTCCGTTCTGTGATGGGTGGAACTGAAAGCCCATATTATATATTGGTTGTGGTTCCCGGATGAGCCGTCATGCCAAATCTCGACTCCCCATTTGTCAGAAGTTTCCACAAGAGTTTGACGGAATCATCTGGAAGACCAAACCCGGATCAATGATCTTGCCGTTTCAGATTAAGGTACGCTTCCGCTTTCGTATAGTTCTCAATAATATGATGTGGAGGTCTCTTGGGTATATGGATTTATTCCAACAAGTGATATCAGAGCACCCTCCATGTTAATTATTGAGGGCTTGTTTGGACAAAGGTGTGTTTTAGTTTTTGATTTAGTTTTTTATTTGAGTTTGAGATATGATTTAAAATATGGTTTGAGAGAAAATTCAAAAAATTATTTAGGTAGTATTTTAAATAAAATAATAATAATTTTACACCACCACCGGACTACCTCCACCACCGGTACCGCCGCTGGACCGCCCACCACCGCCGTCGGCCGGCGACCGGTCGGCCGGATTCCAGCCAAATTCGCCGTCCGGCGGCGGTCATGCGACGGCGGTTGGTGGTCCGGTGGTGGTGGAGGTGGTCCGTTGGTTGTGGATAAAAATTGTGAAAAAATAATACTTCTTCCGTCCCATAATTATTGTCCAATTTGAGCTTTCATTTCTAGTTCAAATTGTATTAAAAGTGAAATCTCAAACTGGACAATAATTTTGGGACAGAGAGAGTATTTGAAATGTATTTAAAAAGTAAATTAAAAAATTATTTGGGTAGTACTAGATTTTGTGTTTGAAAAGTAAATGAGACAAAAAGCAAAACAAAATATTGGCCAAACAAGACCTGAGATATTCGGTAATCTGACCAATACGATTTCTGTTTTCTGCTTCCGCGCGTCAATCAATTTGTTAATTAAGAAATTGATCTAAAGAATATGGATTCGGTTATGCTTGTGCCAGTTCAATATAGGGTTGTACAAAATCATATTTCATTAACTATATCGGTTTACGCGTGTTATTTTTTTTTTCTTGCTTTCGGGCTCTTTTTGGTTGTAGTGATCAATTTAATTTTCTTAATTATTTTGGACACTGCATCTTTTGGTTATTGAAATAAAAAATAATTAATATTTTGGATCAAACCAATTTAATTCCTTCCGATAACGAGATGCAACTTAGTGATAAGATGTCTCATCTGTTGACAAATAGGTCACAGGTTCGAGTCACATCACCAATTTAACTCCGTCAGATTTGACGTTTTTTCGCCTTCGGGGGTTTTCGGTGATCAAAAGAGATTTACTAGTTCTTTGGTTAACTTTTAAGAATATGGATTCGGTGATCCAAAATAAATTGATTCGGTTGAAATTCATTACAAACCGTTTCAAGGTTTTTGGATCTTCAGATTCAGCTTTGGAAATTGATTTAGATCTATAATTATTTTGTGCTGCTATGTTTACCGTTAAACGATTCTGGGTTATGCAACAATCATCAATTAATAAATGTCCTTATTAGAATGTCCGAAACAGTGTGCGGCTGGTGATAATATTGCAGACTATCGTCAGGTTTTATTCCATTTTGTATTAAGTATAAAGCTTTGGTCTTCTAATTTTTTGGTGAAGATTTAGTTTTCAGTTTTTGGTTTCGTGTTTCAAGAGCACAATTTTGTGCAAAATAAAAAAATTAATTTTGTGGCATTTCAAGTAACGAAACTGACCTGGAAATTTATGTACATGTGTGTGCAATGCAAAGTCAAGAAAGCATATGTGTCAAGAAAGCTTGTAAATTTTAGCTGGACAAGTTTAGGCTAACTACAAATATGCACGCATATATTGATCAAATTGCTATATGTGATATTGGTATTTGATATGCATACTAGTTTTGTTTGATCTTTATACATAAAATTTCGGTCAACCTTGTGCTGATTTTTTTTTTTTTTTGAACAACACCTTGTGTGGATTAAAAAGATTAAGGTTCTATATAGCCCGAAATATATTATGGTTATGGTTTAACGTGATACAAATTCAAATTCGGCATAAAGAAAATCTATCATCAAACATCTAGTACTTCTAAATTAATTGATTAATATAATACGTCGCCAAAGTGACCTCTTTTGTATTGATTAGTTAATTTAAAATACCTAGTTGACAGAATATGTGTTTTGATTTCATGTGGACAATGATCGGCCCAAAGGAAGATCATTATTTAACTAAAATCAAAATATGTTTGTGGTAATAAATACGTGACAGTTATTAGGCTTTTACATGTGAATAGTAAGTCGATCCAAAGAAAGATTTATTATTTGACAGGAATGGATTGTCAATATTTGATTGTTACAGCAAGAGTACCATTTGCAAATTGATGATTCTGTCTGAAGACTAAACCCAATGTTGCGCTCGGTGTCTTGTAAATGGGAATGCCAAATTTGAATTTATTAATCATGTCATATTAGGTTTTAAATGTAAGCTTGTGTTTGGTTATATTTTAATACAATTAATTCCGCTATTTTGGTAATATCTGTTATAGTTAACTCCGTTAAGACTTTCAAGAACTAGAAGGAAACATTAAGAAAAATTAAAGAGCACAGTTAAAATATAACCAAAATCAAAATAATACAAATTCCTATCATAAAATATTTTGTCAAAACAATAAAGCAGGAATGAGTACTCTATCAAGAGATCTTGTTTCCATAAGGTATAAGGAAAAAGAGAACATACGAAAATGTATTATTTCAAAGTATCATCTCAAATTAAGGCCAACGAAACTAAAGTTAGAGTTGATCTTTTCCTACACAATGTGGTTAGGTTAAGAACAGTTGTACTGTTATCAGTATTTTAATGAGCTCAATTAACTTTGTCTATAAGAAGAGAGATTAATCAAATTAAGAGATGATTATAAATGCTCAATTAAGTTTAGATCATATGAAAAAATAAAGAAATTGGAAAAGAAGGATAATTAAGTTGCAGTATACAGTATCACAAAATAAGCAACATTAGGAAATTAAATTTGGTTGTCATTTTTGTGGTGGTACTTCTCTATTTGGCTTAAAGAAACTATATAGTAATTATGTTTGTTTGTTTTAAAGTTTATTTGTTTTTGGTACCTATACACTTATCTAGCGGGTGGGCATCAGTAAAACTGCTCAAATAAGTTTATTTAATATTACTTGAATCACAAAAAGCTAACTGATGTTGAAAGACACGTCTATATGGAGCATTGGTGAGACAATTTTGGTTGAGGTAATAAAGTTTTAAGTTATCATTAAAGACTGTATTTTATTTAGACTTGAGAAAGACTTTTATTATTCTTCCATATTGAACTCAATTTATGCTTCTATATTGAACAAAATCCGGTTATTTTTTGTTATTTGGTAACAGAATGCTAGTCTCTTTTAAGAATTCAAAGAAGGTTAATTCAGTTCTTATTTAGGTTATGGTAATCTTATTTCAGGTTTTATGGCTTGTCTCATATTTGTACATATTAATTTTGTGGTACTAAAAACAAATTATGTAACGAGAATTTCACATAAATTTAGTACTCCCCTTTAGGGCACTTTACTTTAAGCAATCAATTAATTAAGTCATATGCACTTCTCAGTTCACTTGACTTATCAGATTTCAAAATCTGAGTTAAGTGCACTAAGTAAAAACAAACAAACAAACTTGGGTATATGGATTATTTTCACAAACAAACAGACTAAACCCAAGGGCTTGACGGAATCATCTGGAAGACCAAACCCGGATCAATGATCTTGCCACTTCGGATTAAGGTACGCTTCTGCTTTCGTACAGTTCTCAATAATATAATGTGGAGGTATCTACGGTATATGGATTTATTCCAACAAATCTTAGAGAACATCACACATGTACTTGGAAGCTAATTTGGTTGCGGATGGCTTAAATGTATACAATAGCATGGTAGGATTGCCTAGACACATTAGGGGTCTTGTACTGCTAGATGAATTACCTTTTCCTTACCTGCGAGTTAAATTAAAATAGAGGCTTATTGTAAAAAGCAAGGGTATGACTATACTCTTCCCTTGGTTTTTTTTTTTTTCCCCTTAAAGTGCAATAAAATCAGGGAGGGATGAAACTGGATGGTATATATGTCCATCCCTTGGATATACCCCTTGGGTGCATTTTATCATTTGGTATTGGCTGGCTCAAAGATATCTTCTGGTCATACCCCTTGAGTATTTTTGTGTTAGCTGGAACCTGAATGTCGTTCTAACCTTTCAATAATATATATATATATATATATAAAAAGATATCAATATAAAGTAATAATAATTAGGATTTTAATTTTCCAAATCATTGTGTGAATAAGATGGACACATAATCTTTGCCTTAAATTTCATGATTAGAATATGCATTTTTTTATTATGTAAATAGTTGCCTTAATTAACATCCACATTAATGTATGATCTTAGGGAATATAGTAATTTTTTTTTTATATCGAACGGTTACAAATTTAATTTAACTTATTGATAAATTTTCTACACATTAATGAAAGATGACTAGAACGATAAAATGTGACACAATAATCCTCAAAGTCCTCCCTAAACAGCACATAAGATTTGAAAAGTCTAATTTAATATGTATATACATATATATATATATTACATATTATAAAAAAATATACTAAAAATCTTAAACAGAACCATCATATTTTGACGTGCTGGCATTCTTCTTAAAATTTTTACTATAATAACCTTCTACACTAAAGTGCATTGTCCATCCAATTTTGTTAAATGTTGAAAACCATTACAATTTTAACTCAAAGTTTTAAAAAGATAGCATATTTCAAGCAAATTTTTCAACGTAAATGAAAATGATTTCATTAGATGATACAATTAGTTACTTTTCTTCTTCTTCAAAAAAAAAAAAAAAAAAACCCACCACCTAGACCTCCTCCACCACCACTGCCACTCAGTGATAGTGAGAAATTGACTTCTCCAAGTGGTGAGGAAAAATTTGTTAAGCCAAGAGTGGTGCAGCAAATTGTTAATGACCCACTTGATGAGGAGTTGCTGTTAGAGGGACTGTTTAGTAAAGGTGATTCGAGCTTAGTTCTTAATGAATCTCTTTCTCCAAATAAAGAGATAGTTGACCTTGGGGATATAAATATGTGGAATGAAGAAGAGTCAAATATCTCCATTGTTGAGACTCATGTTGATGGAGTTCAAGGTAAATTCAATTGAGGAGTGCAAGAAGAGGATGTTTATTTCAATCAATTTCAAGCCATGAAGGTCCTCAAGAAGTTTGAAAGATGGAGCATCATGGATTTCCTTACAAGTTGGATGATTGACAATAATGAAGAGAATGTTTCCTGGAGGCATATGCAATCGAGTAGTTGATGGCACATCCTTGTGGTATCGGGATTGTTATTCCAAGTTACTTGAAGCCATGAGACTTGATTGAATGCATCATGTATTCTATCTTTTTCTTTAATTCATGGGAGGCAATCCATGATCTTTTCCTTTTATTTTGTCTTTTGTTTGTGCTTTCATTTGCTGTACTTTATGAGTGCGCTATCATGTGTAGATAAGGTTTCAGTTTCAACGTAATTCAATTGGTGACCCAGAAATGCAGCATATCAGGACATCAACAACTCTGTGGAGTTAGATTAACACTCCACCAAGTCCTTCTGCAACAAGCTGAGTTGTTGTGATTGGTTGCTTCACTTTTCCTTTAGTCTGCATAGGATCTATGTTTTGTTTTAAGTTTGGGGGAATTGATGTCTAGTTTGTATGTGTGTGGTTGTTCTTAGTTCATTTTTAAATAAAACAGATTAGGAAATTTTGAAAATAGGAGGCTGTTGACTTTAAAACTATTTTTTTCATTTTTTAAAGTTCAGAGGCACTTTGCAAAGTGACTTCGTCGCTCTTCGAAGTGAGTCTCAACCTATTCGATGCTTAAAGTCAATCTGTTTCTTTTAATTACACACCCACTTGTTTTGATTCTGAAAGTATTCCCTCCCTACCTTCCTAGTTCATGATTCTTAAGGAGTCTTTTGGAATGCCATGTTCCTTAGAAGTTGGAACTAGTTCTGAAATTTTTGTGCTTAATATTTAGTTGCTAGACTTTAGTATGGGTTGATATTTTAATTATCTTTATGAGCTTTGATGCCACCTAGCAAATTCAATGATAATTTTCAGACTGGGCATGCTTAATTGCATATAAGTTACCTAGTTCTTTTATGAGCTCTGTTCTTGAAGGCTGAATTTATTTTGGGAACTATGGTGCTTTTGGTTTTTTTGGTCTCTATGCCTAATGCTATATACCAAGATACTTGATGCGTTTAATTTCTAATATCTTTAGTTTGTGCTAATTAGATTAATTCTTGGTACTCGAGAGAAACCTGGGTTGTACGCTCTTTAATGTTTGACAGTTACACTTTTGGCTTGCCATAACAAAGATCTAGCCAAACCCTTGTATGGAGTGTTGTACCGGGGGAGAGGTAGCTATTGAAATTCTTCAATCACGTCTGAGAGTATACAGAGAATTAAACTCATATGCCTAAATAATTCTGAGAGTCACCAGTTCACCCTCCTAAGTTGTCTTATTTTTCTAGTTTTCTGTATTGTGTATTCTGTTTTTATTTATTTTGTTTTTCTTTGTGTTTTCTCTTCTAATAGCATTGGGGACAATGCTATGTTTAAGTTTGGGGAGTGAATGTAGTGTATAGTTTTAGTGAGTCTTTCTATTATTTTATTTTATTTTATTTGTTGTTTTGGTATCTTTTCATGTTTTTCTTTACTTTTTATTTCTGTTCAGAGTCTAGTCTGTAAATATTTTTAGTAATTGCATGCTTTAAGAACTGTCAAAATCAACGATGATTTCAAAATTGTGGCTAAATTTGAATAAAAACACCTGTAAATCATCTTAGGGCTAAGTTTAGTAATTAATGAACACTTTCAGAAGCACAACATTCCACTTGACAAAATGTCTGCTTTGGGCTTAAATTGTCAAATCCAAAATGCTTTAAAGCATTGTTGTGATCTTATACCTGTTTCTTTTTGTTTTAAACCTACGGGGACTATAATTCTGAGAGTGAGCATCACCAGAAATACCTTAAGAAAAGGGGAAAGTTGGTGATTGAATCTGAGACCAAGTGTTTTGCTAATTGAGGGAGTGTAGATAGAGTGTCCAATGTGTCATTAAAACCCTTAAGAGATAAGACATGGCACCAATGAGAGGAGTGTCCTCAGGCCTGGTGAGGTTAAAAAGAAAAATAAATGCTTAGATTACCATAAGTTGTTGAAAAATGCTCTTGGTAAATGCATAAGTCAGAATGAAACTTGAGTCTGTAAAATAGAAAAAAAAAACCGAAGGACTCCCGGATGAAAAGGTACAATGATGAATCAATGCCATGAAAAATGTTAGTAGTCATGAGATGAAATCCTTGGGATAATTCTCATGTAGAATATCCTAGTTAAAGGCAATATGGAACAGAGACTAATCACAAGAATGTTCATTTAAACATAAACGTACTTAATTTTAGAATGGGTAGTAGGAAAAGCAACACTCTATTCTGAGGTCTATTTCACACACTCACGGAAGTGAGTTATTGACTTGCCCAAATGATGATAAACCTTGGTGTCTACTATCTATCTCTGATGAGACCTGAATAAGAGACAATTTTTTACAGTTATTTTTGCTAATATTATGTGTTAGGGTATGTGGGAAGGGGTATATGATGTATTTGCTTGAGGACAAGCAACTCTCCAAGTTTGAGGGAGTTGATGGGAGTCAACTTTTGAATGTTAAAGCAACCCTTATTTACCTTTTTCTACTAGTGTATTACTTTAAATTAATGGAAATTAGATGTTTCTAATAGGTTTTGTGAATTTTGATGATCAAGGGGCTAAATGTAAAATTCGTAAAAAGGTGGTACTGGTGTAGATTGGTGAAGTATTGGGCAACAATCAAAAAAGAGCTAATTGGGCTGATTATGGAAATCAAAGAAGAAGAAGGAACTGGTGGGAGCAGCACAAGGAAGGTTGAGAAGCAAGCAATTTTCAAGGCTATGGAAGAATAAAGAAGGATGTGATGTTGTTTATTTCATGGGAGAATGTTGGGTTGCAAAGGATTAATATAATAAACACCCCCAAAAAGTGATTGAAGTGAAGAGAGGAGGCACGACTCTTCCCTGAATCAAGGATCAACTTTGACTAAAAAAATTAAAATGGAAAGCAATCAAGCTAAGCAAAGGCAACCTCCTTTTTTCATTTTTTTTTTCAAAGGGATCAATAGTGGTTCCCCACTTACCCCCAGCGTGACTCAAAAACACAAACACAAACTGATGAGAATCATGTAAAGTTCCATGGTGATTCTCCTAGTGAAGGGAATGAGCTAGTCCTTCATTCTAGTTTTGGAATGCCAAGTTTACTTTGCAGGCCAATCAAGGAAGAAAGGATGGATCTTGACTACCTATGTGATATGGAGTTGGTTCAAGTGAGCTATGATCGAGATGATGAGAATGTCATTAACTTTGGAGTTCAAACCAAAGGAGATGATTCACTCATGGAAATAAGTGCTCAAGAGTTTCAAGGGAGTTTGACTCTTGGTGCTCCATGAAGATCATTGATCAAGCTAGAGAGAAGAGTCATTTAGGTTCTTGAATGGGCGGCCTATTTGATCAAAGTGTTCAAGATTGAGTCCATTGCTACACAATTGGATAGGTTGCAAACTATCTCAATTGTTTCAAGTGTTTTTCTAATCTTTTGGAGTCAATAAAGAGAATTCTACAAGTTTTAGAGTAAATTGGAGTTATCTACAACTTGAGGGGAGCAAGACCAATATTCCACTTTTGGAAGGGCGTTCAATACATTTTACTTCAATATTTGGAGCTGATTTTCGAGAATTAGAGTATTATCTAGTCTAGGAGTTTATTTTTCGAGTTTATCTAGTTAAATAAGTCATGTGGGCTGAATTAAACTAGACTGTTTCGATTAGGAGTCTTAGATTCTTTCTAAGTATTATCCTATTTGAGGATAAGTCATTTAGATAAGGTTTCCTAGATTTTAGATAGAGTCAAAGAGATCAAATACTCTTCTACTTCTACTCGTGCGTGATAAGATTAGAGAGTCCTAGTTGGTCTTCTTTTTGGTGCTTTGGCCGAAATTGTTAGCCTATAAATAGGGGAGGATGGCCGAAAATTAAAGCACCCATGTGTGGTAACTTTGAGTCTTCTCTAATGAGAGTTTTTCCTGTGATGAATTTTTGTTAAATGGTGTGTCCATTTTTCGTGTCAAGTATGATTTAACCAAGAGGGTTTTCATCTTGTCTTGGATCTTTTGATCTTGCAGAAACTGTTCTTGTTCAAGTATGCTTCTTGATAGAATTGTTTTAAAACTAAACTTCTTATTTTCATACTACTTCTAGTAGTTAGAGAGTTAAGCCTTTCTTTTGGCTATGGTTTTTCGAATTCATGATGTGTGAGTTCATGAGTTCTATTGTGGGGTTTGTCCTACTTTTGTTGGATGAGTTGTGCTTTGGCATAAGCATTTTGAGATAGTGTATGTGTTGCATATCTTTTTGGTTATGGAGATTACTAATCAATAGTATTCCTTCATAGTTGAGCATTGTTTGCTCCTACCTTTCTTGAGTCTCTTGAATGATGACTGATCAAGTATATTGAATGGTGTCCTTACTATTCTTAGTGTGGGTTGTTGTTTAATTCGAATCTTTCATGGATAATGTGTTCTTTGCTTGGTTTGAGTTAAGAGATAGAAATCCTTAGATAAACGATCGTCTTACTGTGAATTTTCCGCACTCTTTTGAGTTTCACGGGATAGATAAATTATCTTTGTACTTTCTTGTTTGATGGTTGCATTAACGAAATTTGCTTCATCTACGAGATTGCTATCACAAACACAAGGCAGAAGATCAGCAGCAGCAGACACATGGGAGAGAGGGAGTGACACCCATAGAAAGATAGACCATAGGGAGAAGAGAAGGGAAGCAGTACGCAGTACATACGACGACTCAGGAAAGTGACAGAGTCACTTACCCAAGGCGCCAACCACTAGTAGCAATAGCATATTTGTTTCATTACTCTCTTCCTTTTTTGTTGTATTTTTGTTGTTCTGTAATCTTGTCTTTGACTATGTGGTTCAACATTGTTATTACTTAGTCAAGAATATGAGTAACCAATCTGTTCATTGGGTTTTAATCCCTTGAATCTCTCAAGTTATTATTCATGGTTCTGCTTGGATGATAATTGCGTGCCTAATACTAGAGTTTGAATTATCCTTTTGATTAGCATAATCAACTAGTCAATTGTGCATGCATGTTATGTGAATCCCTGACAAGTAAGCTTAACTTAGAATGTCTATTATTAGCCGGTGACGAGGAGATAATAGCCCAAAATTTCAAACAATAGAAGATAGTTGTTTAGCACGAGTCGGTCACAAGGGCTTAGGAACTTAATAGGTTAGTAATATTTTGGAATTAACATCGGAAGATAATTAGTTTGTTGCTACGAAGGCTCTATTTTGGGACAATCGGAAGTAACCTTAGAGTGAATAAGTACCTGATCGAACACAGTTTCATACCACAAAAGTAACAATCAGAACACAAAAGTTTCATACCAGAACACAACCTTAGGCACCCCAGGACACTTATCTAAGTCAGTCTGTGACCTTCGCAAGTTGTTTGTTTTCTCTATTAGTTTGTTGTCTTAGTCGCATCATTTGGGATTATTAGAGTTTTACACGTCCCTCTGTTATCGGCCCACTTATTGTTATCTATAGTTTTAAGTTGCTTTTATTTTGGTGGGTTCGACACCCATCAATACATATGTAACTACTTTAATCCTTTCATTTTCATTTGTACTATTAATTTCATCATCATTATCACTCAACCTATATAGATTTGTCTTTTCATTTACTTTTAGCAATGGAAAGTGAAACTTAACTTTGATCTTTTTCAACATTTAGGACCTATTTGATAAAACTTAATATGGGGTCTGAAGACTGAAATCTGAAGACTGAACCATAAGTATTGAACTAATTAAGTTGTCTTGTTTGATAAAAATCAAAATCCAAAGACTAAAAGAAGGTCTGAAATCCGAAGCCTAAACACTGAAATATGAAGTTGTTAAGGTCTTGAATTTGACTTGGGAATTGAATGACAGCCTAGTGGTTAAGTTGTTGTCCTTCCTGGTAATAGACCGGGGTTCGATTGCCACCAGGGGTTGTAAAGGGGAGGGGGGGAGGATTTACCCACATTTAAGTGGGATACACTGGGGTAGATTTTTTTTTTAAAAAAAAGAAGGTCTTGACTTATAATTTTGTCTAAGAATATGAATCATATGTATCAAACCATGATAATAAATAATAGTGTTATCATGAATTTGAGTAACAAAAATATTTATTTTTGATTATGTAATTACTTTATAATTAATAAGAAGCGCATATACTAATGATATTTATCATGGATTTTATTCATATTTTACTTTTTTATTAGAAGAAATACCAATATAAAAAAATAATATAAATTGTTTATATAATTTTTAATTTAAAAATAAACACATAGATTATGAACAAAAAAGGAAAAAATGTAAATATGAAAGTAAATAATTAGGAAGAGACAGAAAAAATCTCAAGAATTCAGTTCAATAATAAGTGATAGGCCTAATACTTATTTCTACACTCACATTTATACTTGCATTTCAGACCCACTTAATTTACTAAGACGTCCTACTTCTAATGCACTTATAAATTAAGTACTTAATAAGTTAAATTCTTAATCAATTAAGTTATTATGAAATCACGTTATCAAATTAGTGTCAATCAATTAAATACTTAATCAATTAAATTTAAGTGTTGAATACGTTTATCAAACAGGGTCTTAGGGCATTTTTGATAAAACTTAATTTAGTTCTAAAGTCTGAAAAGTAAACTATAAGCACTGAGCTAATTAAGTTTGTGTTGTTTGATAAAAATCAAAACCTAAACACTCAAAATAATATCTGAAGTCTGAATACTGAAATCTGAACTGATTAAGATCTTGACTTATAATAATTTTATCTAAAAAAATAAATGATATATTTCAAACCATGATAGTAAAAAATAAAGTATTATTATGAATTCCTGTAATAAATATATTTGATTTTGATTTTTTAATTAATTCATAATTAATAATCATAGTATATCATTAGGGTAAATATATATTTATCAAAAAATTATTTGTATTTAATTTTAATAATAAAATAACACTAATATCTTATTAAATAAGAAAAATTAATTTTTATAATTTTAAATTAAAAAAATAAAAAAAGTAATAAAAATGAATAAAAGATAAAACATCAAGAACATAAAAAAATAAAACAAAAAAAATTAGGAAGAGAAGAAAAAACGTCTCCAGAATTCAGTTCAATAATAAGTGATAGGCTTATCACTTATTCTTAGACTCATATCTATACTTGCATTTCAGATCCACTTAATTTATTAAGACATCCTACTTTTTTTTTTTAATTGGAAAGGTCTAACTGTCTTAAAAATACTCAAGGGGTATACCCAGGAGATATGTTTTAAGACAGCTAGTGCTAGATATTACAATGCACCTAACGGGTATACCCAAAGGATGAACATATATACCATCTAGTTCCCTAGTATCGCCCCTCCCCATTTATTGCATTGATTGAATTAAAAAACCAAGGGCAAAATATATTCTAACCCTTTACAATGCCATAAGCTCTAGCTACGCAAATATGGAAAGGACGATTGATCTAAAATCAAAGTCCTTTTACAAAGTATGGTAGTAATGAAAAACTATTAAAAGTAGCTCCACTTGACGCCTACCTGGCCAAACAATCAGCTACCGAGTTATCTTCTCTATAGATATGAACTACAGAGAAATCATTCCGATGTAAAATGGAACACATTTCTAGTATCACCAAGTCGTACTTCCTAGGAAATCCCACCTGTTTTTTCAAGATGTCAGAAATCATCTTCTTATCCGTTTGAATAACCACATTTGTAAAGTAGAGAAGCATACACTACCAAAAAGTATACCATACAGCTCTGCTTTCAGGAAATCGCCATCACCAAGGTACCCACACTCACCATATACAAACTTGCCTCCCTTACCACGAATGGCAAAACCATAACCAACACCATTTGAATTAGAGGACCCATCTGATTTCAAAATATAGGAATTAGGACCATGTCGAATCCATTAAGACATCCTACTTTTTATTATTAAACGCACTCAAAAATTAAGTACTTAATTGATTAAGTTCGTTATCAATTAAGTTATTATGAGATCATGTTATCAAACAGTGTCAATCAATTAAGTTTAAATTATCCTTATTACTATTTCTCTATTTAAATTTGAGTTGTAATTTTCTCTCCCCAGTTACATTGGGAAAATAGAACTATTTCTTCATCTTTTTTTTTTCTTTGAAAGATGGCATATTATATTTATGACGATAAAACAGATGATTACAGTGCATGTTTGCCACATCATGAGCCTCTTGTACATCAGATCGAGTGACCTTCTACTATCCTGTATATTCCAGTGCAGTCGGCTAAATTAAGTATATATTCTGTTCAATTCTCTTGTACCACATCAGGAGGGTTTTATGTTGTTTCACACAACGAATGGCCTTCATACTATCCGTCGTTATTTCTATCAAGGACAAACTATAAGTGTACGCCATCATTAAAGCTTCCTATATAACCCTAATCTCCATCTGCAATGCATCCGGCGCGTGTCCTTTCTTTGCCCGAGACTGGATAAGTCGCCCGTCCACATCTCTTGCCACAGCCGCCCATGCCCCTTCGCCCAACTCTGCCTTGTATGCCCCATTAGCTGTGATGATACTGTTTGCCCTATCATTAGACCTTATTTCTTCATCTTCTTCATTTACCCTTAGGGTCCGTTAGGGTGCTTGGATTTGGATATGGGTGTTTGGCAACCAAAAAACAAAATCAGAAATTTGGAGAAATTTGGATTTGATATGGTGTCAAAACGAGCTGAAATCCATAATTTTGTGTCCAAGCTTCAACCAAAGCTTTGTGTAGCTCATATACGTATGGATTTGCCCACCTCGTGGGTCGTCTACCGGATCATCCGGGTTATAAGATAAATGGGTAGTGTCCCTTCTTTATTTAGTGTAGTTCATTGTGATTTTTATGGATTGTTAAACTGACAAATGATTTGTTCAAAAACTTGACTTGAATGTGGCCAATTAGATGTTTTGTAGATCTGATATGAAGTTATGCGCCTCCTAATTATTCTCATTTATCCTAGTTGTGCAGAATATAAAGCAGATAGATGGACTAATTAATTTCTCTTCTCTCACTACAAAAAAGAAAAAACAGACCATTACCCACGGAAGACTGTCGTGGGTAAATGAACTAAGCGGCCCACGGGTTTCTCCACGAAAAAATTTTCATGGGAGAATAAACCAAGGGTAATGGCTCTCCCACGGTTTGTCAACGCTTTGTGGGTGATTCTCCCACCATGCATGAGTTCCGTGGGTAATTTTCCCACCACTTTTTTTGTGGGTGGAGGTGTGGAAGAGCGATGTTTAGATTTGGCATTTCAGAAATTTACCCATGAATAATTCGTGGGTAATGCCGTGGGAAAACGATTTTCACATTTGGCGTTTTGGGTAGTTCACCAACGAAATTGTCGTGTGTAATGCCGTGGGGAAAAGAATATTAATAATTGTTTGAAATATTTATCTCCACAACTTTCTTCGTGGGTAAATTAGTAATTCGTTGACCTGGTCAAATGATTTTTCCCACGAACTTTCGTGGGTGATTTACCTACGAGAGCTTTGCCGTGAGTAAAATAGGCTATTTTTTAAAAAAATATTTTTTGGTATTCCCTGTGATTTTCAACACAAAACAATACTAAAAATGACACAATTGTAAAACTGAAATTGCATAAATATTCAAGGTGATCACATAACATAATCTCCAAATGCTAACACAACTAAATTTAGTTTTTACTAGATAGATTGTACTACAACCAAAGTAATAAACTTAACAGCTATCTAGATCATAAACGGAAACCCTTAATGAAGATTCAGGTCATCATCATCCATTGAACAGCCCTTAGCTTGAGAAACATTTGAACTCGGACCATTTTCCGTACCTTTTGACCCTTGGAGAGACTCATCATCAACATCAAAATCGGGCATTTGAAAACCATTCTGCCTGCACAAAAAGTCCATGGTACTCCTCCACTTGTTCATTGCACATTCCATCGTATCCATTTTCAAAGCACAAGACTCAAGCTTCTCAGTCAAAGCTTCAATGTTCTGCCTTCTTGTGAATGCATTTATATGCCTTGACTTTTTACCAAACAAAGGGTAATAGGCAACTGCTTGAGAGCTAAGACCGTAGATCTTTTTAATCTTTTCACCTCCACAAACTTCAAAATAAAGTGCAACTTCAGTAAGTCTACCGTTAGACCCCGTCTCAGCAGTAACCCTAAAGTTGAATTGGAATATTCAAAGTTAGGCAAAATTATGCTAGTGACAATCATCACCAATTCAAAATATTCAGGATATCATCAAGCAATCCAATCATACAAAAACTCCAAGTACAATAACATAATAAAGCATGGAAGAATAGTCTAAATATGGACATTATACTGGGAATGTACTACTCAGTACCAGTTTCGAAACTTACATGAACATCTCGAGAAGTAGGATCAATAAAAGTCTTCAAATCATGATTCCTCGTATGAGTATATGTAAATACTTTATACAGGGTAGGCTCTCGACCTAAGGTACGTGGCTGCAAAGATTGCCATTTATAAAGAAATGGAATTAGCAATCTTTTGACACATTAAGTTTGAGCAGAAATAGATATTCAAGTTAACATATAAACTCATTAGTGTCACGAATAAAAAACTTACAAGCGCAGCAACATGTTCAATGAATGAGACGGAACCTCCAGTGTGAGAAACTGGTCCCTTGGGGCTACGACGATTTCTGGAATTCCTTCTTCCAACCTTCAGGAAATCCTCAGTTTGCCAATAATTTGCCAATAAACTGCTTCGGATTTTTTGCGAACAATACTCTGCAAGCTTAACCTATTACAATTGCAACAAAAAAGCAGTTAACATCTATCATTGGATATAATATTTGATAAAGCAGATGTGCAAACACTTACGTTTTTCCGACTTGATATATCTCTGTTGCTATAGATTTTCACTTCCTGGATTTTTCCTGAGCATGATTCCCTTTGAAACTGCCACCATCATCAGTACCAGAGGACTGATTGTTTCCATCTTCGACCTCAGTTGGGCTTGAAATAGGAGAAGAATGATCTGAATTGTTCCTCATGTTGAAATTATTGACCTGACTATTTTTCAGGCTACGGTTAACACTACGGCCTTCTGCATTTGATGTATTTTCTTCATCCTAAAATGAAGCAGTTCCTCGTGCTGAGCTGGTCCTTATCGGACCGTGGTTGGACAGTGACTTAGATGCATTTGTTGCAGAGTGATAATCTGTACTTACAGATAGATTCAGATTGCAATTAGATCCTGAACCCTGATTTCTTGATCCATGTTGCTGAGTTGAATTTCCTTCACTGTCTTCATCATGATTTGAAATAGCTCCCTTTGAAATGTTTTTAGAATTGTTCCTTAGCAGCAACAGAATGGCCTCAGTTTCTTTACTATGAATTTGTGAATTATGAATCTGACTTGAACTCGCTGCAGGGTGTCCAAATGCTATAGCCTCAATCACTTTGGACTGATGTGTTGACATCCTTGTTAACTAAACCTGGTCATGAACCTGCTTCTTTGGTTGCAACTTTCTCAACCTAGATTTCTGCTGCAACTTTGTCAACCTAGGTTTCTAATTGGAGTTGTTCGACAGGCTGTGGACTGGAGTCATCACCCTAGCTCTGTTCAGAGTTTTGGTTTCTCCTTGAGTGACGTTTCAATTTTCTTGTTTTCAGAACCTTTCGATTCTTACTTGCATCATGCTCAAGAATAGAAGAGGTCTGATGTTTAGCTACAGGGTTCAGACTGGAAGTTGCTGCAGTTTCGACAACCTAAGTACCAAGAGGAACAACATTTGAAAACAAAAGTGACTTTCTGGTTCTTGGACGCTGCATAGGACTAAGAGTTACAGCTGCTTTGCCCTTTGTTGGAGATTAAACTTTTGAGTTTGGACTTGCTGTAGTACCATCTCCCACCTGACCTCTCACCATATCTGCAAGAATCCATCTCCAATCAATTAGTTATGGTGTTAAAATGACCAATTTAAATAACAAATAAAAGAGAACCGTGTTATACAAAAGAGATACAAAGTACGCTGCATATCAAAATCCAACTGACTCACAACAATTAAGGAGCTGCAGAAACAGAATCATAAAGCAGAAAAAAAATAGAATGGTATCCCTGTCGACAGTCAGTTATCGTCTTCAATATCTTACTCATCTTCTAAATCAACAAGAGCCCCACTTGCATCATTTAAAGGTGCCGATAGAGGATCAATGGCATCAAATGCATGATTCTCTATTCATCATCTTGGAAAGGCGCGTCTACTACAGGGACATCAAAATGAAATCTAGGCTTGACTTTACACACAACCTACCAATCAGCTTTGTCTCTTTTCATGCTTGGATAGGGCGTGTAGTAAACTTGCGATGCTTGAGAAGCCAATACAAAAGGGTTTGTACTTGTGCAACCTTCTTCTATGGTTTATATCAACGAGTTTGTAATCTTTATGAACCCTTATCCCCACATTTGGGTTTGTATCATACCAGTGGCACTTAAACAAAGCAACGCGTTTGATAGGAAGTGAGGGATATTCTAACTCTACAACTTCCGACAAAGTTACATAATAATCACTTAATTCATCACTATAATTATACCCTTTTATGCACATTCCACTGTTGAATGTTGATCTCATCTCTCCATGCTCACATGTGTGGAATTTATACCCATTAACAAAATAAATGGGAAAAGTCTTCACATTTTTTAAAGGGCCAAGAGTGACATCTTTGATGAGTTTACTAGTGATGTTGCTCCTTGGATCATGTGCCTATATAAAAAAATCCAAACTCAATATTGAAATAAGCATATTTTTGAGCACTTAAAAACATTTGAAACACTTACATAGGTACAAAACCAATTTGTGAATTCTTTCTCAAACTTAATATCAACTAACGCATCCGATATGTTGCGTTCTTTTCATGGAACTCCTCAATGAATACCCTTCATGATGCGACATTTAAATATGTCATATTGAGTTAAGACAGAAAACTAACTTAATGATAAAAATACCAAAAACTTACTTGATATACTCATCAATTTCTTTACAATTTAAAAAGACGTACGACCTTGCGGCGTCATACTCTTCATCAGTCAAGCGTCTTGATATTGCTTGCCCATATGATCTTCCCGGATAAGTGAATATATATAGATTATCTTCATTGAAATTCATTGGGCTGCCATCTTCATTACGCCTCACTCTATTTCTTTTTGTGCTCACATGAGACTCAAATGGATACATCCATCAGTATTGAACGTGTCCCCCTATTATCGCTTCATAGGGTAAATGGATGGAAGATGTTCCATGGAGTCAAAGAAAATCGGTGGAAATATTCGCTCCAACTTGCACAAAATAATGGGAACTTTCCTTTGAAGCCTAATCATATCTTCTTCCTTTATCTTCGTACTTGCAAGATCTCTATAGAACAAACTTAATTCGATCAATGCTTTCCACACAATGGTGGGCAACATTTCTCAAAAAGCTATGGAAATTAGCCTTTGCATAAATACGTGGCAATCATAGCTTTTCATCCCAAACAACTTGTACTTTTTTAAGTCCACACATCTAACCATATTTGATACATATCCATCGGGAAACTTGAGTTGTGTAACCCATTCACAAACTACTTTCTTCTCCTCTTTTCCCAAGGTACAACAACCTTTTGTATACTTGCCGGTTGCTTCATCTTTTTCCAACTGTCTACGCTTGCAATAAATTTTTATATCCTCTCTTGATTTCACATTATCTTTAGTTATTCCTTCAATGTCCATCACCGTATCAAATACATTCTCAAATACATTTTTCTCAATGTGTATGACATCAAGATTGTGACAGATAAGGTTAGTAATCGAATACGGCAAATCCCAAAATATACTCTTTTTTTCTAACCACAAGACTTGCATATCGGAGCATTCCACTACTAACCATCAACTTCGGTTATTTTATTTAGCCCCAAATTTGAAATTTGTCTAAGGACATCATCACCCTTCAATATTGGAAGAGGTAGAGATTCTTCAGTTCTATTTTTCTTGAAATCATTTTTATTTCTTCTAAAAGAATGACTCTCCGGCAAAAATTGGCGATGGCAATCAAACCAAGACACTTTATTGCCATTAGATAAACTAAAGGCATTTGAGTGCTCCATACAATATGGACAAGCTTTTTTCCCGCGATGCTTCACCCAGACAACATTCCATAAGTCGGGAAATCACTAATGGTCCACATAAGGGTGGCTCTCATATGGAAGTTATTTTTAGTTGAAACAACATATGTTGGAACACTTTTCCCAACGAGCTATCAATTCCGCAATTTAAGGTTGCAGGTAACCATCTAGCTTTTGCTCTAGATTTTTCGAGCCCGACACAATAATAGTTAAAAAAATGTATTCCTCTTTCATACACATCCGTGGTGGCAAATTATACGGGGTAATAATAACCGGCCAACATGAATATTGCTTCCCCGATTGACCAAATGGTTGAAATCCATCCGTGCATAAACCGAGTATTACGTTTCTCAACTCTAGTGCTTCCCTGCCTTGGCATCCAAAGGATGACGCATAACACCTTGTTTATCATGCTCTTTATGCCACCGCATGTGCTTTGTCTTGTATTTGGAAGCATATAACCTTTGAAGCCGAGGAGTTAGAAGAAAGTAATGCATGATTTGATATGGGTGTTGGGTTTTTCATCCCTTAGAACCTTCCTCCCATGGTTTATACCGTGGATGGCCACAAATTGTGCAATCCATCAAGCCTATGTTATCACCCCAATATAACATGCATCCTTTTACACAATAATGGATCTTCTCATATAGGAGACCCAAATCAGAAGCTAGCTTCTTTGTTTCATAAAAGCTATCCACCAATTTATTTTCCGGTGGAATTGAATCCTTGAATAACTCCAAGATATCATCGTAGGCCTTCTCCGACAACCCATGTTGCAACTTGATATTTAACAATCTAGCTACATGGGACAATTGAGAGACTTTTGAACATCCCGGATATAGGGGTTCATCGGCCTTTTGGAGCATTTCATACAACCTTTGAGTTTTTGGATCGGGGAGGTTCTTCATCGGCACCACTTTCCCCAAAGTTTGGATCAAATGTAGGACAAATCATATCAATGATCATGTCACGGTATGTATTTGATCCTATCACATTTCCCTCATTGTGATGGGTTAGCGATGAAGTCGATCCCCTAGGTTCTTCTTCATGGAAAACCCAATCATCGTAATCATCAATGAAACTCTTCTAAAGAAGGTGCAACTTAACTTCATCGGGTAAAAGACATCTTTTGTTCTTACATAAAACACAAGAGTACCATATCTTGTTAATGTCCATGAAGGAAGGTTTTGAAGAAACATATTCAATGAATGGATCAACATCGGATAAAAATTCTGGATTAAAGGGCCTACGCCCTTTTAAATGTCGCTCACGCATCCATTATTGGTCGGTTCTCATCTAGATAGTCACATTTATTAAAGTTCAGAATCATTCGGCTTAAAAGAAGTGACCTAATTGATAACTAACGAGATCCCTAACTGAATACTAACGAAATCATATTTATTAAAAAAATTCAGCAAAGACAAATTTTTCTATAAATCACATAAAATCATGGCCTCATTGCAAAAATAACCCCAATTATTTTCGGCTCATTCCGGTCTTACCCCATTTGTTAAAAACATTAAAAGTCAACCCCAATTAATAAGGAAAGTGTTTTTTGGGTACTTTTCGTCTTTGTGCCAGAAGAAACCGTAACGGAAGGTAGTATGCATGCGGAGGGGTAAAATTGTCTTTTGCATAATATTGGCCATCTCCTATTTTTTCGGAACGAACGATGAGGGATGGTGCACGTAGACAAATGAGTATATTAAAATACATATAGTACTTAGTTGACTTGGTTCAACTTGGTTTTCATAAAGTTGAAACTTGTCTTTGACTCAAAGACGGGAGAAATAACTTCGACCGTATCGACAAACGAGGGTTGCCAGCTGAAACTTGAGTTCCAGATGAATTGAAGGAATCCATCAACTCTTTCAGTTCGTGAATGAATTCAGACTCAAGAATGGTGGGTTTATTGCAGGGTGTGGATATTGATCTTAAATGGATCTGCGATATGAACCCTGAACAACCAGATATCCCACTATACCGTAAGTTTTTTTCGATTGATATGCTTCGAACCAGATAATAAATTTTTCTTCTTTCAGTAGATTGATGCATAGATCTGTATTTTTTACACATGGTTATGTTATTTGATTTAGTTGCATTATGAAAGGCTATAAACCTAATTTATAGTTACTGTGTATATTGGATTTTGATGAACCGAATGTAGTGATGTTGATTAATAGGTGATGAGGCGAAGCAAATAACTGCATAAATCCACCATGGGGGAAGTTTTCAGATGACTTCTGAGTTGAAGTATGTTGGTGGCAGAGTTAATTTTTTCGACTTCATAGATGAACCCAGTAGTACCGTGGAGTCTCTGGAGTCATATTTTGATAGGGTTAGTAGTAACGGACCCCACAGATTGTTTTATAAGGATAGAAATAGGGTTAAACATTCTGGATATAAGCATTTACTTAGATGTGAGGATGTTAAGGTACACCATTGGGGACAGTACAGTTCAGAGACTGCGGGGGATAGATGTATACAGGACTGGCCCAGGAGATGCGGATCCTTTAATTGGCCAGTGTTCAAACGTCATCGAGGAATAGGGTGATTGTCCTGATAATAGTGGACATGATGAGTATGATATTGAGGATCTGGATTATGGCGATGATGACAGTGAATATTCAGGTGATTCTGATGGTGCTTCTACTTTTAAGTCTGATTTTGGTGATTCTAAATCTGATTATGGTGGAGTTTAAAAAATTGGGGTTGAAGTGGATTATGATTATGTCGATCGAGATCATGTCGAAGACAGTGATCATGATGCAGGCAACATGGATCTTGAGTACCGAGAAAAAAAGCTGATGCAGCGGTTCATGTTCAATCGTGGTGTTTGTTTGAAAAGGACCCAAAATTGGATGAGGTGAAAGGCTATGATCATGAGGCTGATTGTGGCTCATTTGAATCGTTAAGGTCCAGAAATATATAAGAGGAATCATTTGCAGAGGATCCAAATAGAGGTGGAAAGAATTTAAAGAAGGGAAGAAGGTATGTACATGCGGATGATATGAGATATCCAGGGTTTGAGGTATGGCATGACTTTGAGGATAAATGGCAACTTATTAAATATATCAAGCTCCATTTAGTTGCTGATAGGCGACAAATAAGCTTCAAAAAGCATGACTCCAAGTATGTTAGGGCAATTTGCAAAAGGGAGGGATGCAGCTGGGTACTGTATGTAGTTAGGGTGACTCCAAATGAACTGACGTTTCAGATTAGGACTCACCAAGACAAACACACTTGTCCGAGACTAGATAAAACAAGGAACTGTACTGCCCATGTGGTTGCCGAGTGGTACCTTAAAGATTTGGCAGTGGTGCCTACCCTCAGTCCTCGCTTCATTAAACATAAGGTTAAGAAGGACCATGGATTGAAGATCTCAAGAAGCCAGGCCTGTAGGGCTAAGAAGAAGGCGCTTGACATAAACAAAGGTACTATTATGGAGAATTATGCATATTTGGAATCGTATTTGGCTAAAGTGGAAAAGACAAACCCAGGTAGCACAATTAAGCTTATGACTAGGAAAGAGGATCCCTGTAGGTTCTAGAGATTGTACACGTGTTTAGCAGCCTTTAAAAAGGGTTTCAATGAAGGATGTAGGAAACTGATTGGTGTAGATAGGACCTTCTCGAAGACTCCAACTGCGGGCCAGCTCCTTGTAGCTGTGGGATACGATGCTAATAACCAGATATATCCTATTGCATTTGCTATTATTGAGATAGAGAATGAAGATTCGTGGAAGTGGTTTTTCGATACCACATTAATGACTTGGGAATAACTGATACATCTGAAAGGGTCATCATGTAAGACCGGCAAAAGGTACAAGAGTAAATTTTAAATTTGTGTTTAATAACAGGCATATCCATTGAGAATCTAAATGAGTGTAAAGCAATTGTATTCATGATACTAAAATTTGGTGTTGATGTTAAGGCTTTGACATGAATTATTTTTTCAGGGTATTCTTCCAGCTGTTGCTACACTTCTGAAAAATGTGTGCCACGTATACTGTGTGGAGCACTTATGGAATAATTTCAAGCTAAAGCACCCCGGATTGAAATTGAAAGCCAGATTGACGAATATTGTGAAACCAACAACTGAAGAGGAACGGAACAAGCTGATGGATGATTTGAAGAAGAAACATGAAGGAGCATGGAGGTATCTTCATGAAATAGGAGAAAGTCACTGGTGCAGGTCACATTTCTTTACTGAGACAAAGTGTGACATGTTGGTGAACAACATATGTGAAGGCTTCAACAGTGTTTTGGTAAAAGCTCGTAAACTACCAGTCCTTGAGTTGTTGGAGTGGTTGAGGCTTGAGGCGATACTTGATGGTTAAATACCGCCAGACTAGGGAGCGGATTGAAAATTCACCATTTGAATTTGGCAACAAAATCAAGGCCCGTTTAGTGGAATCCTGGGAAGAATCTCATTGTTATGTTGCAGAATATTGTGGTGATAGTGAGTATAAGGTGAAGGGGGTAAATGAACAGGTTGTTGTGTGCCTTAGATTGGGAGATCTGAGTTGTGCTTGCCAGAAGTGGGATTTGTCTGGTATTCCATGCCTTATGCAGTAAGGTGCATTCTTGATGATGGGAGAAAGGTGGAAGATTATGTTGACAGATGGTACTCAAAGGAGATGTACCTGAGAGCATATGCAAATAGTATC